>CM017443.1:9370200-9417102 GCA_007726485.1 Eragrostis curvula
CCTACCACTATTTTCTTAAATTAGTAATTTAATGTTATCATCAAGGGTCTTTGTGGTTATGCATGTCTGTGCTAATTATTGATCACCTTTTCTATGACAGGACTGGTAACTGACCCATCGGCCTGGTTGAGATCAGCGCTTGGTAAAATGGTTTTCTCTGCTTTAACTTTGCCCTCTATTTGTTTGATACTAATTCACTAGGACATCTCAATTGGGTAGCAGTTTAGGTGTTACCTGGAGCACTAAATTCTACAGAAACCTATTTTGATTACATGCTTATTGAATTGACTAGCAAATTGCCCGCACAATGGGAGTAAAACAAAATATCATGAGACGATATAGTTCATAGTTTATTTGCTCCTTTTTTTTTGCAAGGGACAATATAGTTCTTCTAGTTAGTTTTGCAAATGCTAAGACAGTTAACGGAACACATGCCCGTACTATCAAGAAAGGACATGTACATGGTATAGCATTAATTGTTTCCACTAACACCCTCGAAAACCATATTTAAACAGTAAATTAGTTTGACAGTATGTAACCTCGTATTGATAGTACAGACCTTGCCAAAAAAAAAAAGGTTTGCTCAAATCAAATCCGAATATGATTTGCTCAAGTGTAGTACAAACCTTCCTGTCTAGCTCCATCCTAAAACTTAGATTAGCTGCTTGAACCAAAAGGACAAGGACCTTTCTAAAGATTCTACTAATCTTTCATAATCTCATGAATCAGACCTATTTTGAACATCTCTCAAGTTATGATAGATGCTGCTACTTTTTCTGCTTGGTAGGAATTGATATATAGTGAATTAGAAACCATTTTAAAAATAGTGACATTAATGCCAAAATGATAAAGACTATTGTTGCATATACCTGTTATATACACATACTACATTAAGGCACAATGCAAATATGCTTCAGGCACTTTCTGGCTACTCAAACACCATGTCCTGCTGTAGGAAATTCTTTTGAAAATTTTGCACCTTAAAAAGCTTTTTGTACCAAACGTCACTGATCAATCCCATCCATCCCAGGGGGCAATATCTTGAGCTATTGCATTCTGATTTTAAATTATAAGGCTGCAAAAGAAAAGCTGCAATTGTAAATACATTTGGAAATTTTGGTTTTCAATGCAAGCACTTTGTTTCTGTTTATGAACTTTTCCATGATGCTGGTATTCAATCAACCAGTTTCTCAATTAATATTTTCGTGATTAAGATGTGAGAAATTAATATGGTTATAATTGAAATGTGAGTTATGTGTGAAATTGATTCTCTTTTTCCAACAAAGCTATTACCATGATTTGCTCTTAGTTCTTCACTTATCCTTTTAGATTTGTCTTTATGTATTGATGGATTAATGTAATAAATATTCAGATGAAGCTTTGCAAACTGGTATGCTTGCTGGACTCTATCATGTATATCCTACTGGCTATGCTTGCAATGAAGGTAACTTGTCTGTCTCTTACTGCATCATAGCCACTGTCACAGTGTCCACTCATCCAGGCGTTTATTTGGTTAATTTGTGAAAATTTGTTTAGTTCTTAGCAACTTCTTATTTACTTTTCATATAGAACTTGAGATCAATGAGTGAGTCCCTAGTTCTTCCAAATATTCCAGGTCTTCCAAAAATTCAAATAACTAACTTGGTTCTGATGGCTTGTACTCGCTTTTCTTACACCTCTTGATTACAATCACAGGTGTTGTCGCTAGGTTTGTTATCTGTTTCCAGTTTTTTCGAAAGGATGTTGTGTACAAAATTTCACCTTTCTTACAGCTTCCAAGTACATCTCATTAGCAGCTTACTCCTGTGCAAATTTGTTTGTTTCATTTGTAGATCATCATCACACACTATGGTTTGTAATGATATACATAGCTATCCTGAATATTTAGAAAAAACGCAGACACATTTTGAATTGACATTCATTTAGTCATATTGAATTGAATCAAGGAGCATCGCCACCAATGATATGTTTCCTTCTAGTTTTCTTTGTAAGGGTTCTGTAGGCAGGCTCAAAACGTGTTACTCAAAAAACCTGTCATACTAATGGTTGTTGAATATTGTGATTCAGGAAGGGATCGAAAGAGATCGTGGACAAGTGTTAGCCAAGATTTGGATGCTGGGAGCTGCCCAAAGCGCCCACGGAAAGCTGAAGTAAGTCAGCTCAACGCTGACCATGTTTCTTGTTTTTGTTGCTTGCATTTCCCGATGCAAATTAAGCTGTAGTCATCTTTTTTTCTTTGTTACATACTACCTCTGTTCAGCTTTATTAGGCATACATTTCTTCAATGCATAGAAAATTGCCCCACCTGAAGTGACAAGATAATTATTTACTGAAGTTATGCCACTCCAACCCACCCATAAGTGCTAGTTGCATGCCTGCATGCACTTTTTAATGGACAAACAAGTTGTTAGGTTATTTTTTATCAAAAGCAAAAGGAAATGTTTGGAGAGAAGCATATGCCATATAATCTTGGTATCAGATCCGAAATATGCACCTAGTTCAATGTAATGGACTAATGGAGGGAGCATTGTGGCGAGAAGTATATGCCTTATAATCTTGATATGAGCCTGAAATATGCACCTAGTACGATTTAATGGAGGGAGCATGGCGTAGCAATGTGCCTAAATAATGACCAAACATTGATCAAACATTAATCTTGACAGTTGACATGCAATCTAGATTGGATTAACTACAGACAGGTGTTTGATGGTATTAACTGTTAATAATGTTGTATCTCACGTAGAGTTTCCTACAGTCCCAATTAATGATGAGTAGGGTCTTCTTGTAGTTAGATCCACTCCAAGTGGAAGGAGCTCAAATGACTAGCATCCCATTTTGCTGCAATTATGTTCAGTCGTTGTTGGATGAAGTGTGGGGATTTGATTGTTGAGAATATGGCGCACCTAGCTAAACCTGCATCGTTTTTGTGCCACCCTTGCTTAGAGCTTGTGAGATTAGCAACTCATCTGGAAGATTTCCATTTTGCAATCACTTGGGGAAAATTTGAAGTTGAAACATAATTGTTTCTCCTATGAAGAGAACATAATTGTTGTTGCAAGTTGTATAAATGTGACGTACACTAAGTTGAAACACCCTAATCGTTGTTGGTCATATCCATTTAGAGATGTACCTATGTATTTTTGCAATATAGGCTTACAGGTTGCCATGTTTGATGATGAACAATGTACGGTGTACCTGATGTTCATCTACTTGTGCACTAGCTTGTGATACTGACTCTAAAAGAGCTGATTTCATTTCCATAATTTAATTTCAGGCCTTGACCACCTGGATCCCGCGTGGTGATAAACAGGCAGCATGAATTCGAGATGCTAGGATTGATGGATCGGCGTGGCTACGGCTACTGGTCCCAGCTCGTAGACAATTATGCTATAAAAGCAGAAGCTCGTGACTGTTATGTTAATATGTTGCTATGCGTTTGCTTTGCCAGGTTATGAGAGCCAGACAATAACTTTCCAGTGTTTGCATTACTATTTTAGTATAATAATGTGGAGTGAAGTGATCTATGCTGTTCTTGATTTATCATGAATTAGATCAGCAAAAGCCTATTTTGTTTGCTTCATAATATTCTACTACTCCCTCTAGGTTTTATTTTGTTTATGTTGTTTACTGCAAGAGAAGTGCTAGGCATCAGACTTCCGTGCGACAGCCCGGCATGGCTGCTGACAATGTGGAAAGCAAGGAAGAACGGTTTGTTGCTGGGGCGAGTTGTACACATGCCGGACGATTGAGTTGGATGCATAGAGCCTCCCCTTAATGCAAGGACAGCGCTATAGGTCAATGCGATTCTTTCGCTCTCGAACATCTGTTGTCTGTAGCCTATTTCCATGGAGATTTTCAGGCATTTCCTTGCGTTTTATAGGGTGAGTGCGGATGCTGGAAAATGTACATCGGCACTTCGTTCGGTCTGGTTACTCAGCTATCAAATTAATACAGTTAATCATTATCATCTGGACCCAGTCCAAATGGACGACCTCATACGATAGAAGCATAAAACGTCATGAATGATTGGATGGCTCGCCACTCCACTTGGCACTTTGCTCGTTCTAGCTTGTACAAGCGACGGTATATCTCCTGTTGCATCAGTGCAAGTCATTTGGTTGCAAACACTGGTCACGGCTTCGCTGCACATTGCCACTAGCTAGATTGGCACGTAATGCTACGGTGCTTGAAGGGAACCAGAGGTTCCTCCCCTCTTGATTAATCCCATCCATTGATTAACTTCTCTAGTCGTCTCGGCGTAACCGCGCCGAGAGCGATTTGAGCTCATCGCGTAGTTTCCGTGCCGTTTGATCTGAATCGCGCGCGTGTGCAGCCGTGTGGCTCGAGTGGGGTCGCGGTGAGAAAATTTGTATGTACGGTTGGCCCACGCGTTGTTTCCTCGTTCGTTCCATGGCAGGGGCCTCCACATTTACTGTGGGCATAATAGCCAAATTCGTCCCTGAACTATCGTTGAAAGCTCAATTTCGTCCCTGAACTATGAAACGGGTCATTTTAGTCCCTGAACTATGCCTAACCGGTTCAACCAAGTCCTTCCTCGCGTCACGCCGTTCACGGGGGCATACATGGCTGTGGAAATGTCCATCGTACCCTCTCTTGTTTCCCCAACATACCGCAGCACCCGCTCGGCTGCTCCTCTGTATTTCTCACGTTCCTTCCCATTTGCTCATCCATGGCGGCTGGAACCCTTCCCTAGGGTTTCAGTGGTCGGGGAAAGGGGCGTTGCCGTCAAACTTCGTGGGCGATTCCAACGACTGGGGCGACTGCAGATCCAACGGAGAGGCGACAAGAAGGGGCGTTGTGCTTGCTGCGCGTCACCAGGAAGGTAACATCCCGATCTGAACTGCTTCTAATGACGAAGGCTGGGTGTTTTTGCTTCGATTTGACCATGGAGTAATTTTTTAGGGCTAAAACAAATGGGGGATTCTGAGGTACTGGCTGTTAAATTTTATTTCAATGGACAGTTCGTTCTGGATGGGTCAAAATTGGAATATTGTAATGGGGATGAGGGATTGTCGCATATAGAAAAGGAAAAGATATCAATCCCAGAGCTAGAAGGTCATTTGATGGATCACACAACCTTTAGGAGAGCAGTCAGGATGTATTGGTTACCATCTGGTTGCGTAGTGCACCCTGGTATGAGCGTACTTGTAGATGACAAGTCATGTTTGGACATGGTTGATGCTATAGGATCTGCCGGCGCCGTGGACATATACACTGAATCAATTGATGTGGTTTATGGGGGCACTGATGAAACAGACACACAATATGGAGACGAAGCCATGTTTGACTTGTTTCGAGATGATAATGTCATGGGTTTGGATGCTCCAGTGGCTGTTGCAGGTGGCCAGAAGGATGGTTCTCTTCCTCTGCTTGGTGGTCCGATTGAACAAAATTGTGAGACAACAGAGCAAAATGTGGAGGAAACCGAATCAGAGAGTGATGTTGATGGTACAGGATTTACAACTGATGAGGATGATGAAGTAAAGGAAATAAGAAATAATTACAAATCATTCAAGTCAAAAATGAAGGACAGAGGAGAAGCTCCATTTGACACACCAATTTCATTGGATGTTCCGTATGGGTTGGATCAAACTACCATGACTGTGGTTGATGACAATGGAGATGGCCTTGCATACTTTGACTCAGATGGGGATGCATCATATGATGATGATAGTGATGGAGTCACCCAGAGGAGGAAGTGTCGATTTCCTATATTTGATAGTCGTGCTGAGGTTCCCCATTTTGCTGTGGACATGTGCTTTAGAGGAAGGGATCAGCTGAAAGATGCTATAGAAAGATATGCACTGAAGATGAAGGTTAATATTAGGTTCGTCAAGAATGACAACGACAGGCTTAGGGCTGTTTGCAGGTGGAAAGGTTGTCCCTGGGTTTTGCATGCTTCGTACAATTCGAGGACTCACTGGTTTCAGATTGTAACCTATAATCCCAATCATGCATGCTGTCCAGAACTGAAAAATAAAAGGTTGTCAACTAAAAGGTTATGTGATAAATATGAGAGTACTATCAAGGCAAATCCAACATGGAAGGCTAGAGCATTGAAGGAGACAGTACAAGAAGATATGGGTGTCGATGTGTCCATCACAATGGTTAAGAGAGCAAAAGCAAAGGTAATGAAGAAAGTAATGGATGCTCAGAGTGGTGAGTACTCGAGGTTATTTGACTATGCTCTTGAGCTGAAGCGAAGTAACCCAGGAAGCAGTGTGCATGTTGCACTTGATCCAGAAGAAGAGGACCATGTGTTTCAAAGAATTTACATTTGCTTAGATGCATGTCGAAGGGGATTTCTAGAAGGATGCAGGAGAGTAATTGGGCTTGATGGTTGTTTTCTAAAGGGTCCTATGAAAGGAGAGCTATTGTCTGCTATTGGAAGGGATTCAAATAATCAGATTTACCCTATAGCATGGGCTGTTGTAGAATATGAGAATGCAAAGTCATGGGCATGGTTTCTAGGGCACCTTCAGAAAGATATAAACATTCCATATGGTGCTGATGGTTGGGTGTTCCTCACAGATCAACAAAAGGTATTTTTGAATGTGTTTAAAAATGTGTGTAGATAAGTTTAATTATCCAGTTGAAAATTATTAATTTTGATTCTGTTTTTTTTTCAAGGGCCTACTCAGTGTAGTTAAAGACCTATTTCCAATGGCTGAGCATAGGATGTGCGCACGGCACATTTATGCTAACTGGAGGAAAAGACATAGGCTGCAGGAGTACCAGAAGAGATTTTGGAAAATTGCAAAGGCATCAAACGATATGTTATTTAATCACTACAAGAACAAGCTAGTTGCAATAACCCCTGGTGGATGGGATGATTTGCAGAAAACTGATCCTATACATTGGTGCAGGGCCTGGTTTAGGCTTGGATCCAATTGTGAATCAGTCGATAACAACATGAGTGAATCGTTCAATAGTTGGATTGTTGAAGCAAGGTACAAACCTATCTTAACCATGCTAGAAGACATAAGAATCCAAGTGACCAGACGGATACAAGAGAATAGAAGCAACAGTGAGAGGTGGTTAATGGAGATATGTCCTAATATTTTAAGAAAGGTCAGGAAGATAAGGCATGCAACACAGTTTTGCCATGTCCTATGGAATGGCGATGCTGGGTTTGAAGTGAGGGAGAAAAAGTGGAGGTTCACAGTTAATCTCAATATGAAGACATGCTCCTGCAGATATTGGCAAGTTTCTGGAATTCCATGTCAACATGCTTGTGCTGCCCTGTTCAAGATGTCAGATGAGCCAAACAACTACGTAAATAAGTGTTACTCTATTGAGCAGTACAAAAAAATCTATCAACATGTTCTGCAACCAGTTGAGCATGAGTCAGCATGGCCTGTGTCTTCAAATCCTAGACCTTTGCCTCCCAGAGTGAAGAAGATGCCAGGTCGTCCAAAGAAAAATAGAAGGAAGGACCCTTCAGAACAAAAGAAGTCTAGCACTAAATCATCTAGAGCTGGAACTATTATAAAATGTCGGCGTTGCAAGGGCAGTGGTCACAATTCGAGAACATGCTCTTTGCCAACGGTGTTTATTTTGTTTTAACCTTTTCCTTGCTGTAATTTTTTTGATTTACTCACTGACTAACTTTTGTTATATAACAGATGGAAGACTCGGCAGCCCATGAACCACTACCGCAGCGTAGCATATCTCAAGGTGCGTTGGCTGCTCGGAGTGAAGCAAGTACCACACCCCTGGCTATTGAGCCTGCACAGTCCAAGCGATCTAGAGGAAAGCGTCAAGCAGCAACTTCCCATACTGAATCAAGCAACAGAAAAATGTCTGAGGGATATGGATTGTATCACAGCGAGCGAACCGGTTCATCTTTTCTTCAGGTTAGTGAACTGCACATATCAATTCCATATGGATGCACTATTCAGTGAAATAATCTGAAGCATTTTTTTTTTCAGTCTGGCAATAAGAGAAGGGTGGTGTCTTTTGGAAGGTCCAAGTCCACTGCTCAAGCATCCGCAAATGCAGCTGCTGGTGGGAGTGCTTCTGTGGTCATTGAGACAAGTGCTGGTCGGCATGGTGCAGCTGCTAAGGCAACTATCAATGTAACCGGTGGCCAGGCGAGTGCAAATGTCCAATCTACTTCAGCTGGACGTGGAACCTCTAAGAAAAAATGAGGAAGTGAACTAGTTCTTTGAGTAGTGACATTAATGTGTGGTGTATTAAACCTTGCATGTACTGTGTAATATGTACTCATTTTATTTTGAAACTGGGAGTTTATTTGAACATTAATTTGATTGTTGCAGTGTGTTATGAAAAAAAACTGAATGATGCAGTGTGTTGTGGAGAAAACTGAATGGTGCAGTGTGTTGTGGAAAATAGGAGGGTAAAAAGGACATTTTCATAGTCATATATGCCACTGTTAACAGCCAAATGGTAGGAAGGATTTGTTTGAACCGGTTACCCATAGTTCAGGGACTAAAATGGACCATTTCATAGTTCAAGGACGAAATTGAGCTTTCAACAATAGTTCAGGGATGAAGTTGCCCATTATGCCTTTACTGTGGTTGTTGAGCCGCTGTGCATTTACCCAAACCCTCCGCCTCCTCCGCTTCTCCTTTGTTGGCTCGATCCCTCCGCCGGCGGATCCGCCGATGGGGTCGGCCGCCTACCTCGCCTCCTCCGCACAGGCAGCGCGGCGGCTCTGGACAGCGCGTGGCGGCGGCTTGGTGGTCGCGGCATGGCTGGGCGACGACGGCGATGGAGGACGGCTTCCGCGACGATGGAGGGTACGTGCAGCGCGAGGCGGATATCTGCGACGGCGACGACCGCGGATCGACCACGGTGGTGGCCTGTACGACGACGAGGGTCGCGTGCCGAGGCAGCCGCTACCTCTTCCCACTCCGTCGGCGGTCAGCGGCCCGGGGCGGGGCAACCTCGGCTGGCGGCGGCGTGGGCGACCAGTGGCGCGCGGCTCCACGAGGCCGCGGTGCGAAGCAGGCTCGGCGGGCGGGGGTGCAGACGGATGGCGAGCTCGATGACGCTCACGGCAGCGGCGCGTCCATCGTGGTGCAGTGACGGCGCGTCCTCGCCGTCCCGGTGGGCCCTCTTCGTCACTGGGCGAGGCGGCCTGACAGCGACCGAGCAGGGGCAGCGTAGGCAGTTCCTGGCCGGGTCTTTGCTCCTGCTGCTCCGATCTGCCACCGTACCGGTGAGCCACTGCTGCCATTCTTCTTTTTTATTCGATTTGCTAAGATTTGAGCAATCCTCTTTCGTCTAGAGTTTACTTGCTACCTCTGGCTTTGCTGGAAGGCTCATTTTCCTTGATTCCTATGATTCTGTTGCTAGGGTACCGTGGTTCTTGGACTGACCAATTTTAGGGCTGTCGCCCAAGGCTGGGTTCTTGTTCTTCTGTGTGCAGTTGAACTTTTGCATGTTGATTTAGGATTCTTGGGGTGCCTTTCGTGTTTATTTTCCCACTCCATTGCTTCATGTTGTGTTCCTTTGTCCTTTGCAGGTTGTTCGTGCTCCACTGCTCATTTGGAGAGAATGCCAGGGTTGTTGCTTCCTGTGAGTTTCGCTTCTCATTCAGGTACCAAGCTACCCTGATGATTTTCTTAGTCCATCTTGCAAGGTTTGCCTGCTTGTATCCCTGCTGCAATACCCTTTTACACTAATTAATTATTTAAACCATGTTACAGATAATGCAGAGACCTCAATGTGTACCATTTATTCAATGATAGCAGGGAGTTTTGGTTTGATTATCAAGTATAGATTTAGCTTTGTGGCTACAAAAATAATTAGGTGGTTCCTCGGAGAACTTAGTTGCAGCGTCTGCTACATATTATATTTCTTTTTCTCTTTATGCTTCTCCTACTCCCCTGGAATTATGTAACTTCAGTCCAGATTTATGGAGGATTCTTCCAATGAGTTTGCACTATATAGACTACAAAAGAGCCACCATGGTCTCTTGGTGTGCCATGAGGATCCACTGAAAATTTTAGGCCTTTTGAAATTTCATATATATCTGTCCATACTACCATCTTTCTATTTGCATGACGGGTATGGCCATTGTTACTTTGAAAAATATTGTATAAAAATGTGTGACCAATGATATCAAAGAAAAAAATGTTCTCTTTTTCACAGATGGCTTTTATAAGCTGATGAGCCATATATAAGATCATGTGTGTTGCAAGGAAATAAAAGACACTGAATGAAATACAGGACCGATGGTGTGCGCTGGACTTTATAGGATTCTGAAAATGTCGATGTTCTAACTTTTATAACTGTGTGTGTTGTATAGACCTGAACAATTTTTTTAAATTTTTATCTGGAGTTTCAGACCTTACTAGAGAATAGGGTGTTCATCGTCTTGCAACAAGTATCTGATTTTTAGCCTATGCTTTTCGTGTTGAGAGGTGATCAAAATAAATTTAGTTGCTGTATTTTGAGATTCCTTTTTTGGTACAAAGTGGAAATATATCGATGTCATGATCAATAAATTTAAAGTTTTTAATATTTGAAAGCGCCCGACTGTAACTTCAATTGATTGTCCTACTTACTCTGAAACATAATTTTGTGTTTGAAGGAGCTCTTGCTTATGATTGTGCCAAAGTGGACTCGCTTTTGTAAGTTCATGCAACTGTAATGTTGAAGAGATGAGGACACCAAGGAATCATGTCCAATTGAGGTTGATTACCTGGGGATTTTAATTTACAGGTTGCAAATTTTTCCCTTTCAAATTGAATATCTGTAATAGGACAATTTTTAATAGTAGGGGGAGAATACAAAATAAGCTAGATTATTGAAGATCATTACAATGCACTGGCAGGATGCGATGAGTGCCACCAAAGAAACATTATATTGTGGTGATTTTCTTACCTATGCTGTTTTCATCCAGAAATGCACCGCACAGCAGCTTTGCTGTTTTTTTGAGATGGCTTCAGCTTCGTGGTTGCCTTACCACCGAGGTGGCTTCACGTTTGCGCCATGGGCGGCACGTCTGCAAGGTGGTTCCATGGATCCACTGGTCTGCTTGATTAATTGTGCTGACGTGCTGCACCTGCACATGAACATCAGCCAAGGTCCCTAAGCCAGCATTTGTTTTCTTCCGATAAAAAAATTTCAAGTTTATGCAGCACAATATATTTGAAGATAAATGAAGCATGTGTGCCATGTTCAGAACATCAGAAAAATATTTGTTTTGATATAACATGTTCTTCTGTTTTAGTATTTTGTGCTTGATTGTTTTTTTGTTCTTCACTGTTTGGTGTACAGGTGGGTTGTCAGACAAATCAAAAGCTTGTTTCGGTTAGAATTAATCAATGCAGCTGCATTCCGAGTGCTTTGAACATGTTGTGAGAGGTATGAGAATGATATAGTTGCCGATAGCATAATATCCTTGCTGAATTCTCCAATTTTCTTCCTGATTCTTCTATGGTTTCCTTGAATGTTTCATGGATGACCAGTCCTGTTGGGATTCTGATGCGTACATTAGTTTTATTTTTTATTAAATGCTATAATTGCCATATTCTTGTTTTCAGAGAGGTTCGCTTAGTCATTTTTGTATCACATAAATAACGTTTACATTTCAGGTCATTACATGTACTTGTGTAATGATATTTAGAACATCACTGGTTGATATTTTACCCTTTTTATGGTGTTTTAAGATGTCAGTTCTGCTTAGAAGCTTGCATATAGGCATTTAGCATAATGTGTTCTTACATTTGGCTATACAAATTTGCATTAGGGATCTGATGTTCTGTTTGCATTTTTCTTGTTATTTTGCCAGTTTTGCTAATAGCAGCCATCAAGATTCTCTTTCATACTATCAGGAAGGGCAAAGCTTTGGCAGGTTGCATACTCTTTCCTCTGGAATCCAACTTAGTTCTATATTATAGCAGGTCCTAAAAAACTCCTAAAAATAAGGCTTCAAGCCAACTATGTTTTCTCACAGTACAAAAAAGGCATAGAGCCGTGTAATGGAATGTTCCTTTACAAATCTGCAAAAGTCAGTAGTATTCCTTCGCTATTTTTTTTCCATAATTTTTCGACAGCTATGAAACCCAAGTTTGGTCCGTGCTTATGTTGACAGGTCCTTCTATCTTATGCCTTTGGATCATGCAAACAAAAAAATGAATGAATATTTGTGAACCTCTATGACTGATTATTTCAGTAAACGGCCTATATTTTTCTCTTATAAAGATGCAATGACAAGGATTTCCCATAACTATCCAAAAACCATTCGTTCTTGGTACTATATCTTGCCTACTATGTGCTGCAGGCTTGATATGAAGAGTTTCTTTTGAACTATTAAGTCCCTCGCATGATTCTGATCGTGTATTTGACCTTATTGCATTTATATTGTGGTCAGTACCAATATTGCAATCATAAAACTGAGTTACCATTTCAATTTACAGTTGGTGAAGTTGTGTATGCATGTATTCTGGAATTAATGTGATAAACTTCATCCGTGTACTACTAATTAGCTGTGCCAAAGCAAGTGAAAACGCTGATCCTTCATCAGTTCCAAGTTGTCTATTTGGAATTTACTTATAATAAGGTGGGATAGCTAAGTCATTAATTATTTTATTTACCTCTTTTGATTGTGCATTTGTCTCATGGTCTGATCATTGCATAAATGTGCTACCTATGCATGCTAGATCTGATACCTATGCCCTGTACCTTCGCAGATGCACATTTTATGGGGTATGAAATTTGAAATGTAAAGCATCTGAATCTGGTGCTGCAAATATATGCAGTTTTCCTCCCACATATGAGCTTTGTTCTTCAATTACACTTGGAAATCTGTCCTATGTTTTCTATTTTATTTTTTGAAATCTTACTGAATCCATGTGGAATGGGTGCAGGCAAGTCTGCAAAATGAGAGGTGGCATCAGCAGCTCCTGCTGCTTCTGCTCTACAAGGTAGAGCATTATGGCGTTCATTACAAGAATAAAGTGCAGCAATCCTTTTGCCTGTAAAATGAGGATCCTATTCATGCTTACATGTTTACTCTCTTTTTTTATTCAATCCTTTGCCTGCAAGCGCGCCTTTGTTTTATGTTTGGGTACATGTAAAGAGCAATTAGTCATACCAACAAATTATGCATATGTTTTACGATGGAAACTGATGTACCAATAGAGGTAATTTTCATTTATAATCATTTTGGATGCGGTACCTTGTTCTTAGGTGGCGCAATGGTTTAGCTTCAGTTCCCAGGACAAATTAGATTTCACTTGAATCGTAATGTCAAATTATGATGGTTGCCTGAAATGTTTTCTCTTGGTTACAGTTTTTGTTCAAAAATGTAAGTTTAACTTGCAGAAATATAAATAATATATGCTTTATTTCACTGAAAAATATGGTTAGCAAGGTCAGGGAAGGTGTCAACACGTCCATTGTATCGATTTCACACATGGTGTCATCATAAATTTACTAATCTCATCCCGCACTTCTGTTTATGGCTATATTAGTGGAGATCTTAGATTGTATATCATTGCCACTGTCCTGCACTGCAGCTTTGCTGGTATCAAACCTGCATGTTAGATGAAGATAGCTTTCTTATCACGTCCTTCTGTAATGTTTAGCTTGGCCTTGGTTTCCTTTTCAATTTGCAATTCCATGCCACAATTGATTTTGGATTCTATATATTAGCTTATGAAGTGGAGGACAAAACAATGTATTTAATTGATGATGTTACTAATCTATGAGTTGCTTCCAGGCTTCACTGTTTTGCTTTCAATTGCCACTAAAAATTTGCCCTGCGAATATTGATGAGCAAGAGTTTTACGTGCAGCTGAAAGGCACTTGCAGCACCCTGGTAGTACTTCTGAATGGGGATATAGCGATGTGCTCCTCCAAATCGTCTACGAAAGTAAGTATTGGTTTTTCTCCCTTTTCACTATGGCATATTTACTATTATAAAGATTTTTTGTACATCAAAATAGTTGATCCCTGCCAATGGCTACAGTTTAGTTTAATAACTGAAGTTAGGCAGCTAATCCCTGCCAAGAGCAGCTGTGCATATTAGTTTACTCTGCACAGAAGCCGGCATGGAGATTTTGAAATTATCAAGAAATTGAAAAGATCTTTACTGAGTTTCATGCATGGCCCAGTTAATGTAACTTCGTTAATTTTTCCCTCTCATTTTGACATGTTATTTTTATGGTAGCCTATAGGAGGGTTCATTCTTGCTAGGGTTCGCCGCCTTATTATTAACTCAGTTATCCCATCGTACAACATCAAAAGAAATATGACAGTTCCTTGGATATGTCATTATTATCAGCATTACCCTGTTATCTGTTGAAATTTGTTGCACAAAAGCTGAACACAATTGGGTTTTGTAATTAATGAATTAAACCTACTGCTATATATGTCTACTTTCTTGCATTTAGGGAATAAGAAAAGTATATAAGATATTTCAAATTTGACCGATAGATGTCTTAACAAAAGCACGAACTGGAAGAAAGAAGTAGAAAGAAATGTAGCGCACCTTCACTTTGTTTCCATTAACTGTTCACATATGTTGGCAGGCTCTCAATCAACACAGCCATTTCTTCGACTGCTATTACAAGCACTTCCCACCAAGAATCTTCAAGGCTTGCAAAAATCGTTGCAGTATGACCTTAGGTCTTATCTTCTTTAGATGTTTCATATCAGAGTCCATGAGACTCCCTTGGCTGAAAAGGCACCTGAGAGCTTTGTCTTTCATTATTTTCCTGTTCTATTACAACTTTGCAATACATTTATTTTCTGTATCTGTTGTATGCCAGCTGAATATTAAGTTCAAAATTCGGAAAGTCTCCTGAGTACTTTTTGGTGCTTGTTACTATTAAATTACGTAGTTAGGTTTCCTGATTTTGTGTAGCCTTGACGTCTTGCATATGTCAATCAAGGCAATAAAAAATTTCAGATATTGGGGTCGTGATTCAGCAGATGGAATAGTTGAATTTAGCAATTATTTAAAGTGTGGTATATCATTGTTTGGTAGTTATATAAATGTTACGGAACTAATCGTTTGCAGCCCACTGGGCCTGAAGAATGGCGCACCGCTGACATCATTGCACGCCTTATCGGGTCGACGGGCCTTACAAGTACATACAGAACTGTTCTAACCCACCGAAACAGGTAACGTTTTTGCCACTATACGTGTATTTGTCTCGCACCCCTAAAAACCTCCAACCCTCAAAACGAATCCAGCAAATGAGAAGTTAGCTGAGCGGCGCGCGAAATAATACTAGTATTAAAGAAGAGAGAGATTCTATGATGTTTGGAATTAATTATGACCGTTCGTTTGGCCAGATCTAACGGTTAAAAATAAGGAGAAACCTATGAAAAAAAACTGTAAGTTGTGGACCGGTACTAAAATCGGTGGCCCAGGAACTAGGATTTTTCTTTTTTTAAAGAAATAGATAAAGGATAGTTTGGTACCTTCTCCTATTCAGTACCAATTGCCAAAGTGCGATCTGACGAACAGCGAGACTATGAAGTACCGTGACGACGGCAAGCATGCCAAACGCCGGCAAGGACGACGGCCTCCGCTACAGTGAAAACAATCCCATGGGCCAGTTCTCTTCTCTGTATCAAATCCCTAGGCGTGGGTCTAGCAAGAGGCAGCGACAAGGGCAGCCTCAAGGCCACAAGGCCCTGCAGCGAGGTCAAGTCGACGGACGCCCCTAGCATCGACGACGGCGGCGAACTGCTACGGATAGCATGAGCAATGACGATGCGGCAACCGTCGGGTAATCAGGCTGCTGGTGGGCGTGCGTCCTCTTTCCATCATGGCAAAGCGATGAATTACATAATTGCCCACATTAAGTTAAATTAGTTCGTTTAACCAGGCGAATTAGATGTACGGCTGGCAATAATCCGTTAGAGAGGAACCCAAAGTTCCTTCCAAGCACCATAGAATCTGATTAATTGTAGTTAGGGGTAATTTAGTAACTGGCTCTTCACTAATCAGGCGTACCTACCGGACTTAATCATACTACCGTTTCAGCGCTCCCTGTTCGTCGCCGTGGGCCGCTCCTCCTCACCGCCCCCGCACGCCTCCGGCACGGCACCTCGTCCTGGATTGGTGCCCATCTTCTCAACGCGCCCATCAACGCAACCCCAAAAGGTGTTCGGTTTGGGTCCATCTCTCGGCTACACTGGCAGGCTATGTATGGTAGTAGAGCCTTTAGTTCATGGCGAACTGTGCTGATCGGTTCCATCTGCCGTGCCATCGTTGGCACGTCCCGCTTTTCTGTCGCTGGCTGTGCTTTTGTCCGGTTAGGGCTTGGGTCCAGCAGACCAAATGTGACATGCCCGCCGTCGTGTCCATGGAGCAAAAGGTCAGGTAGGCAAACACCACAAAATGCCGTATGCCCGTATATATGCCTGTTTTGACATCGAAGGAAGTTTTCATCTGAGATTTGATGGAGCATCAGTATATGGTTCCATTTCAGTCAATCCTTACGAGGAGTACGCTGTATAGAGTCCTGAAAATTATCCCTTTAGCGAAAGCAACACTTGAGTTCGTCTCAACCGGTCGGGTAACATCTAGTAGTGCTCCCCCATCAACTTGTACTACGGTGGTCATCGGCGTTCCTCGGGTTCTATTACAAGGAAATTCCATGTCGGAGTCTCGGAGTGGCATGTACTAGTACCAAGTCCAACCGCCGACACATGATCCAAAACGGGCGCTTCGCTCGCGGAGGACGACGCACGGCAACTGGCATGGCAAGCCGTGGGGGCTCAGGCCGCGGCCAAATGCATTGCACACTGGCGCTGCCCTTCTGTATGGATCCTATCCTCTGTTCCCTGTCCCTGAAATCTGCACCCATCTGCTAGCTCTGCTCTCCCATCTCCTGTCCCCATCTGGCTTTCAGAAATGGGGTTGGTCAACCGCATCTTTGTGAGTCTGTTGGATCTATAGATTAATCGTTGCTTGTAGTCACTCGCCTGTGACTTGTGAGGATGCTGCCACCAGGGGAGAGAGATTCTGAGGGGATCCACTTGCACAGTGCACTGAACATTGCGCAATGATGGAATGGGTTTTGCTATGACACTTTGGAAATGTCCAAGTAGATTACAACACTCTTGACCTTTAGCGAAAATTTGTATAGGAGAACAATAACCGTCGGCCCCATCCATAGAAAAACTCTAAAGAAAAATTTTGAAATTTTGTGGTGCTCTGTCACCAAATCAACCCTGGCTGAAACTCATCATCCTCTAAAGCTCTTGTCCAAATCTTGGTTTTTGAGGAGAGAGAGAGAGAGAGAGAGAGAGAGAGAGAGAGAGAGAGAGAGAGAGCCTTTTCCATTAGTTAATTGTATTTTTTTTAATAATTCTGTAATATTGACGAACTTTGCCTCTCATTCAGTTGAACGAAAAAATCTTGTTCACCGGCCATGTGCTCGAGGCAAAAGCCCCCTAAAATGGAGGGTCTTCTAAATATCTCATGTTTTGCTTGTGCCTACGTTAAGCACATGAAAATCAAGTCAAGGTCTAGTGTTACCAAACAAAAGGGTGGTGGAAAGCTGAAAGCAACACGATGGAACACCAGGCGCACATGGGTTACTTTCCAACCACACTAAACCCTTTTCGTAGATGGTTTAGTTTATGTTTGACTCCCATGCATCACAATGGATTAAGTGGTGAGTGCAAATTTCAACTGCTCTCTCAGCCGCTTTCTCCAGTCATCTCCCAGGAAAATTCAACAAGTCCCAACCGATCACCATAGCCGCAACGCCTTACCTAAAATGCTTGGTGCGGTGATCATTCCCGCATTTGGCTTCCCCCAGATAAGAATGATACTACGATGCTAGCCAGGATCATCTTCTGCGTGGTGATCGCCGCGGCAGTCCTCGCCGTCGTCCTGCTCGCCACCGTCTCCCCTCTCCCGCACCGGTCCGGCGGCCACAACGGCTCGCCGAACCTGCGCGCCTTCACCGTGTACGTCCACCCGACGACATCGACGTCCGTGCACCAGCAGCGGAGAGAGGCGGTGCACGGAGGAGAAGCGAGCGCGCTGGTGTTCCACCACCGGTTGACGGCGGGGCCGGAGAGCTCGTCGAGGACCGTCGGCGCCGCCTCGGGGTTCCTGCTGCCCGCCGGCGAGGGGGGCGCCGCGGCGGCGGCGGCGGCGGTGTTTGACATGGTGCACCTGGCGTTCGACGCCCCCGGGCTGTCCGGCAGCCTCTGCGTCGAGGCGGGCAACGAGAAAGCGCCCGGGGCGGGGAGGCGCGGGCGCGACGTGGAGGAGGAACTGCGCGTGGTGGGCGGCACGGGCGCGTTCGCGTTCGCGCGCGGGCACGCCGTCGTGCGGGGGCGCCGGCCCCGCATCGGCGCCACGGCGGCGGCGGCGCTGCGGCTCGAGCTGAGCGTTTCCCCTGCTGGGAGCTAGGCCGCATAGTGTGAGGGATCGAGAGATGTCACATTTGATCCGATTTTTTGTCTTGTTTTTCTGATTTTGCAATGTCTTTCCTCCAAAGAAGTGTAACTTCGATGCTGATAACTTCGACACGCAAGTGTTTACGAAATGTATCTTCGCGGCGTCTCCAGCATGTTTTCTTTTTTTGAAAAAAAAAGGAACGGTCTGGAGACTGAAATTGATGATAGTCTTGTGTGCAGAATGGGCACGAATTTTACTGCGAGTTCATCTTCGCTGTTTAAGATCCGTCGACTCATGGAGTCGGAGCAACTATAAGTCTTGTCAAGTTTCCATGCTTGAACCGCAGAGTATTTGTTTTTTTTTTGTTTTTGTTTTTTTTTTTTTGAGAAACTGAACCGCAGCGCAGAGTATGGAATTGAAAAATTGCGATTTTGCGAAAGTTGCGATTATGGACAGCAGGCCCAGATGGGAACGAAAGAGGAATCTAGACAGGCCCGATTTGACCGAGCCAAACATCTCCGACGAGGCCTAAGCCCAACCCATAAGCCACACGTGTTCCATCAAGCCCACGGTCCAGCGCAGCCCGCTCCTGCCCCCACCGCAACCGCACCCGCTCTCCCGAATTCGCCTACCAACCCAGTCCACCGCCTCCGCCGTCGTCTGTCGCCGGCCGGTGCGTGGACGGCGCGGCGCAGAACGACCGCGCTACGAGCCGCGCCGCTGCACAGAGGCACACACAGACCTCCTCACGTGGCGTCTCCGACCCCGAGGTTCGCAGCTCTCTCATGTCACGAGTTAGGATACCGCTTTTATTTGCAAGTTTGTCATGATTCACAATAACACACAAGGAACGGCGTGCACATTTTGGTCGCTAAATATTTCACTCTTTTCCATCGACTAGTATGACCAGTCTGCGCAGACACTGAATTGGAATTGCGTTTTCCTTTCCATAGTAAATATTTCTATTGGCATCATCTAATCTTTACAGGCTATGAACCAATATCAGTAACATAAAAGTGAAACATTAGAGCTATACTATTCTATAGGCCAACATTCTAGACTTGCTAACTTGAAAGAAATAATGATTTGAAACCAACATCTGGAAACTATAGGAAAACTAGTGAGGGAAAAAAAAACTGAATCTACTACTCCCTCCGTCCCAGTTTACTTGTCATTCTGGGAGTGTTTTCTGATGTCCAGATTCATAGAATGTTCAATAAATCTAGACAGACAAGTTGTCCAGGTTCAGAGAATGTTCAATGAACCTGGTACAAAGCCAGAATGCCAAGTATTCTGAGACGGAGGGAGTAGTACAATACGAGGACCGCAAATCTGAGTGACTGAATGTTCTGAACCCCTCCCTCATTGGAGAAACCTTCGTGCTGCCCTGATTCTGTGAATGCCTAATTGCGATTTGTCGATAACTCCTGTATTGTAACATGAAAACATGTTCACGCAAAAGCTTCCTTTGATCGTTGCCCTCCCACTGCGAGCTTTGACAGAAGGAAAACGCCAGCGGAGGAAGCAAGCACTGCTCCAGCAAAGCAGGCCATGTCGAGCCCACTGGTAAGCGGGACACTCTTGAACTTCTCAAGAACTCCTGCCTGGAGCAGCAGGAGTACGGCATGGCCGATCCTCGTCTTCGCCTGCGTGATGGATCTGATCCCGGCCCCATCTTTCAGCTTCTGGTATGGATTTGTATTTTTCTTGTTAGCGCTAACCCATGGGTAATTGAACTGTGTGTTATACAAATATTGACTGCTCAATTACCTTTAGGCTGAATGTGCCTAAGTGTGATGTGTTGATATGTTGTCCCGGCTTCTGAATGCTCTGGGGGCTAAAGAACATGGTGTACAAACCCATGGCAAACGTGAGAAGAGCAGTGCCAATCAGAAACATGTCTGAAGGAGGGATATAATTGCCCAAGTTAGTCGGTCAAGCATTGCAAACAGAATTTGAAACGCAAGGTACTTAATAAGATACCAAAAGGATATACCTAATGCATCAATAAGCAGCCTCATGATTTCACCTTGATCTTCTGTTTTGGACATGGATTGGAAACGAATGAAGAATGACTTGACCACAACAACACAGCCCTGCAACGGGATGAAAGTTTCAGCCTTGGAAATGTTTAGTTGCAGCATCTTGTGAGGGGGAGAAAAAGATTTGTAGAAGTTAGTTACCTCAACAAAACATGGGACTGAACCGAGAAGGGACCCTGCAACACCAATCAGCGTGAATGACTGGCAACTGACTACGGCCTGAGTTTGTCGTCCAAATAAGCTATGTTAGTTAAATGAACAGAAAACTTGGCTTTAATAAATTGAGTAGCTGCGCGTCTTTCAGAGAATTCTTACCCGGTGGATCATGGTCTCGGCCATCTTTGGCCAACACTGCCTGTTCAGTGCCAGCCATGTTGCTCCAAACTTCCTCAGGATCAGCCTCCGTGTGATCTCATACGCCAGAGGTAACAAGAGGTCAACGTTCTTCACTTCCTCTTGTAGGAAAATTCCCTGCTTCTGCTCTGGTGTGATGCTGGCAGCTCCCAGGGTGATCAAGGCAGCTTTTTGCTCCGCGGCACGGCTGATCCTGTGCTTCTTGTTCGCCTCCCACAGGAATGGAAACTTGAGAGACGGGATGCTATTTAGGCTGGAGTTACCAGACGTCGATGAGTGAAGGTGGCTGTCTTTTTTTAAAGCTTTGATCGTCGCCCTGATCAACCTGCCACCGCCGCCGCCTGCTCCTGCTCCTGCTCCTGCCATTGCTGAATTTGGGGCACCAGTGCACCACCACAGCTTCTCTGTTCCCTTTCGTTAGACTTCTGTATTTCTTGAAGAGAGGCTTTGCTGCACCTGTTGCTTCTATGGTGTTTTACGCCTGAACTTTTGCAGGAAAAGGAGGTGTTCATCTGTGACCGTATAAATACACATTTGCGTGTGTGAAGGCTTGGGGACAGATCATATGCCACGTGTAGCTGTAGCAAGTGGGAAGGTTCCAAGAATAAACGGGCTGGGGCCTGGGGGGAGGTGAAGGGCGAGTTGAACAGCAGAAAATTCTGAAACCCTCACCTGTGGCGGGAGTAAGTTTGTCTCGAAGCTGTAGGCGTCCAATGGTATCAGCGAATCTACGTTGTTTTGTTAACGTCTTTTACACTTTAGTACTTTTCCTCCCATCACTTTGTCACACAATATCTCACTGATTTCCCCTCTCAACTTATTGGTTGGTCATTATATATGCAAGTTTTACTGTAATAAGATTCGGCTGCACTAAGACTTCTACCTTTGAATATCTGATTCAAGTTGCAGTTCATAATTTAATTTTGTGGTGTTGGTCATCACAGTCATCTAGAGAAATGTGTCAGATTTCTTTCAGCGCGAGCTAACTACATATTTTGAATCTGCAGACTATTTTCGATTAGAAATTTAATTTTTTGGTGTTTCTGAAAGAAAAGGAATGGAAATGTATGGAAAATCTGAAGGTTATTGAAAACTTGTCCGCCGGTGTGCAAAAGTACAAGTTCGAAGAATGAAGCAGCGATGTAAAGACGAGGACGGGTGGTCTGGGTGGTAAACTGGAAGCTTTATCACGAGGAACCGATGCTGTAACACTAACACTGGGCAAGAACCCGGAATGAAGATATATATGCGACTCCAATATGAATGTGCAAGCTAGCTTAGCTGTTTTGGAATTTCGTTTTCCATGTTTTTTTTTAAACTTCATCTTTTTCTCCCCCCCCCCCCCCCCCCCCCCCCCCCCTTTTTTTTTGGCTGATGTGATCAGTTTTTCTAAAAGCACGAGCGTGAACTACTTTACACAGGAACGCAGTTATAAATGAAACCTGGGAATCCATAAACAAAATGGTTGAATATACATGTCCAAGTAGTGTCGATGATTTGAATTGTCTCATTGCATGATTTGGTTAGCTCAGTTCTTCAAGGTCATAATTCACCTCCGCAGGAACTGGAGCCACAAACTCCGGAGCCACAGGTCGTTTGACAAGCGAAACAGGACAGACGAGGAAAGAATGGCGTGGTACCGACCGAAAGCAAAAGGTTAGCTGAATCTGCTGCCCCGGTTGAAAAAAAAAACTCCCTAGCATTCTCCGGAAAACTGAGCCGAAAATGTCCAGAAATATTTTTCGGCGCCCGGCCCGGTAGGTAGACGTTTGAGACTGAGAAGCGTCGTCGTGCTCGTCTGTCCGCGTGCGGAGATGGCAGGCACGGTTCGCGTACCGATCGCTCGGAGAAGACGGCAGCCAGGACGCGAGCGTGGGGCGGACGTACGCGTGTGCGGCTGCAACGGCTTTCTTGGCTCGCAGGGCACGTGACTTCAACGCCGGCCGCTCGTTGCGCTCGCCTTGTCTTTGGTGTACCAGGAGAGAAGCACGGCCGCGCGTGGAAGGTGTCCGCCTCCGCACGCGTTTCCATTTCTCAGCTGCGACCGACGGATGCGTGTACTCGCTCGTACATTTGTCACTCACTCTCATGCGGAGCGCGCCAACCGTCAATCATAGCCTCGATTGTGTCATGCACGGGCTCCAAACTTGATTTGGAGTCCTCGTGTGCTGCTGGAGCTGCATGTCAGCATGTGACACTATTCTAGAACTTAGGACCAATAATACAGTAGTCTTCCTTTACTTGAGAGTAGGACATGATGCACGTATGTCCGTAGATTTGTCAGTTTTGCGAAGTTGGCGCGCCGATCATAGACACAGCCAGCCACATCTTATGTCAGAGTCTATCGACGGAGAGGAATAGGCACATGATATTCTTGCTGGCACCGCGTCTGCACTAGCGAGGTTGCCGCATGGCGACTGGCACGGTACATTGTTCGTCGTCGAGTCGTTGTTTTGTACCCTGGCCGGACTGGTCGACGTCGGCCAGTCACGGTTGGCTACGACTTCTTTGCGGTGCCGTTGGTTAGTTTTGGCGGGAGGTGCGCGGAAGCGTGGCGTCTAATCACGTCGCTGGAATGAAATTTGTGGCCGGGCCGTCGACCGAATGTGATTGGACCGGGTAAGATCTGCCGTCTTACTCCTCCAGATATTCGACCCAATTGGCCTCTTCCATGATTAAGGGCCCGTGTGGATGGACCCAACTCCAGCCCATCAGAGTGGCACAACGGGCCCTAATAAGTCATTTCGCCTTGTTTAAGTTGACGCAGCATTTTTTTTGTTATCTAGAATCTAATCACACATGGAAAAGGGAAGCAGTTCTCAAAAAAAAAAAAAAAAGGAAAAGGGAAGCAGCATGGATTGCATCATTAGGCTTTGTTCTTGTGAGCAAACAGGGCATTAAGTGCCATCTGCTTGCAGCCAGATGGTAGAACGCCAAATTTGCACATACCCTAGTTTATGCTTCGGAATGAAGTATTAGGATATTTGGGTCACGATAATAAGTCGCAAGCAACACACATGAAAGAGGCGTGCAACTGAAGGACAAATCACGAACACTTGCTTTAGTAGTTTTATTAGTAGTAGCCTTCTGGCTGGCGAACGCTAGGAGTAGCTGGGTGAAATCGGTGCCTTTGGATGTATGAGCGAGTGCGACGAGATAACATCCTACTAAGGCAAAGACAACGATTAAACCTTGTCCATCACGACAAAATGTTTGGTTCTGGTGATGCCCAATATGCAAAAGGAACTTACTTGATTTTCATGAGCCATGACACACTTTGCTTCTCCTTTGTCAGATTCGTTCGTTGAGAAAAGTTTCTTTGCTGGAGAGAGCTCGCTTGTCTGCTAGAATCCGGATGCTTGTCCTAGTAATCGGTGCAAGTATCTGTCATGATCTCCTGGGGTCAATGAAGAAAAGACAGAACCTTAAATTCATCCTGTTTCTTTTTCTGCGTTGATGGACTGCCAAAAAGCAGAGATCGATAAACCGAGTCTTCCATGATCAGTCTGTAACGTCTAGCAAACAAACATGCCAGATAATGGAGTACTCATCACACGTCATGACTATGAACAATGAGAATAAATCTACAAGTATCAAAACATTGTGCAAAGCCAGGAATGCGGTGATTTGGTACCAGATATATGTTTTACTACTGAAGTACTAGTACGAAACCAACAAATAAAAATTTCCTCTGCACGCATCACTGAACTTGAGTAGAACCCATGTTGAAATTGGGTAAGTTCAGCTCCCAGCCGTCACCAATTACCGCACATGGACAAGAATGCATTAGTACACATATGAGCGGCTTTTAAGCAGGTAGCTGGTGCTCTGATCTCGTTACTTTTACAATCTCTTGTTCTTGTGAGCAAAATGAGCAGCAAGGGTCATCTGTTTGTAGCCGAACTGGCAATATCGTGTCTGAAACTCTAAATTCACAGGCCAAGAGAGCGCTTTGAAGAACTCTATTCCGTTTTAAACCTCTATGGTTAATATCATTACTGAACTGGAGTAAGGGTACATAATTTCAACTCCGGCTATCACCAATTTCATCATCCATTCATTGTCAGTTAGTCATACTCATTCCAAGAAGTTACCAAGTGCAGAAATGCAGAAGGCTGTTGCATTGCTACATTTAGAAGTCATGGAAACCGTGTACTAGTATATGAGTTTCGATTTTACTTCATCTGCTGCACTGAATCTTTTGGGAGGAGATAGTTGCCAAAGTACTGAGGCCGCGAGCATGTATTACTGTACTGAACTTAATTTTGCTGGTTTTATTAGTGCTCATGGTTAGTTCAGTGATATGTGCACGACAGAACGGAGAGCAAGATGTAGCACGCATGATTACGGCATGAAGCTATAGCAAAAAACTGCAATACGCAGAGCAGTACGTTCTTGAGTTCTGTTCATACAAGTTCAGAACCATGTGATATATTTTTTTCAAAGAGAACAAAAAGAGATAAAGCAAACCAGAACCGTGCAATGCATATGTAAACTTAGAAGCCTTTCCTCTCAACAAGTCATCATGCATAATCAAAGACAAGCATAAGCATATAGGTCCATGTATATATAAGCAGAACTGCAAACCATGCACATCAGAGAACAGACTTTCATCACAAGATCGAATTTTTATTCTCACTAGTACTATTATTATTCTCAGCCTTCAGCTATAGCCAGATCATGTCAGCCTGTCCTCCAACTCCAAGACCCCATCCTCCTCCAGCGCTAGCTCTCATGGAGCTACTCCAGCCTCAGTGCCGTTGCCCTTGCCCAGATTGCCACCCCCGGCAGCGACGTCCACGCCCATGTCTGAAAAAAGTTCACCAGCAAGTCAGGCAACAAACGAAACCTTTGCAGAAAACACACGAAGTAGCTATAGGCGCAGATAAGTTCAGATATATCTATGCATACGGCCGGGAAGGAAAAACTCACTGTGGCTGGCAAGATCATCAAGCTTGGGCGCGTTCTCGCAGATGTCGTGGTAGCAGTACTGGTGGCAGCTCTTCGGGTTACCCGGAGGGTGGTGCGGGCCGGGCTGCAGGCAGTTCTTGTAGCAGAGGCGGCAGTAGCAGCAGGACTGCCCAAGCGCTCCCTGGAACAGGAAGGAGGAGACCAGCGTGGCCACCAGCAGAGCCTTGAGAGCCGCGTTGCCGTTGCGAGACGCCATCGTGCCGCGCGAGCTCGCAGATGAGTAGATGACGGAGTGGTGATGGGAAGGGCGAGTGCTTGGATGCTCAGGAGCCTGTGCGGCTGCCTGCCTGCTGGTGCTTCAATTTATAGCCCGGCGAGCTCGCGCGGTGGAAGAACGGGCGGGTGGTCTCTGTGTCCTGGATCACGGGTCGCCGCGCGTTGGATCTCAGATCAACGGCGTCCGGCAGTGCGCAGGTATCGTAGCTCATGCTTTCAGATGAAGTATTGCGGTTTTTAGATGATCAAAACACATGAAAGAGACGTGTAACTGAAGAGCAAATCGAGAACAATGGCTTTAGACATATGGGCGCGTGCGTACGCGACATCCTACTAATGCAAAAACAGCGGTCAGACCTTGATGAGCATCCTTACAGCAAATGGTTGGGATCCTGTCTTTGTCCTGTCTTATGCTTTTGTCAGAGATGTTTGTTCAGAAAAGTTCAATTTGATGTGGAGAAATCAGTGACAACTCACTTCACTTGTCTGGGATCCTTATGTTCCTGGAAGGTGTGCCAATCTGTGACAGCATGTTCTGGGGTGAATAAAGATAAGACGCAACCTTAAATTGATCTGATTGCTGTCTTGCACTGGTCGGACCGCTGAAAAGGAGGCACCAATCAATCAAGTGCTTCTATGATCATTTTGTAACTTCAGGTGAACAAACTTGCTAAATACTGTGAATCGAATATGACAAGAATATACAAGTATTGTAACTTTACTATGCGTAAGAAAACATTGCAAAGCCATAAATGCAATAACTTAGTACAAACTAGAGATAACATCACAGAATTAGAGTAGAACTCTCCCAGGCAAGACCAATTCACCATCCAATCGTGTTAACTAATTGAAACAAGAATGCACTAGAACACAGATGAGCTTCTTCGAGTACAACAACAATGCAGCTAGCTAGTGTTCTGATTGTGGCCTTGTGGGATGAACATTCTTTTCCATGCATGACAGTCAAAGTGATGCCTAGAAAAAGCGTCGGGCGTAACAGATCATAGGCTATCGAATTCAAATCCATGAAAGGACCATCAGTAACGTTGGGGATGTCAGCAGAGACTTACATTACACATACATTGCTCTTGTCGATTTAGTAGTTAGCACGCAGTTGGCCGGCCCTCCAAAGCGCGCTTGGCGTTATGAATGAATTATGAAGTGCAGGTTTATTATTTGCCCTTTTCTTTTGTCAGTACCACTTTCCTTGAGTCAGCTCAGGCAGTGAGCGTTCTCGAAGTTGCAGTTCCACACGAGCACAGTCGCACACCATAGAGTGCGAAAAATCCCAAGCAGAATTAACGAGAAAGGATTACTGAAAACATGATTACCAGCCATATATGCAACGCGATACTCCACAAAATATGTAGGTTTAAGTTTATTTGTGCTACTTTGTGGGTATTCGCTAACTTTTCTGTCATCTAGAGGCCGTCCAGTAGCACTGCTTCGAGCAAGCAACGATCGTGCCAATGGCCCCAATGCCATGGCAAAACACTAAATGTGTTTCAACCGACCCAGAGAACTAATTAAACAATGTAAACACTGAGCGACCTGCTGCTTCATTCATCGACGCAGGCTAGCCGGTTGCACGTGCAGCTGTTGAGGGTTCGGTTGTATGTAGAGGGAAGCATAACTTATCAACGCGCACGGGCAAAAGCACAAGCCACCTTGTATCATGGCCTCATGGGTTCCGGATGATACTGCATCCTGACCTAACGTGCCGATACGAGTGCAATGTCCAATGGGTATCAAATGGGGAGATACTGGTTAGTACATTAGTTCATTATTTGTTTTCAACCTTGAGAAGATGGTTTCTTTTGGATCATTCGATAGAGTTTTGGATCGACAAAATAACTCAAAAGGAAGACTTGCATCCTCATGCACTGGGTAGGAACTGCCATGGCCAATGTTTTTGGATTGTGAAGGCCCCATGCAACATGAAGCACCAAACTGTCCACATTATGACAAGATGTCTGACTAGGTATCGGTGAGAATAAAACTGTCAATGTGCTGACCCAGAAGTGGATGATTTTTTCCCTTGATATCCTTGAATTTTTCATAAGATAAATAGTCATCTTCATTCCATCATAGTTTGGCAAGGTAGCAAACTGTTACCTTTCTTGACATCAATGTGTTTGTAAATATCTTGGTCACTAAAATATACCCTCCGTTCAGAAATGATAGGCGTATTTGAGTTGAGGAAAAGTCTTTCGAAGTAGATTTTGACTCTTGATTTCTCTTATAATATAATATCAATTGCTAAAGACTCAATGTCATCTCAAAATAGCTTTTAAGTTCAAATATATTGATGTAAAATTTATACGCTAAATGTACTTATACTTTAACTAATTGTTGGTCAAAATTTGTGAAGTTTGACTTTTGACTGATCAAAATACACCTATCATTTCCGAACGGAAGGAGTACTTTATTTATGTAAATACATTGGACACTTTCTAGAAAGAAATTTTTAGGAATATATCAAGCAAACTCTATATTAAATAAAGGTCGTTTTTCAGTGGTTGTAGATGTGTGCTTAGAGCTGAATACATGCAGATGTAGGGTTTGTAAGCAACTGCACATGACAAAGATCTTATAGCATATATATAAACAATAGTTTAATAATACTACCAATCTAGAAATAGGATTTCGAACGAACCCATATTCCCATATGGTTTACCACACAGTAATAGGATTAAAAACACTAATTACCTACTTTAGCAGAAGACACTATGGCTTATATGAGAAAAAAAATCAAATAACATTGTTAATCTCGGTCGAAGTTGGTAGGATCTACTATGTAATAACGTGATGAAAAGACTGACCACTTGTTTGTAGTAGATGCAACTAGTACAATTGCTTAAATTTTGATTCAAAAAAAGTATGAAAATTAATGCGCTCCATGGCACCTCTCACCCGCTTACCTCGTTCGCGCCATGCATGTATGTGCCTTTAGAAAGGCATCCATATAATAATCTTTTATTTTGTTGAATCAATTCTTGCAATCTGCATGAGCTTCATGCATAGCCATTCAAAACGGAGAAACTTACCAACCTCATGTTTGAGCTCACAATCAAACCAAATGACGTCAAAGCTTTCATGAAAGCGCTTCATCACAAAAGGAGGATCACAGCCCAGCTTCACCACCAATGGCATGACTCATGAGTGCCCTCATCCTTCCCCTTACGCGGGGACTTGAGCAGAAACTCGATGCGGCGGATGTGGTGATCTCTCGCACTTCCCTTCTCGGACCGCATGACGTCGATGTGCCAAGATGGGTAAAAAAAAGTCTCCGCCTCCGCACGGCCGCATGATGGCCTGTCCGCCACGCCCTCCCCATGTCTGCCGTCCTCGCCCCTCCCAGTCAAGTCATCGGAGAGACTGTTTAGCTTAGCGAGGCAGGCCTTAGCATATCCACGTCGCCCGCGAGAAGGCCCCTCCATTGCAACCCCGCTCGTCGCGTCATCATCTTCCTCCTCGATAGTTGCCCCAATTCGAGGCTTCAACAAGAAATGATCAGGCGGGTCGGGTAGGATGAACAATGCTAGGAGGAGAGCAGAGTTATTATGCTCCATGGGCGCCGACGTCGCCGGAGTCGAGAAGGGAAAGGGGGTTGGGATGCGGCGACGACGAAAGGAATTAATTTGGCATGAAATTGACAGGAGGCAAGGGTGAAAGAGTAAAAGCGGCTCTACACAGAGAGGGAAGGGATCCTTTTCTTTTCTTTTTTGTTTCTCTTTTTTGGCGAAAGAGGGGGAAGGATCCTCTACGGTGTGAAGAATAGTTGCCCTGTTAATGGGCGATAATGGCTAATCGCCTATCCAATGGGAGACAGGACAACATTAGAACACAGGTGAGCTGCTTGGGGTACAACGACAATAAAGCTAGCTTGTGTTATGATTTTGCTAGTGTTTCTCGGAAAAACTCTGTCAATTCTCTCATTCCGTAGTTCCTGGCAGACAAACATTGAAAAGGAACCAATTTACATTTCACCTTGTTGAAGTTTACGCGGCATTTTTTTATTATCTATAATCGAATCACACATTGGAAAGGGAAGTAGCATGGATTGCATCGTTAGGTTTCGTTCTTTCGAGCAAACTGGGCATCAAGGGCCATCTGCTTGCAGCCAAACTGGTAGAACGCCAATTTTATAATAGGCAACGTATCCTATGAGAATCAGGTTCATATGAGAACTATAAGAACTTCAATCTGGACCACATGATTTTGATCCAATGGGGTGCATGAATTCAGGTGGGAGGGTGGATTTGCAAAATCACCACCAACTTAATAATACTTTTGCAAATTCCCCCTCCCACCTCTCCCTATGCGCCCCCCTTGGATCAAGATCATGTGGCTCAGATTGAAGTTCTCATAGTTCTCACACGAACCTAGTTCTTATAGGATACGCTCCCTTTACAATATTCTAGTTTATGCTTCGGAATGAAGTACTAGGATTTTTGGATCACGATAATAAGTCAGCAAGCAAAACATATGAAAGACTTTTCTAAAAAAAAAGCGGGTGCATCTTAAGGACAAATCAAGAACACTCGCTTTAGTAATTTTAGTAGCCTTCAGGCTGGCGTACGCTAGGAGTAGCTAGGTGAAATCAGTGCATATGAATATGAGCGAGTGCGACGAGATAACATCCTACTAAGGCAAAGACAACGATAAAACCTTGTGCATTAACCTGTCAAAAAAAACTTGTGCCTTACGACACAATGTTTGGTTCTGGTGCTGCCAAGAATGCAAAAGTAACTTGCTCGATTGTCATGAGCCATGACACACACTTTGCTTTCCTTTGTCAGAGTTGTTTCTTGAGAAAGGTTTCTTTGCTGGAAAGAGATCAGTGATAGCTCGCATGTCTGCCAGAATCCGTATGCTTGTCCTAGTAATCGGTGCAAATTCATCCAGTTTCCTTTTCTGCGTTGATCGGACAGCCAAAAAGCAGAGACCTATAAACCAAGTTATTCCATCATCAGTCTGTAACGTCTAGCAAACAAACATGCCAGATAATGAAGTGCTCATCACACGTCATGACTATGAACCGAATATATGAGAATAAATCTACAAGTACCAAAACATTTTGCAAAGCCAGAATGCGGTGAGTTGGTACCAGCTAGTCATATATCGTTTAGGTGAGAAAAACACATGAAAGAGACGTGCAACTGAAGAGCAAATCGAGAACAATGGCTTTGGTAAATTTAGCAGGTAGAGAATGCTCAGGAGGGCACACAACTCTCACATCTTCGTCCATGAAGAAGGCTTTGGGTTACGAATGTGCATAGTCGAGAAAGAGCGGCCAAGACAAGTTTCTCCGAAGGTCCATGCGACACCTTAGCTTATTAGTGTACGAAGGTTTTAAGACTTCATTATTACAGGAATATTTTTTTTGCTCGCGGTGTAGATAAAACTATCCAAAATTCTATCTTATTTTTAATATATTTTAGCCAAAAAAAAGCCACGAGTCTTAAGGATAGGGATGTTCAAGGGTGAACTTTCCATCAAAATAGAAAAAGCATTGGATATAAAATTCATGACACGGGGTTCAACTGGATGGGTTTACTTCAAACCATGATATTGTTCATGTGGTCCTTGACAAACCATTTGAGCTTTGTCTTGGTTATAATATACAACTTTGTTGAAAGTAAAATTGTACTTACCAAAATATCAACAAAAATATGCATCACATTATATCTTAATGTGATTATTCGATTGATATAATTATATATTTTATTTATTGTTTGTTTTTACCGTGATGTCACAACCACCACAAGTTTTGTCGTGTTAATAAATATTTTTGCGTGTGTGTGTCGCACATGCACAGTAACTAGTGAGAATAAATCTACAAGTATCAAAACATTTTGCAAAGCCTGAAATGCGGTGGGTCGGTACCAGCTAGTCATACATCGTTTAGGTGAGAAAAATACATGAAAGAGATGTGCAACTAAAGAGCAAATCGAGAACAATGGCTTTGGTAAATTTAGCAGCCTTCATGAGGACTCATGCTGGGCGTCACCGAGTGAAACCAATGCCTTTAGGCATATGGGCGAGTGCGTACGTTACAACATCCTACTAATGCAAAAACAGCGGTCAAACCTTGAGCGTTATGAGAGCAAATGTATGGCACTGGTGCTGCCCAAAATGAAAAGAACCTGATCTCTCCATGACCTTGCTTTGTCTTGTCTTTTCTTTTGTCTGAGATGTTTGTTCAGAAAAGTTTACTTTGATGTAGAGAGATCAATGACAACTCACTTGTCAAGAAAAGTTTACTTTGATGTAGAGAGATCAATGATAAAACACTTGTCAGGGATCTTTATGTTTTGTGCCAATACCAGTACCTCCTCCGTTCCAATATAGTTAGTACTCTGGCTCTGAGCATGAGAATTAAGGAGAGCTGAAAAAGATTAGAGCACAGAAAAGGATGAGGAGAGATATAGAGATTTTTTTAGATAATGGAGGAGAGATATAGAGATAGAGATGTATTGAAAAGAGAGAAATGTGCATTGAGAAAGAAAAAGTATTTGAGAAAACTAGAAAAGACTAAGATGTCAAGTGTTATGGGACAGAGGGAGTACTCGACACCATGTTTCGGGTGTGTGCAAAGATAAGGCATAAATATCTGATTGTTGTCTTGCATTGGTCAGAACAATCTTGCCAGATATTGCTAGATCCTTATATCAAGTACTTCGGTGATTATTATGTAACGTCAGGCGAACAAACTTGATAGATATTGTAACTATGAATCGAATATGACAAGAAATTTATAAGTATTATAACTGTACTATGGATAACAAAACATTGCAAATCCAGAATTCAAACTAGTGATGACATCGCGGAATTAGAGTATAACTCATCTTGAAATTGGACAATTTTAACTACCAGGCAAGACCAAATTCACCATCCAATTGCTTTAACTGATCGAAACAATAATGCACTAGAACACACATGAGCTTCTTCGAGTACAACAACAATGCAGCTAGCTAGTGTTCTGATTTTGATAGTTTCCCTCTGGAAAACTCTGACAATTCTCTCCTTCCATAGTTCCCAGCAGTCCAACATCTATGTCCAGTACGATGTGAGGCACAAACTGTCTCCTGCGCAGTGCCATACTGCCCTGTGCGCAACAACAGCGCGCGTGTCGCAACCTGATCAGATCCTCCAGGTCGAGTGCATACAGCACAGGATGGATTGCTCTTTGCAAAGCATGCATGAGACCCATGAAGCAGTGCCAGACAATTGGACAGGCACACAACCTGGCCGAAACTGTTTTCTTAGTTACAAACTGCACGACCCCTGCTATCCCCTCCCTCGTCGACACAAAATTGCAACGGACGAGTTAATAGATGCAAATTCAGATAGTGTTCCGGTTCGTTATGCAAAACAATGTGTTTTTTTTACGGTTTCTCTCTTATTAATGAGTAGCGTCCCTAGGCAGATAAAAAACAACTATTTTATTACTATGTAGCATCATTCATTTATACAGTCAGTCAAGCTGCACAAACTTGACCTTACCCTTGCCCTGTTTCATGCCCGCAAACCGGAACAAGCTCTCCTGGTACAGCACTAGGCGTAGAGAATCGTCCGTGTTGCCGCCTCTGGCAACGGAAGCCACCGTCCGGAGAGTGCCGGAGTCCGGGTCGTAGACATGGGCCTCCTGTGCCGTGGTCGCGAGAAGGAGCCTCCTGTTCTCTCCCGGGGCGTCGCCATTGACGTACCTGAGCGGGACGACGAGCCACGGTTTGGTCAGCCGCTCGGCCATGTGCCCCGGCGTCAGGTCGATGCGGTAGTCCAGCGACCAGCTCCCGGTCGCGTAGTCCCTCACCTTCCATATCTCGAACAAGCTGCAGCCGACGTCGCCACGACGGTGTCGGACGTCGCGCACCATGCAGAGGCGCCCGTCGAGCTCCGTCAACGTTTGCCCAACCGGCACGTGAACTTCCTGTTCCTGGCCGCTATCCGACGATCTTATTATGCCGTGGAGGCCGCATTTAAAAATCTTGTCGCCATGCTCGTGGTCCACGTCGTGATAGTCGTACGGGAAGAGGTCCGTCATCGAGAAAGGCGGCTGAGGGAGTCACCGGAACGTTTCGTCGGCGAGGGAGAAGGAGAGGATGCAGTGGGGCTTGTCTATGTGCATGTAACTCGTCATGAAGCTCCAGTGGAGGCCCCCATCCGCGAACACCGGTTGCACGTGTTTGTGGAGAGTGGTGTACCCGGTGAAGTCGTCGAACGAGGCCTGGACGTCGCTGACGCTGTCGGCCGGGGCTCTCCATCCCCGGGCGTCGCCGACGGTGAGCACCCGGCCGCTCGGCTTCCCCGGCTCGATGTCCACCTGCACAACCTTGAACTCTCCGGCCGCCGCGTGGAAACCGATGCCGGTGACGGCGTGCAGGTGGTGCGACAACGGGAGAGGCAGGATCTCGCCTGTGGTCAGGTTGCACACGGAGTAGCCGCCCTCGGCGACGCACGGCCTCTTGACAAGGACTAGGCCGCGGCAGGGCTTCGAGCCGATGAGTCTAGGGCAATACTTGCAGTCGGCGAGTTGTTGAGCGGGCCTCGTGCTGCCCCCCGCGACGACTTGGAAGACGGCGCCGTGCGAACGTGCCGCCAATGGGAGGAAGGCGAACTTATAAGCGGCGGTGAGGTCGTGGTGCCGCTGCTGGAAGCGGGCGACGAAATCTCGGCGTCCCAGGAGCGGCAGACGCGGCGAAACCTCGCCAGCGACCTCGCCGGCAGGCGCAGGAGCACCTCCACGACGAGGTCGTCAGGCGGTGTGATGTCATACCCCAATTTCTGGAGCATGTTGTGCATCATGTACCAGTCCCTGGATCAGTAGCTGGTACGCACAAGAACACAGATATGGTAATCGAAAGCATACTTCGAATAGGTAATTATTATAATACCTGAGATTATCACCTTTAACGGCGGTTCGACAAGGATACGGAACTATCCAAGTCCGTCCGACCGACTAAAGGTGAAGCAGACAATCAGCGGAAACACGGCCCAAGTCTACAGGCAGACTTGAGTGCAGAACGAAAACCCAACGTCGTCGCTTCCTACGAAGGCTTCTCTGACTAAAACCACAAATGCAAGCCAGTGAGTACATAAGGTACTCAGCAAGCCCTACACTACACAAGGGTATATATATACATGCATATTTGGCCCTAGCAAGGGGAAGGCTGTACGGTTCTTTTTGCGGAAAAGCTATTTTTATGCAGGGTTCACTAAAGCAATCAAGGATTTAGAGATAAAAACGGGAGATTTTATTGTCAATATTTTAGGTGGTTGGCCCTGGGGGAGCATATATCTTCCCGCCAGTTCCCAAGTTTTAATTGGGCCTTCTGATCACAAGGATCGTACCGACCCGGCATCCATGCCACACTTCCAAAACACGGGTTGACTACAACCCACTCACACGCCAAGGATAGAAAGAGGTGGCTAATCTCTTATGCGCAGCCATAATGTGCCATATGCCGTGGCAACGTCCATCCGGATGAATCGTTATCCTCTGCAGAGGTTGTACACTTTACCCACGGGCTACGCACCCTTAGCTAGGGGGTACGTAACGCCCATCTATCTTCTCCGAGTAGGCTTGCAAGACCACCACGAAATCACACTCAGGGGCCAGTGACATGAAGGTCACAAAATGGCACGGTACGCCTGTGCAAAGCAGCAGGGTCCATTGTGCTCCTGTAACTTATAACAGGATCCTGTAACTCATAACAGGACATGCGTCATTCCCGTAACACATAACGGGTTCCGCGGCCGGAGCACGGGTACGTTGCCCGAGTCCTTTTCCTGAGCTTCCGTTGCTTCCTCCAGCCTCCAGGTGGCATTACAAGTGTACCAAGAAGGTAAGATGAGTCCTCCCCATCGAGGTTCCGTGGTTGTACGAGAATCATTAGGCCTTGGGTAAGAGAACCGGTCCTTATGTGGCCGGGCAAGCGCCATATCCCACACTGGTGGGCTATCACACTATCCACTTCACCTCATCATTGGCCTTGCCCGCAGTCCAGTCCATCCCATCACCAGCTTCATCCTAACACAGTTGTGCTACTCCCAACCCAAGTATTTACTCACACCACCAAACTCATTTAACACATTTTCGAAAACAAGTGTGTGAGAGGTGTGGCAATGTCGAAACATTGCGAGGGGTCCTAAGCATTTCTATTAACAAGGAGATTGTACCATCATAGAAATGATGGAACTGTCCTAGGGTTATCAGGGAGAGGGGTATCCAAGGGTAATCAAGGATTCTGGTATTCATGCCTATATAGCGGCATTATACCAGCAAGCAAGTAGGTCATAACTACACAAGTAGTAAAATAACAAGCAATGCATATTACTAGAACAGGCTCTATAGGTGCGATGCGAAAATCATAGGTTCAATCATGATCAAGGAGATGTAGAGCTTGCCTGACAAACGCTTTCCTAATCTTCGACCTCTAGGTCTTCGAGCTCTTGTTGATGTCGATGTCTTCAAGTCTTTCCTCGGAGCTTGTGTCTTCTAGATCCTTCTTAAAGCTTGAGCTCTTCTAGATCTTCCTCGAAGCTTGAGTTCTTCTAGATCTTCCTCGTTTCTTGCGTAAACTAACGCATAAAACACTACGTATAAATAAACTACCGCAAAAGAAAATAAAGATCGGAAAAGAACCAGATAAGATTCAATTGAACTCCAATTAAGAACCAAAAGAATCCTTAGTGAAGATCATGAGGCTTGATGCATGCAGGATGCAGCATACTTAATGCAGGGCATATTATATGTCATAGGTGATATACCTGGCCTTGTAAAGGCCATATTCACCTAGACAAGTTATTAGTTAATTATGTTCTCTAACAGATGACATGGGTGCATGGTTATGCAGATGCTCTCCATTTATTGATTACTTTAGGGTGAAGATGATGAGATGCGCAAGGTTGGTTGATGGCGATTGCGTGCATATCTAATATGCAAGCTTCTATATTATTCCTATAAAAGAACATGCATGAGTGCAGGTGAAAGTGTATGCAGTGGGTGTACGTGATTATGCATGACATAAATGCGTGATTGCAGAGAAATCAACAAGGTCAAAGATTAAGAACAAATTGGCAATTAGAATAACGATAAAATAATTATTCAAATAATACCCAAATAAAAGGATATCGATAGGGCTTGATAAGAAATTGGTGATAACATCGGAATAGGTGTTGGGGGCAGGGTTAGGTTTTAGCTTGATTGGACGAGGATTGATCGAGGCTAAGTTCGGAATCGAATTCGGAATATAAAAGGTTACGATGTTTGGAAGCAATACCGCATGAACGATTTATCGTTAGCGGATTAATGAATGAATATGCGGTGTAAAAATGGAGCGGGATGCATGTCGTCATGAGGGAAGTACTAGACGACTAGCTCCACAGAATTGGTTAGGTTTGGGTGAGCAACAATCGTGACATGCGAGTTTGACATCGCACGATTGCCGATAAAAAGGGATGTAGTAGGAGAGAGGGGATTTTAGGACATTGATGATATTTAGGTGTGATGTGGGGTTCCAATAGTGGTACCATGATGTACTACGCGTTTTTACGAATCTGTGAGCGCAAGAATCGCTCAAAACGGAGTTACGGTTGAAAAGATATGGATATTTAAAGATTGGAGGAATTATTTGTAATTACAAAGGACTCTTTTGTAATTACAGAAAGGTTTTAAGGACTTGTTTGTGAGGTCAGAAAGTTTTAGGGGCCAAATTGTAATTATGGAAAAGTTTGGGGGTCAAGGTGTAAAACGTTGAGGGCTAGAACGTAATTACAGAAAAGTTTAGGTACTTTTCTGTAAAAAAAATGCAGGGCTTAAATATAATTACAGAGAAGCTCGAGGGCTTATCTGTAAGATGTTCAGGGCTGGGAATTTCCTGGGTTTTATGGATTTATTTTTGTAAAGGAAATTTGGTTTATTGCGTAGGCTGGCGTCATTAAGGGAAAAGGGTTTATTTTTCAATTGAAAAGTCTGTGGAATGGGTCCACAGGACCCGTGGACCGCGGTGGGGCGGCGGTCCACCGGTCCATGGTGGACCGGGGAGCCCGCGCGCGGCGGCGCTTGGCCGGAATCCTCACTGGCGGCGCGTTCGAAGGGCTAGGGGTGGTGGGACCTCGTCGTGGAGAAGGAGGGGGCGATGGCGGAGCCATTGGTGGCGCGTGTCGTCGACGGGAAGTGGTAGCGCAGCGGCTAGGGCTCGCCGGAGTTGGCCTCTGTAACGGCGTTCGGAGGAGACTCTCGCGCGAGACGGATAAGGGAGGAAGGAGGCGCGGGAGAGGGGAAGAGTGGCTCGGGGAGGCTCACCGCGCACTCAGACTGAGCGGGGAGTGATCGGGGGTGGCCGGCGGCGAGGGATGAGCGGCGGCGAGGTGTGCTCGTCGTCGATCTCCTCGGGTGCGTCTTGGCTGCGCAAGCCGAGGTGAGGATGGGGCGGCGCAAGGTTCTAGGGTCCTTGAGGAAGAGAAGGGAGGGAAGGGGAGAGCTTTCGCGGCGGTGGAGGAGGATGTCACCGGAGGGAGAGAGAGAGGGGGGAAAGAGGATGAGCTCGCGGAAGAGAGGGAGAAGCGATGTGCCGTGCGATTTTAAAGACAGGGTTCCTTGGCGGCGACGGAACCCTCCGGCAGGGCCCGGGAGCGGCGGAGGCGGGTCGTGCCGGGGCCCGGGCGCGCGGCGGTAGGGGCCGAGCTCGGTGGCGCGCGCCGCGTGGGGAAGACGCTCCCGACAGGTGGGGTCCACCTGTCGGTGGGAGGAGGCGGGAGCGGGCCGTGGCTGCGTGGAGTGGGCCGAAGCAGGCTGAGGGGAGGAAGAGAAGGTTGGGCCGCGTCGGGCTGGCGCAGAAGGAAATGTGAAGAGGTTTCGGCCCGAGAGGGAGAAAGGAAAGGAAAATTGGTTTCCTTTTTCTGGAATTTGAATTTGAAGGAATTTCAAATTCAAACAAAAACGAAACTTGATCAAAACCTCAAAACAAATCCAATAAAGTTCAGAAATGCATATGATGAAGTTTTATGCAAGTTTAAAATTCCAAAATTTTGAAAATCAACATGGGATTTAATTCCTACTTTGATTTTATTTGGTGTAAATTCAAAAAGTTCAAAATTTTAATTTATTTTTAAATGAGACAAACACTTGAGCACATATTTTATTATTTGGAAAATTTCAAATTCAAAACTAAGTTTGAATTACTTTAGTGAAATTTTATTTCGAAAAATTCGTGTCAAGGTAAGGGTTTAGAAAAGGTTCAAATTTGGAGTGATTTTTATTCCTTTTGAATTTACTTTATTTATTTATTTCATTTTAAATTGTTTTTATTTTGGCTCCAAAAAGACGGGTGTTACAGATCTACCCCACTTAAAAGAAATCTCGTCCTCGAGATTTTGAAAAGTCTTCTGGGTGACGTTGACTCGTCTTGCGCTTTTTCGCTTGATGGTGGTAACCTTCAGAACTTCGTTGTAGGCTTCTTGACGTCGAGAGTTTTGATAGCAGGTCCTCTTTTATCTTCATGTTTCTTCGGTGTTGTAGATCGACGTGGCGATGACTCTTATGTCGGGGTTGCTTATGGGGTACTACCCCACTTAAAAGAGTTTGAGCTCGGGGTTCTGAGGACAACTGTCCATTATTGCTCTACTTATCTTATCCAAAAGGGTTTAGGCTTTTCTCATATTCCATAAGTGGTCTTTTCCAAACGCCTGTATTTTCAAAATACTTTCCAGGGTAGGTTTGTAGGGGGCTTTTATCCCATTCTGGAAACAAATCATCTTCATTGGTGTAACACAAAGGTCGCTTTTGACCAAGGCTCATAAATTATACGGCCTTTCATCATTTTGCAGAGAACTGGTTTCTGCATATGTAGCACTTCTGATTTCCTCGTGGTACTTTCTTTTCTGGTGATCCGCCTTTACGCTTATGAGCGTTGGATCTTTTAAAACCAGAGGCCTTCACGCCTATCTTATTCTTCTTCTTCCTTTGGTGACCCTGTTTCTGTGGAAACTTACGTTTCTGGACTGCACATTCTTCTTTCGGATTACTTCGCTGGATTATAAGGCCTTTGCTCTTCTCTTGATCTGCCAGTGCTTCTTCAAGTAAGATGGCTTTATTCATCAGTGTGCTAAAGTCCTGGTAGTCGTGAGTGACTAGGTGCACTCTCATATTAGGGTTAAGGCCTTTTCTGAAGCGACTCTGTTTCTTCTGGTCAGTGTTGATCTCGTCTGGGGCATATCGGGCCAACTTCATGAACTTTCGAATGTATTCATTCACTGTCATGGATTCTTGTTTAAGGCTCCGAAACTCATCTGCCTTAATGTCCATTATTCCTTCTGGGAGGTGATGGTCGCGAAAAGCTCGCTGGAATTCATTCCACATAATGTCATCTTGTTCTGCAACTGTCTCTTTGTAGATATTCCACCATTCTTCAGCAGCTCCAACTAACTGGTGGGTGGATAGCGCTACTTTCTCTCGATCATTGGTTGTTACCAAGCAAAGTTTCTTGGTAATGTTTTTGAGCCAATCATCAGCAGCTAAGGGATCATCTTCAGTGCCATCAAAGACAGGTGGTCTAAGCTTCATGAATTCTGTCATCGTGGAACTGTTTCCATGATTATTCTGTTGTGCATGAGAAATGACCTCGAGGAGTTGAGTCTGCCTGGCTATCACTTCTGAGATGTTGACTGGAGGGACGTCATTACTATTCTCGAATTCATTTCCAATGGTCTCTTGAGGGACCTCTTCATTGCGGTGCTCTGTTTCAATTTCCTGGTCATGGGCTGTTGTGGACCTTCTTTCATTCTGATTGCGTTGTTGCTGGGTGGCTGGTTGCCTTCTTTTGTGGATGCCACCTTTTGCCTTGTTCTTGCGGCGGGTTTGAAATCTGACAGGCTTCTTTGGCGGCATTCTGGTTGCAGCAGCAGGGGTTTAGGCATAGGTTAGGGAAGGGATTTGGTCTTAGGCTGTTATTAAGCTTGTTATACTTATTACTGAACTGTTGTTGGTGTCATTATGATGTTTAGTTTGATTATTGGTTAAGAGCACACAATCATAGAAAAACCAGAAGCCAAATCAAACAAAAACCAGCGAATCACACAAACAACGTGATTTATTTGTTTTGGTCTCATGTGTTTGCGCTCTACAAACGAGGTTTAAGGCTTTGAGGGTAAGATGGCTATCGATTTTGTTTGTTCTCAGAACTCGACCAATAGTCCGTTGACCAAAAGAAACGAGAGGGTCATATGACTTGGTCGGATAAAAGGAAAACTGTTCTCCGCATCTTTGCGTTAAAAAGGGGCTTCGTTGATTTGATGTCTAGCATTACCCAAGCTCTTGTACTTATGATTATTGCATCTCAAAGGTTGATTTTCTGAACTCGCATTCCATTCTTACTCAAAGCATCGTTACCTTTTACTGTCTTCATACAGGACCATATCTCGAGTACGATATAGATTCTAGAGATGACACTTCTTAACATTATTGTTACTACTCCTTGTGTCCAGGGAATTCGGGGCAATCCGCTATGAGATGCCCACGCTTGTGGCAAGCAAAACATGTCCGATTTGTTCGTGCTACCCTTCGGTTGACCTTGGGTGGTAGAGTTGCACCACTTGAGCCTTCATGTACGTTGTTCGACGGGTGAAAGGCATGACATTGTACTGTGTTTCTTGGCTTCTTTAGCCTTCCAAATGTGGCTTGTCCACATGCTTGATTGTTATTCTTCCTTTTCTGGTTGTATTTGTCTCTAGTGTTCGTGAGCTGGAGGGTTTTTGTAAGGTTGATGACTTCCTTGCTGACCTTCTTCAATAACCCTTTCCAGAGCATTTATCCTTTCAAGGATACTTGTGACACCAGGAGGTGACTTCGGGTATGTACCATCCATACCATCCATATTATTTCGAGTCTCTTGCTCTTGGTTCTTTTCTGGCACTCCAGATTGGACTTTTATAGATGATACTGGGGCATGATGTACTTCGTTCTTCATATTAGTCTCTGTGAATTTGGCTTCGTTGACAGGTTCGTAGTAGGGGCAGTTGGCAATCTTATGTCCGGGATTGCGGCAACGAAAATATGTTCTCTCCGCTCTAGTGCCCTTAGTAGCATTGCTATTGCTCCTAGGTTTAGGAACCATATCGGGTATGCGGTATACCTGATACACTGGGATGTCCACTTCTATGGTCACGTGGTTCTGGTTGTCCATCAAGTTGAAGGCTTCTGCACACAGACACTTCTTGGCTGGAGCTCTTCTTCTCGAGACCAAGGAAGCAAGAGGTTTTTAAATAGAGAAAGGGGGAGGTTCTATGGAAGATTTTGCAAATAGTTTTGAAAATAGTCCTTTTCGAGCGCGTCTAATCCTAGGTTTTTGTCCTACAGTCAAGTATTGCTCTGATACCACTCTGTCATACCCCAATTTCTGGAGCATGTTGTGCATCATGTACCAGTCCCTGGATCAGTAGCTGGTACGCACAAGAACACAGATATGGTAATCGAAAGCATACTTCGAATAGGTAATTATTATAATACCTGAGATTATCACCTTTAACGGCGGTTCGACAAGGATACGGAACTATCCAAGTCCGTCCGACCGACTAAAGGTGAAGCAGACAATCAGCGGAAACACGGCCCAAGCCTACAGGCAGACTTGAGTGCAGAACGAAAACCCAACGTCGTCGCTTCCTACGAAGGCTTCTCTGACTAAAACCACAAATGCAAGCCAGTGAGTACATAAGGTACTCAGCAAGCCCTACACTACACAAGGGTATATATATACATGCATATTTGGCCCTAGCAAGGGGAAGGCTGTACGGTTCTTTTTGCGGAAAAGCTATTTTTATGCAGGGTTCACTAATGCAATCAAGGATTTAGAGATAAAAAAACGGGAGATTTTATTGTCAATATTTTAGTTGGTTGGCCCTGGGGGAGCATATATCTTCCCGCCAGTTCCCAAATTTTAATTGGGCCTTCTGATCACAAGGATCGTACCGACCCGGCATCCATGCCACACTTCCAAAACACGGGTTGACTACAACCCACTCACACGCCAAGGATAGAAAGAGGTGGCTAATCTCTTATGCGCAGCCATAATGTGCCATATGCCGTGGCAACGTCCATCCGGATGAATCGTTATCCTCTGCAGAGGTTGTACACTTTACCCACGGGCTACGCACCCTTAGCTAGGGGGTACGTAACGCCCATCTATCTTCTCCGAGTAGGCTTGCAAGACCACCACGAAATCACACTCAGGGGCCAGTGACATGAAGGTCACAAAATGGCACGGTACGCCTGTGCAAAGCAGCAGGGTCCATTGTGCTCCTGTAACTTATAACAGGATCCTGTAACTCATAACAGGACATGCGTCATTCCCGTAACACATAACGGGTTCCGCGGCCGGAGCACGGGTACGTTGCCCGAGTCCTTTTCCTGAGCTTCCGTTGCTTCCTCCAGCCTCCAGGTGGCATTACAAGTGTACCAAGAAGGTAAGATGAGTCCTCCCCATCGAGGTTCCGTGGTTGTACGAGAATCATTAGGCCTTGGGTAAGAGAACCGGTCCTTATGTGGCCGGGCAAGCGCCATATCCCACACTGGTGGGCTATCACACTATCCACTTCACCTCATCATTGGCCTTGCCCGCAGTCCAGTCCATCCCATCACCAGCTTCATCCTAACACAGTTGTGCTACTCCCAACCCAAGTATTTACTCACACCACCAAACTCATTTAACACATTTTCGAAAACAAGTGTGTGAGAGGTGTGGCAATGTCGAAACATTGCGAGGGGTCCTAAGCATTTCTATTAACAAGGAGATTGTACCATCATAGAAATGATGGAACTGTCCTAGGGTTATCAGGGAGAGGGGTATCCAAGGGTAATCAAGGATTCTGGTATTCATGCCTATATAGCGGCATTATACCAGCAAGCAAGTAGGTCATAACTACACAAGTAGTAAAATAACAAGCAATGCATATTACTAGAACAGGCTCTATAGGTGCGATGCGAAAATCATAGGTTCAATCATGATCAAGGAGATGTAGAGCTTGCCTGACAAACGCTTTCCTAATCTTCGACCTCTAGGTCTTCGAGCTCTTGTTGATGTCGATGTCTTCAAGTCTTTCCTCGGAGCTTGTGTCTTCTAGATCCTTCTTAAAGCTTGAGCTCTTCTAGATCTTCCTCGAAGCTTGAGTTCTTCTAGATCTTCCTCGTTTCTTGCGTAAACTAACGCATAAAACACTACGTATAAATAAACTACCGCAAAAGAAAATAAAGATCGGAAAAGAACCAGATAAGATTCAATTGAACTCCAATTAAGAACCAAAAGAATCCTTAGTGAAGATCATGAGGCTTGATGCATGCAGGATGCAGCATACTTAATGCAGGGCATATTATATGTCATAGGTGATATACCTGGCCTTGTAAAGGCCATATTCACCTAGACAAGTTATTAGTTAATTATGTTCTCTAACAGATGACATGGGTGCATGGTTATGCAGATGCTCTCCATTTATTGATTACTTTAGGGTGAAGATGATGAGATGCGCAAGGTTGGTTGATGGCGATTGCGTGCATATCTAATATGCAAGCTTCTATATTATTCCTATAAAAGAACATGCATGAGTGCAGGTGAAAGTGTATGCAGTGGGTGTACGTGATTATGCATGACATAAATGCGTGATTGCAGAGAAATCAACAAGGTCAAAGATTAAGAACAAATTGGCAATTAGAATAACGATAAAATAATTATTCAAATAATACCCAAATAAAAGGATATCGATAGGGCTTGATAAGAAATTGGTGATAACATCGGAATAGGTGTTGGGGGCAGGGTTAGGTTTTAGCTTGATTGGACGAGGATTGATCGAGGCTAAGTTCGGAATCGAATTCGGAATATAAAAGGTTACGATGTTTGGAAGCAATACCGCATGAACGATTTATCGTTAGCGGATTAATGAATGAATATGCGGTGTAAAAATGGAGCGGGATGCATGTCGTCATGAGGGAAGTACTAGACGACTAGCTCCACAGAATTGGTTAGGTTTGGGTGAGCAACAATCGTGACATGCGAGTTTGACATCGCACGATTGCCGATAAAAAGGGATGTAGTAGGAGAGAGGGGATTTTAGGACATTGATGATATTTAGGTGTGATGTGGGGTTCCAATAGTGGTACCATGATGTACTACGCGTTTTTACGAATCTGTGAGCGCAAGAATCGCTCAAAACGGAGTTACGGTTGAAAAGATATGGATATTTAAAGATTGGAGGAATTATTTGTAATTACAAAGGACTCTTTTGTAATTACAGAAAGGTTTTAAGGACTTGTTTGTGAGGTCAGAAAGTTTTAGGGGCCAAATTGTAATTATGGAAAAGTTTGGGGGTCAAGGTGTAAAACGTTGAGGGCTAGAACGTAATTACAGAAAAGTTTAGGTACTTTTCTGTAAAAAAAATGCAGGGCTTAAATATAATTACAGAGAAGCTCGAGGGCTTATCTGTAAGATGTTCAGGGCTGGGAATTTCCTGGGTTTTATGGATTTATTTTTGTAAAGGAAATTTGGTTTATTGCGTAGGCTGGCGTCATTAAGGGAAAAGGGTTTATTTTTCAATTGAAAAGTCTGTGGAATGGGTCCACAGGACCCGTGGACCGCGGTGGGGCGGCGGTCCACCGGTCCATGGTGGACCGGGGAGCCCGCGCGCGGCGGCGCTTGGCCGGAATCCTCACTGGCGGCGCGTTCGAAGGGCTAGGGGTGGTGGGACCTCGTCGTGGAGAAGGAGGGGGCGATGGCGGAGCCATTGGTGGCGCGTGTCGTCGACGGGAAGTGGTAGCGCAGCGGCTAGGGCTCGCCGGAGTTGGCCTCTGTAACGGCGTTCGGAGGAGACTCTCGCGCGAGACGGATAAGGGAGGAAGGAGGCGCGGGAGAGGGGAAGAGTGGCTCGGGGAGGCTCACCGCGCACTCAGACTGAGCGGGGAGTGATCGGGGGTGGCCGGCGGCGAGGGATGAGCGGCGGCGAGGTGTGCTCGTCGTCGATCTCCTCGGGTGCGTCTTGGCTGCGCAAGCCGAGGTGAGGATGGGGCGGCGCAAGGTTCTAGGGTCCTTGAGGAAGAGAAGGGAGGGAAGGGGAGAGCTTTCGCGGCGGTGGAGGAGGATGTCACCGGAGGGAGAGAGAGAGGGGGGAAAGAGGATGAGCTCGCGGAAGAGAGGGAGAAGCGATGTGCCGTGCGATTTTAAAGACAGGGTTCCTTGGCGGCGACGGAACCCTCCGGCAGGGCCCGGGAGCGGCGGAGGCGGGTCGTGCCGGGGCCCGGGCGCGCGGCGGTAGGGGCCGAGCTCGGTGGCGCGCGCCGCGTGGGGAAGACGCTCCCGACAGGTGGGGTCCACCTGTCGGTGGGAGGAGGCGGGAGCGGGCCGTGGCTGCGTGGAGTGGGCCGAAGCAGGCTGAGGGGAGGAAGAGAAGGTTGGGCCGCGTCGGGCTGGCGCAGAAGGAAATGTGAAGAGGTTTCGGCCCGAGAGGGAGAAAGGAAAGGAAAATTGGTTTCCTTTTTCTGGAATTTGAATTTGAAGGAATTTCAAATTCAAACAAAAACGAAACTTGATCAAAACCTCAAAACAAATCCAATAAAGTTCAGAAATGCATATGATGAAGTTTTATGCAAGTTTAAAATTCCAAAATTTTGAAAATCAACATGGGATTTAATTCCTACTTTGATTTTATTTGGTGTAAATTCAAAAAGTTCAAAATTTTAATTTATTTTTAAATGAGACAAACACTTGAGCACATATTTTATTATTTGGAAAATTTCAAATTCAAAACTAAGTTTGAATTACTTTAGTGAAATTTTATTTCGAAAAATTCGTGTCAAGGTAAGGGTTTAGAAAAGGTTCAAATTTGGAGTGATTTTTATTCCTTTTGAATTTACTTTATTTATTTATTTCATTTTAAATTGTTTTTATTTTGGCTCCAAAAAGA
>CM017443.1:9418102-9490058 GCA_007726485.1 Eragrostis curvula
CGGGTGTTACATGTGACGCCACACGTCGTGGGCTCGATCGCCTTCCTCCTCTTTGTTCGTGGCCCCTTCGTGTGGCGCCGGGCGCGGCGGCTGCGACGCGAGGATACCATCGCGCTGCTGTTCTGACAAGGATCAGGATGCGAGGATCACAAGGCAACGATTTATCGATCGACGGAAACATATTGCTCATTCCATTGCTTGTTAGGAAAAACGTAAGATTTATGGACTCCAACCGTTCCCGGCGTAGATTGAGGAGGAACCTTTCACGTCGTCGTTGAGGACACAGGGAAAGAAAACTGATAGCACGTCTTGGGTTTATGGGACGATCACGGGCAAATACAAGCAATTCACCTCGATCAAAAGATCGATGGCGTATTTTGGTGGGGGCGCTAGCTCGTCCACATCCACCTTATAGCCGTGATAAGGTTTTGCTGCAACTCTTTTTTTTTTTCTTTGAGGCGAAGATGTTGCTGCAACTCTGATGGTAGATAAACAAGCATATGGATCGTGACCTCGTGCGATGAATCTTCGTTTTGTGGCAGGTAGGTGCCTAGAAAAAGCATTGGGATGTAACAGAGTCTATTAAATTCAAATCCATGAAAGGATCATTAACAGCGATGGGGATGTCAGCAGAGATATTTACGTTACACATACAATGCTCTGGTAAATTTATGAAGTGCATGTTCATTATTTTTTCCCGTTTTCTGTACCTCTTTCCTTGAACCAGCCGAGGCAGTGAGAGTTCGCGTACTTGCAGTTCAACACGACACGAGCACACCACAGAGTCCAAACATCCCAAGCAGAACTCACGAGAAAGGATACAAAACAAGGCAAGTAAGCCGGCGTGCCTTTGCTTATGGTATTCTACACAAAGCAAATTATGGCTGGAGTTTAATTATGAAGTTTGTTTGTGCTACTTTGTGGGTATCCGCTAATTATTATTCCGTCTCTAGAGACCGTACAATAGCGCTACTTCGAGCAAACAATGATCGTGGCATGCCGTAGCATAACACGAAATGTTTCAACTGATTGGCGCATGAGGTCTATGACCCAAAGAACTAACATTGAGCGAGCTGCTGCCTGCTGCTTTATTCACCGTTGTGGGCTAGCCGGCTGCGCATGCAACTGATGGTTGGGAGGTATATAAATACGTAGGGAAGCACGGGTCTAAAGTTATCAATACGCCAGGGCAAAGCACAAGCCACCTTGTACAATAGGTGCGAATGGTACTTACGTTACAACCGTAACACAAAATCCGGTGCAAATTTACGCTAACCATGATTATCTGTTTTACAAACTTAATTAAGATGATGGCTCCTTCTAGATCATTCGATAGAGCTTTGGATTGACGCAGAAAGGCCAAATGGAAGACTTGCATCCTATGCACTGGGTATGAATTGAATTGTCATGGCTAATATTTTTGGATTATGCCCTTGCAAAAAAAAGTTTTGGATTTTGAGGGGCCCGTGCAACACAAAGCATCAAATTGTCCACATCATCATGAAATGTTTGACATGATATCGGTGAGAATAGTTGGAAGTGTCAATGTGCTGACACACAAGTGGTAAACAAGATTCCTTGATACCCTTGTTTTTGTCATACGATAAACATTAAACAGTCATCTTAATTCCATCATAGATGGCAAGTAGCCAGCTGTTACCTTTCTTGACGTCAATGTCTATAAATATCTTGGTCACTAAATGTACTTTATGTGATTAAACTGGGTACTTTCTAGAAAGCAAGTATTAGGAATATATATCTGGCAAACTCTATATCACATAAAGGTTCAATTTCGGGACATGTAGATGTGTTTTCACAGCCGAATACTTGCAGATGCAAGGTTTGTAGCTGCCCATGACAATGATCGTATAGCATAGATATAAACAATGGTCTACTGATATTGCCAACCTAGAATAGCATTTTGATCCAAACAATATGCATGTATGGTTTACCACATAATATAATAGGATTAAAAAGACTAATTATTTAATTTAGTAGAAAACAATATGGCTTAGATAAGAAACAATCATCATTGTCAATCTCGATCGAATGCTTTAGGATTTACAACGTGATAATATGATTAAAATACCGAATCCTTGTTCGTGGTAGATGGTACTAATACAATTGCTCAAAAATTTGATTAAAATAGAGAAAAATAGCAATGCATCAATGCCCTCATCCTTCCTCTTCCGCGGGGACTCGAGTAGGATCTCGATGCGGCAGACGTGATGATCTACCACACTTCCCTTGCCAGACCGCATGGCGTCGGTGCTTGGATGGTTCAGAAAAGTCTCCGCCTTCGCACGAGATAGATGGACTGTCTGCACTCCCTCCCCAAGTCTGCCGCTCTCGCCCCTCCCAGTCAAGACATCGGAGAGACTATTTAGCTGGGCGAGGCAGGCCTCAGCACAACCACGTCAACCGCGAGAAGGCCCGTCCCCTGTGACTCCGCTCGCCTCGTCGTCCCCTTCCTCTTCGATAGTTGCCCCAACTCGAGGCTTGAACAAAAAACGATCGGGCCGGTCGGGTAGGGCGAACAACGCTAGGAGTAGAGCAACGCTATTCTGTTCCATGGGCGCCTACATCGCCAGAGTCAAGAAGGGAAGTGGGAGATGCGGCGGCGGCGACAATGAAATTGACAAGATGCGAGGGTGAAAGGGTAAAAGCGTGGGAGAAGGCCCTCCAAAGAGCGTCTGACATTATGAATGAATTATAAAGTGCTAGCTTATTTTTTCTTTTTTGTTTTTCATTACCCCTTGCCTTGAACCAGCTGTGGCAGCGAGCATTTACATTGTTGCAGTTTAACACGAGCACATCAGAGTGCAAAAATCCCAAGCAGAATTCACAAGAAAGGATTTACTGAAAACATGATTACTGGCTATCTACAACTTGTGGCGGAGAGAGAGCTGGATATCTACAACTTGTGGTGGGGAGAGAGAGAGAGAGAGAGAGAGAGAGAGAGAGAGAGAGAGAGAGAGAGAGAGAGAGAGAGAGAGAGAGGTGCAAGACATCACTCTAGACAGCTTGATCTTGCTTTTTTTGGCTTTGTGGGTGCATGAACATCACTAGAATTTGTTCTGGCCCTGGGTGCAGCTGCACCCAGTACTCCCTAAGTAGCTTCGCCCCTGTCTACAACATGGTAGACCACAAAACCAGGCCAAATATGTCACCGTGCCTTTGGCCTCTGGTATGCTACACCCTACATGAAGCAAATTATGAAGGAGAGTTAGATTGCAATGGACAAGTCATCTGCGCTTATGCTACCATAAAAACTACATCCACAGAACAGAACTTAAGACAGATCGATCGACAACCTTCTTTGCGGAGTGTCAGACACACTTTCTTTAGTAAAAGTGCCCCTATCCTTTCTCTGATTCATTAACCAATGGGAAGCACTAATCTCATTGAACCTCCAAAACAAACAAATGTATCATGTCGTACTTGTTAGACATCGAATGTTGCATCAACATAAATACACGTAAATAGGACCAGTGCTGATTGTAAAACTGAAAATGTCTATGCATTAAGTGTACAAGGCTATGCTAATATACTCTATACATGAGGTACTAACATTAGCAATTTATAGGGCGATCTCTTGGATCTGAGGAGCAATCTATAACCTGGCGCTCCGATATTTGATCAATGACATTTGATAGTGTGCAGGTATCATAGGTTATGCTTTGAGATGAAGTATTGTGGTTTTTTGGTGAGCAAAACACACGAAAGAGACGTGCAACTGAAGAGCAAATCGAGAACAAAGGCTTTGTTAAATTTAGCAGCCTTCATGCTGATTCATTCTGGGCGTCACTGAGTGCGTACGCTACAACATCCTACTAATGCAAAAACAGCTGTCAAACCTTGGGCATTCTTACAGCAAATGTTTGGCCGTGGCGCTGCCCGAAATGAAAAGAACCTGATCGCCATGACCTTGCTTTGTCCTGTTTTCTACTTTTGTCAGAGATGTTTGTTCAGAAAAGTTTACTTTGATGTTTGATGTAGAGAGATCAGTGATAATTCACTTATCTGGGATCCTTATGTTTCCCGGTGAAGTCGTCGAACGAGGCCACCTAGTTGTTGCTGACGCCGGTGGCCGCCGGGGCTCTCCAGCCCCGGGCATCGCCGACGGTGAGCACCCGGCCGCGCGGTTTCCCCGGCTCGATGTCCACCTGCACAACCTTGAACTCTCCGGCCGCCGCGTGGAAACCGATGCCGGTGACGGTGTGCAGGTGGTGAGACAACGGGAGAGGCAGGATCTCGCCTGTGGTCAGGTTGCAGTTGCACACGGAGTAGCCGCCCTCGGCGACGCACGGCCTCTTGACAAGGACTAGGCCGCGGCAGGGTTTGGAGCCGATAACCCTCGGGCAATGCTTTGCAGTTGGGGAGTTGTTGAGCTGGCCTCGCGCTGCCTCCCGCGTCGACTTGGAAGACAGCGCCGTGCGAACGTGCTGGAAGCCACGCGACGAAATCTCGGCGTCTCAGGAGCGGCAAACGCAGCGGAGCTTTGCCAGCGACCTCGCCGGTAGGCGCAGGGGCACCTCCACGACAATGTCGTCAGGGCTCGGTCGTCTTCCTCCTCTTGGTTCGTGCTCCCGTCGTGTGGCGCCAGCGCGGCGGCGGCAACGCGAGGATGGCATATAGCGCTGCTGTTCTGACAAGGATCAGGACGCGAGGATAATTTGGCAACGACTTATCGATCGACGGAAACATATTGTTCCTTCCATTGCTTGTAAACGTAAGATTTATGGACTCCAACCAGGAACCGGCGTAGATAGAGGAGGAATCTTTCACGTCGTCGTTGAGGACACAGGAAAGAAAACTGATGGCACGTCTTGGACTCATGGGACGATCACGGGGAAATAAGCAACTCATCTCTAGAGGCCGTCCAGTAGCACTACTTCGAGCAAACAATAAAAAAAAACTCGACCTGCCGGGGGTAAGACCGCCCCCGACGGCATTTGCTTAAGGAGAAGAGCATCTCACGCAGGCCGAGAAAACCCCCGAACCCCCTTCCCGATCCTACACAGGGACTCAGCTGGCCGTTGTGAGCTTCGGCGCGAGTCTTTACCATGTGCTTTGACCCGGGGAAGGCGATGGGATTTTTTTAGTGCACTGCAGGTATTTCACTACAGTGCACACGCGGCATTGTAGCGAGCTACAGTACAGCGCGGGTGCCGCCGCTCGAACCCGGGCCGACAGGGGCAACGTCCCCGGAGGCAGAGGCTCTGGCCACTCGGGCAACCGAGCTTTGGCTCGAGCAAACAATGATCGTGGCATGCCGTGGCATAACACGAAATGTGTTGCAACCGATTGGCGCATCAGGTCCATGACCCAGAGAACTAACATTGAGCGAGCTGCTGCCTGCTGCTTCATTCATCGTCGTGGGCTAGCCGGCTGCGCGTGCAACTGATGGTTGGGTGGTATATAAATATGTATAGGGAAGCACGGGTCTAAATTTATCAATGCGTCAGGGCAAAGCACAAGCCACCTTGTACAATGGGTGCGAATGGTACTTACATTACAACTGTAAAACAAAAGCCGGTGCAAATTTACGCTAACCATGATGTCCAAACGGCATCAAAATAGAACTGGAAGGAGTAGTTCATTATCTGTTTTATAAACTTAAGATGATGGCTCATTAGATCATTCGATAGAGTTTTGGATCGACACAATAACTCCAAGTGGAAGACTTGCATCCTATGCACTGGGTATGAATTGTCATGGCTAATATTTTTGGATTGTGAACGGCCCGTGCAACATCAAGCACCAAATTATCCACATCATCATGAATGTTTCACATGATATCGGTGGGAATACTTGTAAGTGCCAATGTGCTGACACACAAGTGGTAAAAGATATTCCTTGATACCCTTGTTTTTGTGATAAGATAAACAGTCATCTTCATTCCATCATAAATGGCAAGTACCAACTGTAACCTTTCTTTACGTCAATGTGTTTATAAATATCTTAGTCACTAAAATGTACTTTATGTGAATAAACTGGGTACGTTCTAGAAAGCAAATATTAGGAATATATATCTGTCAAACTCTATATCAAATAAAGGTTCAATTTTGGGACATGTAGATGTGTTTTTACAGCTGAATACTTGCAGATGCAGGGTTTGTAACTACACATGAAAATTATCGTATAACATATATATAAACAAGTTTATGATATTGCCAACCTAGAATAGGATTTTGATCGAAACCATATGCCTGCATGGTTTACCACATATTATAATAGGATTAAAAAGACTAACTATTATTTTTGTAGAAAACAATATGGCTTACATAAGAAACAATCATCGTTGTCAATCTGGATCGAATGCTTTAGCATCTACTACGTGATAATATGATTAAAATACCGAATATTTGTTCATGGTAGATGCTACTAGCACAATTGCTTAAAATTTTGATTAAAACAGAATAAAATAGATATGCTCCATTTTTCCTCTCACCCATTGACAAAGTAGTATTTTGTGTTGCATTTTCTCAAATCCAGTTGCGAGTCCCTAATGGCGAGCTGCAAGATGTTCGTAGATGACATTTCCATTGCCCTATAGATAAAATAGATCATGTCTAATATTCGTGCCTCAACTGAACTGTGAGGGCTTTTGCTTTACCAGATTTAATCACAAATGCACTATCCAAAGGAGAAATACTCTAGAAATAGTCAGTGAAGCCAATCAAGATGAGAATTCTTTGTACTATGTGGTGTATTTGAACTGTGACCTTGCTTTGAACAATGAAAACGAAGACGAAGGATCCTCGCAAAAGCGTCCTAAACAGGAGGAGCTCTCGTCATCTGCAAGCCAAAAAAGGATTGGATAAAACATTTTAGAGAGAGAGAATTTTATGTTTTGTTTTCATCCTATAATTTGTATAATGCGGTGCTTTGTTAATTGTTGTCAACATGTTGTGATTAATATTTCATGATAACACACATATGATCCAATATATAAGCTTCCTACTTGGAGATTTTGCACTGTTTTGCTTGATGAGCAAGTGCCACGTAGGGCTGCATTTATTACAAATAGTACTACGACTTAGTATTAACAAGACATGGACAATCCCTGGCAGACCATGTTGGTCCAATCTGTAGGAGCAATGGCTCATATCATGATTTAAACTGCTGGGCGGTCGTCAGTCAAGTTGCACGAACTCAATCTCACCCTTACCCTGTTTCATGCCAGCAAATCGTAACAGGCTCTCCTGGTACAGCACTAAGCCGTAGTGAAATGTCATTCAGTGTACTGTGAAGATTAATAAAATAGTAGTTGTAACTTGTAAGATGACAGATATATCAAACATGGCCTACGCAATTGGCGAGTTGATCGATAGGCTTGCCTGTAACTACTTAGAAAACAACACTATGTGGGAACTTAGCAGCAGCCACAACACCTTAGAAAGCCACGCGAACGGCGACAAAATCTCGTTGTCCTAGCGGGAGGCGAAACGGAGCCTAACTAGCGAGTGACTTCACGGAAGGTGGTGGGCTCGATCATCTTCCTCCTTCTGTTTCAATAATGCGAGGACGCGAGACGCATTGAGAGAGCCGGACTAGAGTGGATTTTTTGTAGACCACCTAAGATGAGGAGTCTATCTAGGCCGTACATATGCAAAATCAATGGTCTAGATCTGTTGCTGCACTTCAACTACTTTAAGTGCAGCAATTTGAGCTATTTATTTTGCAAATGTACATGCCAGACCCTAGATAGACTCATCATCTTAAGTGGTTCTTAGAATCGATTTAGATGGAATTGGAGTGCACCATTTCTAATGTCAATGGACTAGCTTTATGTTTCGATGCTCGGTAATACATAGAGGCGTGTTCTTTCCCCGCGTTGGTCGGGAAAAAAAAAAATTCCCCGCGTAGATAGAGGTGGACACCATCTATGACCTCATCAATGTGATTCCGTGAAATCAAAGACAGTTTGTTTCAACCGGGCGTCGAAACAACCCCTGCACATATGTCTGACTCCCTGCGCGCACCGGCCACCGGCTACGGGCTCATCCCCATCCGGGACGCCCTGGATGCGACCACGTTGCGCGCGTGCGAGTCGCACACCTGCGTGCTGAACTTGCACCCGTGCCGCGCCCTCCACCCCGTCGCCGCAGCCGGCCTCGACCCGTCCGCGCTGCCGGGGGACCGGCTCCCGCCACTACGGCCGCCGCCGCCGTCGATCTTCTTGATGGCCCTCCGCATGCTGGAGCACTCTCGCTCCAGCTCCTGCACCCGGCTCGCCACGCTGTCCATGTCCAGCCGCAGCACCTGGCTCTCCTGCGCAACAGTCGTCGCCGCCCCTCGCCACGCCTCGCCACCGGAGCCCGCGCGCTGGTGTTGCTGCCGTCGAGCCTGCTGCGGCTGGCCGGCGGGGGCCGCGAGCAGCGTGCCCGCGATGGCGCGCCGGAGCTGCAGCTGCTCGAAGAAGAGCACCTGCAGCACCGCGCGCAGCGGGAGGCGCTCGTTCTGCGCCGCGTGCGTGCACGCCTCCACCGTCAGCTTCCGGCAGTCCACCACGCCCACAACCCTGTCCCGCTCTTCCGCCGTCAGCCGCGGGTGCGCCTGCACGCCAGTCACCACCAAAAAGGCACAATTTTTAACATCTCGGACACAGAGTACAAACGAAACAGCAGTGACAGCGCAAAGGAAGGGGCCATCTTTTCTCCTAGCCCTTTAACGTGCTAGTGCGGCATGTTGAGTTGTCTGCGTACCTTGAGGTAGATGTCGACGGCACGGTACACGCCGTCGTCGTAGATGCGAGCATGGTCGGGCAACGCCAGAGCGAGCTCGCAAAACTTGTGCGGCTTCAGGTTGGCGTCGGACGCCACCTCGGCGAGGTAGCTGTCCACCAGCTTGCCCACCTGCACCATGGCCACGGCCGACGGCCGCGGCACCTCCTCCGTGATCGCGGCCGACGACGACGCCTCGCCCTCGCCAACCTCCTCCTCCTCGGCGAGGAAGTACCTGACGACCCGCTGGACGCAGTCCACGTCGTACAGCGTCTCAGCGGCGCCGGAGTAGCTCGGGATGAGCACGTCCTCCAGCGCGGCGTGCTCCAGCAGCGTCGCAGCCTTCCGCTCCAGCGCGGTGCGCGCCGCGCCGGACGCGCGCAGGATGTGCGCCGTCCGGAGCAGCGCGAACAGAAACTTGGCAGTGACCACGCGCCCCGAGCCCTTGTCGGGCGGGAGGCTGGCGACCACCGCCTCGAGGAGGTCCCTCTGCTCCACCTCCGACGCCACCGGCGCGGACGCGAGCCGCCGCCGCATCGACCGCGACAGGCCCGGGATAGTGCCCCTCGCGTACGACACGAGGCAGCTCTCCCTGGCCTCCGTCGCCCTCGCGTCGACGCGCGACGCCATGGCCGCCATCACACGCTTGTACATGCCCAGGCCCAGCACGGCCAGGTCGTCGAACCAGGACCGCGACGCGGTCGCCGACGACGACCGCGCCGCGATGGCCTCCGCGCAGCGCAACACAATGCCGAGCTCCTCGGCCAGCGGCAGCAGCTCCTCGCAGGACTTGAGCGCCTTGGTGGCGTCGCCGGGGTGCCGGAGCACCGTCTGCTCCAGGAAGGCCTCGGCCCGCGCCGCGAGGTTGTCCTCGGCGTGCTCCTCGGTCATCTCCAGGTACTCGGCCGCGCACCGCAGCGGCGCCACGTTCCAGGCGGTGAAGTCCACGCGGACGCCGTAGCAGAACTTGGCCGCCGCCTCGAACGTGCCCGGACCGCCGGGAAAGTCCGGGAACACAATGCTGTACGGCTGCTGCCCGTCGCCCTTGACCCGCTGCTGCTCCTCCGACTCTTCCTCCTCTGCTTCCTCAATCTCTGTTTCCGCGGCGCCGTCATCACCGACATCGCCTCCGTCACTGCTCCTCTTCCTCCGCCGTCCCCGCGCCGGCCGCTGTTCCTCCTGCTCGGTGAGCATGCGGTGGATCTTCCGGCTCTTCGCCATGAGCGGGAACTGCGCGCGCAAATCCTCAGCGGAAATTCATCGAACACGATGGAGGGGAGCTCAAATTCCCCAAGAAACAACATTATCGGGCCAAAGAACGTACCTTGTGGAGGTGGAAGCTCATGTCGTGCACCTCGAACACGACGTCGCTCGGCAGCCCGGTGGTGCAGAACCTAGCACGGACAGAGTCCCGTAAGCAAAAACCATCAAGAAAACGCGCGAAACCTTCACAACTCCGCATCAAACCACCAGAATTCCACTCACCATGCTTGGCCCCTCGACGAGCCGTGCCGCACCGACGCCATGGCCACCGCCGCCCGCTACGCTCCGCTGCACTTCGATTCGGAAGAAGAAGCAGATGGCATCTACTACACCGTCTCGCTCGTAGTCGTATGATTGAGGGACGCGGTCGCGGGTGGGTAGGTGTGCCAATTTAGGAGGGCGTCTACCTGGCCAAATAAATTGGCATCAGAATCCCACTTCCCTGTGTCAGCAGGGAGTTATTGCCGGGGATAAACAAGGGGCAGGCCATGACATGTATGGATAGCTACGTCTCGCTCATGGGTTAGTTAAAAATCCTAGCTCATCATTCGCTGCTGCTCCCCTTATCTACTGCCTCTTTTGCGTGCGTTTCCTGTGGAGGGAGCGCGATGAGGTGTGAACCAACCACTCCATGCCATGCGATCTCAAAGTGTGAGAGCAGCGCGTCACCATTGGAGAGGCGTAGACTCGCAAAAGATCCATGAGGAGAAGCCTTGGAAAGTTCTTGCGGGTAGACGACCGGGCCTACTGGTGCCGGGTCTCGGCGTTGGATTTGGACAGCGAAGAAACGACTAAAGCGAAAAGAGGAAAATGAAAGATGAAAAAAGCTTTGCTCTTTCTTGCGTCAACACCCAACAAAGCTTTGCCAAAAGGCGGAAAAAAGATATGTGGATGCCCCTGGAAACAATTTGCGGCAACGAACCATGTACGTACGGCGGCAGCCGGATGAACACAGGGCGCCGCTAAAATAATCGCGATCTATTAGTAGTAGTATCTTTTGTGTTAGGTACATCTGGCGACTCCGTAATCTTAACTCCAAAGCGTACGTCTCGGGTGTAAATTATACTGTACAACTACTGGTAGGGCATGCTACTCCATCTATACATTAGTTTTTGACTTGATTTAGTGCCTTTTTCTGCTTTTAGGCTGCCAGATGAGAATGGTCTGAAATCTGAATGAATCCTTTTTCTACCCCTACTAGAATGGTCTTTATTACCGCTGGCAATTTCGCGTTCTCACCTTGGCATGGCACTCCTTTCCTTTTCCGCGGTCGTTTTCTGGTCAGCCCCGCCGCGTCGGGCACGAGAAATTTCCTGCGGTAGAACGAACAACGAACAACAACTCGCGCTGACAGTTTCAGCGGCGCGCGCGCACTGCTCGGCCGGCGCATTCAAAGATGGGCAAACGGCCCGAGGCCGAGGGAAGCGGAGGAGGAGCTGACATTTTGTTTCGCGCCAAACAGCTGCAAGCGAAGCAGAGCATTTGACCTGATCTGAATATGCAGCGCAGCCATGCATATTCGCAGTTGTGCTCAGGAAAAGCTTCTGTGATCACGTTACTTGTGCATGTTGTTCAGGTACTCCTCTCTTGAACTATGGAATACTCCTAGTATTAAGAGTTCCTGAAAAAATTTCAAATTGGAGTTGAAACGCCTGGTGAGTTCCATCAAGAACACGCAATTATTCAGGAGTACTCTAGCTCGTACTCATAAAAATGAGATCTGCGGACAAATGTAGTACTACCGGTGAGATCAAAACCGACGATGATCCGCAGCTAGCTGTCCATCTAATAGTAGGACGTCAAGATATGAATCCAGTAATTGCTTGCTGCCAACGGCCAGTCGGCCACAACAAGGAAGCAGTTCCAGCATTAACTGAACACATTGCATGGATGAGCACACTGCAGTGTCCTTCGGACCGAACATTTCAGCTGGGTTTCTGTGTCTATTTATTTCGCTGGATCCCCCTTGGGTTCTGTACAGCGGACTATAAATTCGCTTGGGCCTTGGACCATTCTTCGGTTGGCGCGATTGTCTCTTCTGCGCAGTCCTCTTCAGTCTTCACCCTAGCCGATGCCTCCAAACTGTTTGAGTACACGTTCTCGATCAGCCAACAAATCGAGATGTATGGCTCTGGCGTCGATTTGTTTGGGCATTCTTTCAGTAACATGTCCCTAGTGGAGTTGGTGATGCTAATATGTTTAGGCCTAAGCTCTAAGAAAAGACGGCACCGGCGGGATTCGATTCTTCCATTCGATTAGAAAGTCGTTTGGAATGTTTGTCTCGTCGTCATGCGCCGTGAGCTAAATGCCTGAAAGCGAAGCGCTGGCTACCCACTCGAGCCTGAAAGTGATTCTCCGGACGTGGTTTTCAGTTGTTGGTCGATCGGGCCAATTGCTGACAGCTCCGAAGCAAAAATTGTTAACAAACTGATACGGCTCTCCAAGACGTCTCACTCCTTGCCGCCTTACGCTCCAATGCTCTCGGGCTATGCTGCATGCGGCACGCTGTTGTCTCCCAGCGACGCCGTGCCGGAGAACAATCCCAGGTGGTTGGCACTAGCGCGCTGCTCGCCTAGCAGAGGCGAACACAAATGCATGTCGGGCGAACTCGTTCGGGACGGGGCAGGAGTCGGTGTTGATTTTTGGCCTCGCCGGCGTCGACAGAGAGGGAGAAAAGGTGCGTGGAAAGGGACGGTTACTGCTGCCTCCTTTCCACGGCAAACCATCTCCCGCGCGCTTTCTTCCCCGGCCCCGGCAAAGCATGATGATGCGTGCCTGCCTTCCCCCACCTTTCTGGCGAAATCATGCGCGCCTTTTTATCTCGCAATGATATGCGCTTTTGGGTTCAAATATGGTCTACCCGAGCCAAACTCCCTGTCATCGACCTAATCCAGTATAATCGAAACTTGCTTTGCGCGCGCATGCGCCGGATTCAAGGGCCTTCAGCTTGGATTGGAAGTGAAGGCGGGGACGCGCGCGGCCTTGTTGTTTATTCCGCTGTTTGGTGCAGTGTCACAACGTCAGCCTCGGCATGTGTAGGCTTCGTCGTTTAACCGAAAGCAAGTGCAAAAGAAACCGTTTCTGCCCGTGCTGGCCACCCGCTACGCCGGCCTACGCGCGGAGGTCGGAGGATGCCGTCACAGACTCACAGCTTCATGGCGGCAACTCGATAGGGAGTTGTGGCCGATTGATATTTCCGATGCTGCTAATGAAACGACACGAGACTAGCTAGGAGTACCAACTAGTAGGAGTGTAGATACAACGACAGAATGTTCATTCTGTCATGAGCCGGCTCGGCGGCGGAGCGCTGCACCGCGCGCCGTGCGCGAGTATGCAGGAGTGCAGAGCGCTGGTGAGCGTCGCGGCGCCGTGCATGTGAGCGGCTGGGGGTGTGGGGGCATGTCATGTACATGTGACACCACGATGCCGCTCTGAATTTCTTCTTCTTTTTTTCTTCTCTTCCTGGCGCGCACGGGCAAGGCCTCCTCGCCGCACCGCGAACTTTGCTGTGGCCCGGGTGCAAACACCAAAATAGACCCAGCGGCCTGGCACGTCCAGGATAGCACCAAGATGCCGCTGTGGGCCGGGATGGTTCTTGTACGGCTTAATAACAGTGAGCACATACAGTGCCCATTTGAGAATCTTTTTTTCCGTTGAACATGATAAATACGGCACTTCTGCTTAGGAAGAAAACCGAATTGATCCTATGAATATATGTTTTTTTTTACATACATCGGGTGCTTTCACCACTTCATGCACTTTAATGAATGACAAACTAAGTTACTGCGCTTTAAAATACAAAGAAAATGGCCATGAATCTTTTCTTTTAAAAAAGAACGTCAATGTGAATCCAATCTTCTGTGTGCTAACTTGAAGTTTTAAAATAAAAGGGAAAAAGGAAAAATTGAGAAATGCATCTGTCCACTAACAGTTGTACACATTTCTTGTTTCTTGTAACATAGTTTTGGAGGGGGGGGGGGGGGGGGGGGGGGCATGCCCCCTCCTAGTATATAGATAATCACGACCATATAGAGAACAAAGGCACACACAATAACCTACTCCAACTCACAGAAATAAAGAAATAAAATCCATTCACACAAGCAAAAAATACATGCACAATGTTCCTTGTTGCAAATTTTTTGCACCACGTATGGCCACTCAATACAGAAAACCTACCTTCATGAGCAACACCACCACACTACGGACATAGATCGCTACTTTAGCGCTAGGATCGACATCTCCCAACTATCATCCATTATTTTACATAGTTTTCTACTTTATTTTTCATGACTGGGATATTCTCATTAAGTTTAGGGAATGTAAACACAGGTGCGAGTACCACATCTGACGAATTAAGGAACATGAATTGAATTCAAGCTCATAGTAAATCTTACACATTAATCGATGAAGACAACCGGAAGTTAAAACTTAGTTCCTTTATTGATGAATACACCCTTTAGCATAAAAACCAAGTCAATTTCAGCTACTACAACAGATAAGCATGTATCAAAATTTCCCTTAGCCAAGTTCCAAAAGCAAACTTACCTAGCTACATTCATCATCATTTTCATTTATAAACTTACATCATACCTTTTGATCCTCAGTCATCTCCAACAAAATATATAAGGACGTATGTATAGCAATCATCGAGCGATTTCTTCGAGCAATATCCATCCAAGATGCATCGATCCGCCCGTGATAAAATGGTAGGTGAACCTTCCTTTTTCGTTGCTAAGCGATCATATATAAGCCTTAGCGGAACGACCTTGTTGAGGAGGTGCCTGCGGCCGCGAACGAGTCTCCGGGATACCGGTCGAACATCTGCTGCCCATCACCGGGGCCCTGGAGCAGCGGGTCCGGCGCCTCGTCGCAGACGCGCCACACCTTGATGGACTTGTCGAGGCTGCCGGTGTACACGGTCCACCGCGACGCCGACGACCCGCCACTGGCCTCGCCTTCCGCGTTGTCCTCGACGACGGCGATGCACCTGATGGGCTCGGTGTGTCCCGTGAGCACGGAGAGGCAGGAGTGCACGCCGCCGTCGCGGCGCCACACGTAGATGGTGTTGTCCGCCGATCCGCTGAGCAGGAGCGCGCCGGCGGCGGCGAGGCAGAACACCGCCTTCTTGTGGCCGCGCAGCACGCCGCCGTGGACGAGGTGGCGTTCCCCTTCCCAGAAGTTGACGAGCCCGTCGGACGAGCCGCAGTACAGCACGGGCGCGACGGCGCTGACGGCGAGCGCGTTCACCGCGTGCTCCTGCTTGAGAAGCGTCTGCACGGCCACGTGCTTGGTCCCTTTCCCCTGCAGCTCCCGTTTCCACACCTTCACCGTGCCGTCGGCCGATCCCGTGAACACCAGCCCGTCGAACGCCGCGACGATGGCGTTGACGTTGTCGTCGTGCGCCACCACGGACTCGAGGCACTTGGAGTCGGTGATGCGCCACACCTTGAAGGTGCGGTCCCACGAGCCCGAGTAGAGCAGGCCCTGCGCCGGGTCCGTGGGGCTCAGGCACGACACGGCGTCGCTGTGCCGGATCCACAGCGCCGTCCGGTTCTTGCGCACCTCCACGTAGTTGGACGGGTTCAGTGACCCGCGCAGGAAGTCGCGCAGGCGCGGCAGGCTGCCCACGCGCTTGTGCAGCCCGTTCTTGGGCGACACCTTCCACACCCGGATCTTGCCGTCCTGGTGGCCCGTGAAGATGCGCTCGCCGGAGATGACGATGGCCTTCACGAGGCCGCTCGACGACTTGAACCCGCCGGAATCCTTCTGCTTGCGCCACACGCGGATGTTCTTGCTGTCGGACCCGGTGTACAGGGTGTCCGTCTTGGCGGCCAGCGAGTAGATGTGGCCTTCCTCCCGCACCAGCGACCCTATCAGGCTCGTGCCGGGCGCCATGGTGGGCGCGCCTCCCGCGCCGGCCATGGACGCGTCGCTGTGGTGCGACCAGGGGGACGCCATGGTCTGGTTCCAGGGGGACATGTTGTACGGCGAGCACTCGCCGCTGAAGCTGGTCGGGTAGTCGGAGTAGAACCCGGGGCTCGCGCCGCCCGTGGCGGACGAGCTGCTGTTGCGGTTGGAGAAGTCATCGTCCGTGCCAGAGAACTGGAGGTTGGGGTCGGAGTGCGGGTTCGGCAGCGGCAGGTTCGACGGGTGCGAGCGGGGGAAGCCACTCCCCTCGCCATCGCTATCTCTCATCTGTTTCTTCCCGGAGGCCGTGGTGGCGTACGTGGTGGCGCAGTGGATGGGGGAAATGCGAGAGGATGGGGAGGGGCGGGGTTGTGTATGCGTGGAGGAGCTGGGCGGTGAGAGGCGAAGAGAAAGTGGCGGGAAGGGAAAAGGTCGTCACGACCGTTACGAACTTGGGGCGGAGAAAAAGGGTAGGGCCACCCCCCGTGATATGCTCCCTGTCATCAGTTCAAGAGGCTAACTTGAGCTTAATTTGTGGCATGGAGAGAGTTGCTATCTTTAGTTGTTGTGGAGCAAGTGAACCATCCTATTTGTTGTTGATTATAATAAGGACATGTTTGGAACGTGAAAATGGGAATCTGAAAAAAAAATCTAGTGCTATAAATTGCACTTTGCACTGGAGAAAGAGATGCGATTTTTAGATACATAGAAGAAAAATCAAATCTTAAGAGAGAGAGAGGAAAAAAAAAAGAGCAAGTGCGTGGCCAACAATAAAGATTTTTCGAGCGGGCCTACTGAAGTACCCAAAGGCCCATTGATCCCCCTTCGTTTCCTCATGAGCAGTCCTTCCAAGTTTCAACCCATCTCGTTTCCTCTTATTGAGTTATTGTGCGTTTTGAACTTTTGATGCCCACCAATCTCTTCTTCGTTTCCCCTCAAAAAAAAAAAAAAAAAACAATCTCTTCTTCGTCTCGATCCAATCCCTTCTCGGCCTAAGCCCCGCCGCCTTGTACCTCGCTCAACGCCATCGCCTCCTCCTCTTCTTAGTCTTGATGGTTGTTTGTGCTGTTTTCTGAAGGGAAGGATCATCTTCGTCTTACCCTTGATTTCTCGCCGATTCGCATTCGGGATTTGTCGTACAGAGGTAGGACTGGAGTTGATCGTTTCTTAATTTATTACATAGATTCGAATTCGTCTTGTAGAGCTGCAAGGTTCAGCCACAGCGCTGTTGAAAGTGAAGGGAGCAGAGTGCCATGGCCAAGAGGAACGAAAGAACAAGGATGCCAGAGCGGTCCGGTGGGCGTGCCGACGGCCCTACGGCTACGCTGCCGCAGAGGCACCTGTACCTTGTCTTGGATGACTGGGCGTGTGGATACACCATCCGCAAGGTTGATCTGACATCCGACGACTCTGATCCCCATCAGTGCTTGCCACCACCCATCTTCTGCTTCGAGGCACAACGTGGGTTGCCCATGTACTTCGCGGCGGCCTTTGGCTCCAAGATCATCGCTATGCATCCTAGAAAAGCCCTGCACGACTTCCAGCCGACTCACCCGTTGGTGCTCAAGGACTTCGTACCCGTCTTCGACGTCGGCACACGGACCTTCAACTTCTGCCCCCGGCCCGTAACTGAGAGGGGCAGCCTACCCATCTACATTCCCATCGGCGACAAGCTTTTCGCGATTTGCGGCCCCTTGCAGATATGCTCGATCAGCCGCCACCGGATGACCTTGCCGGCCAGTGGTGTGACCAGTTTTGGCACACTCTCCCCCACCCGCCCTTCGACTCCAGGTTTCACACCTCCTACGCCGCGCACCCTGATGGCCGATCCTTCTTCGTCAGCATTGGGAACCTTACTGCTCCAGCCAACTACAGCTTTCACATGGGGAAGCCGCGCATGAAGTGGCAGGCTGAACACGGGTGGGTGCTGCCTTACAATGGCCAAGCACACTACGACCCGAAGCTAGACGCTTGGGTTGGGCTTTCCAGGTACCCGGACGCCGTTGGACACGTCTGCGCCTGCAATTTAGCTACAGCCAGTTCAGCAACTGCCAGCGACGAGCAGTTCCCTGCCAGTAGGAAGGTCAGCAAGGAGAAGCTGTTCAGCGAGGATCCAGTGGAGAGGCACGTCGGTGCAAGCCTCGTGTACATGGGAGGCGACAGTGTGTTCTGCCTTGTGCAGTGCATCTGGACTGAGTACAAGCATGTCGCCAAGAGGGTTCACAAACGTCTCAAGAAAGAGCAGATTTGCTTCTCGTTGGAGGGAATGGGTCCCCTGCAGTCATGGTGTTACCTGTTTCGGGTGACGACTTTTTCGCTGAATTATGAGGAGAATGGAGACCTGACGACTGGCAGTAGCCGCCGTGTTCGGTACTACCGCGTGCCTGATGGTACATCTCAGTTAATGCTAAAGTTTCCTGTGGCGTTCTGGATGTAAACAAATTCATTTGCTGCTAAGTTATGTTGGCTAGCCTATAAAGCAAGAATTCCTTTGCTTAGTGTGATTGTATCGATGCTCCTTGTTACTCGTCATAGCATAAGGTCTATCAACGTCTTTGGTGATTGAACTGTTGTGGAGAATGTCCTCTGCTTTTGCATGCTCCAAAGCTACATCATTTCAACTCTCTGTTTTTTATTCGAAGAAACAGGGCCCTGCTGTTTGTGGTCTTGTTTCAGGACGGACGGGGTGACTGCCGCGAAGAGCGCGGTGTACACGCAGGCAGGCATGGGTGTGGCACCTGTGGCCAAGGCGTACGTCGTGAACGTGAACGACCACGGGTGGCACCAGCTGATTCGTCACTGGCACAAGACGCATTGCATGCCGTGATGGAGCCGTTCGTGGTCGCCACGAACCGGCAGCTCAGCGCGGCGCACCCCGTGCACTGCCGCTCTACCGCGACACGATGAACATCAACGGCCTCTCGTGCCAGGCGCTCGTCAACGCCGGCGGCGTCTTCGAGATGACCGTCTTCCCGCGCAAGTACGCGCTCAAGATGTCGTGAGGACTACCCGTGCATGGCGGACGGGCTGGCGATCTGGCACGCTGTCGTGCTGCGCTGCGACGCGGAGCTGCGGGCGTGGTGGAAGGAGGTTCGCGAGGTCAGGCATGGCGACCTCAAGGACGCGCCGTGGTGACCGTCGATGCAGACGGTGGCGGAGCTGGTCAGGGCGTGCGCCCGCCACTATCGTCTGGACAGCGTCGGCGCTGCACGCGCGCCCGAGAACTTCGGGCAGTGATGCACTGATGCCACCCGGAGAAGGCGTTCGTGCGCAGTCACAAGCCAGGTGCAGGACGTCGTGGGCATCTCACTGCTGGAGATCCAGGGCCGCGTCGTGGCCTTGAACGCGAACCCAAAGGCTCGAGAACCGCGTCGGCCCAGCCAAGCTACCCTACACTCTGCTGTACGAGATTTTTGTTATTTCACCCATAAAATCGGTGGGCTTCGACAGAATGCCCATATGAGAATGGGCTTCGTTATTATGCTGAAACCAGTATTATCACCGGTGCAATGCCCAAACGTTATTTTCAGACGAAATTGCCCTTATTCCATCTTCTTCCTCACCTGGCCGCTTCTTCATTGCCGGCCAACCTCAGCTCAAAAAGAAAAAAAAAAGCTTCTTCATGGCCCTCTCGCCCCCTTATTCTTCCTCACCGCCACCTGCCTTCTGGCGCCGACTGGACTCGATCCGCGCAAAGCTGGCCGCGGCGGGCGAGCGCGCTGGGCTGCGGCTGCTCGGTTCGACGGTGTTGCACGAGGAGCACGGCCATGGCGTCGCGGCTGCTCGTCGCGCGGGGAGCACGGGCGCGCAAGGGGCTCGGCAGTGCCGGAAGCCATGGCGGATTTACAGTCGTCCCCTGCTTCGTCCCCTGTTGCCGTGCCCCTGTTTGAACGGTGCGTCAGGCAAGCCGGCTGCCACCAGCCCACCATCCCCCTCTGGAGGAGGAGGCCTCGCCTACATCGAGGTCAGCTGCGGCACGACAGCAAGCCAGAGAACAAATTGCTCTCTTGCGTTGATTCAATCAGTCTCAAGCATGTATCTAGGATTGGCTGCGATTGAATTGCTCTTCTGGCTAATTAGCCGTTTAACTCTGCTGGTTCTAGGGCCGGCTAAGTGAATCCAGTTTTTTTTTTTTTTTTTTTGGATTGGAGCAGTTCTCTTTGGTGGCGGCTTGGGCTAGCAGAAGCTTAGGCCGGTAATGAAGGTGGCGGTGGGGATTTGAGTCTGGCCTGAGGAAGAAGAAAGGAGAGGGTGATTTCGTCCAAAAATTTGTCTGTGGGCATAAGACCGGTTGAGACAACGGTTTGGTGGGCATTTTAACGAAGCCCAACGGCAGATGGGCATTCCGTCGAAGCCCACTGGTTTCGTGGGCGAAATAACAAAAATCTCCTGCTGTACCATGTACCCCAACACCTCCTCACTGACCGCAAGGGAGACGCCACCGGCATCACTGCCAAGGGGATCCTTATCAATATCTCCGTACTAATCTAGTATCTGAGGAGCACGGTTGACCTCTGCTAGGGGTGAAAACGGGCGATCCCTACAACCCTCGTGCTGGTTAATGCGTTTTGGTGTTGTGCGTGCTCGGTCGGCACGGAAACGTTGCGCGAGCTGGCCGTTCCATCGTCACCAATTTACATATCGCTGTCTACGCAGAATCGTGTGCTAACAATGAAAGCGAATGTACTGATATCTCTTTTCCATTCTCTCTTAGAGTCTTAGGATTTTCCAAAAGTTCTCTTTCGTATGCCAGGCCATTCTTATTCCCCTCAAAATAACACACATCATTTATTCAGATAACACGATAAAACTTGTTTAATATAGCATTAGCATTGCATCTTACAGTAGGCTTCTACACTATGAGCTATTGACAGAAGTTCCAATGCTAACATCCTTTTCAGAATAAGATGGCATTCCATCATGGACTTTTTTGTTTACATGAATATGCTAAGATCGTCTTGAAAATGTGCTTCCTGCGTGGAAAAAACAAACAGATAATGATAAACTGATTGTCGCCTTTTGCAAAACGCATAAAAATGGGAGGAATCAATATCGAAGCATAAGCGTGAAGGACACAGCCAAGGGGTCCCTGCTCCCAAGTACAATCACGATACTACATATTCAGCCAAACAATGACTGGACCAGATAGCGATGGAGCATACCTTGTGACTCAGATCTTAGTTCTTGTACTTCATGGTCTCTTTCTCAAATCCAACTGTCGGGAACTGCTTTGCATATTCCTCCACAGCATGGCGAAGCTTTGCAATCTCAGCTTGGATGCTGCTATCAGATTGCAAAGTGGCAACAAAGTCCTTCAGCTTTGTTCCACCTAAATTGAGTTTAAAAACAAAATACAAATAAGGTTATTCATCTGTAACATAAGTGCGTCTCTCTAGATGCAAATATATCCAGTACAGTAGCTTTTTTAAAGAAATAACCAGGGCTTTGAATGACCTGTCGTTGCAGCCTTAATCTTCACAGCCAACTTCACTGCTTCATCAAAGAATTCAGCAACCTTAGCAAAATCTTCCTCAATAAATCCTCTTGACGTAAGAGCTGGGGTTCCTGCACGACAGAGAACTGATGTTAAGAATTTGCAAGATTAAAAATAGATCACATTGAAAACTATCATATGACAACATATTACCCATCCTGATGCCTCCTGGTACCATAGCTGAAACATCACCAGGAACGGTGTTCTTGTTTGCTGCAATGTGAACGTTTTCCAAAACCTTCTCCACCCTTGAACCATCAATCCCCTGTACATTTGTCAAAGGGATAATAATTGTTCATAAATGCAAATGAATTGGAAACAACTAGAAAGTTTTGTGTAGTTAGCACATTTAGATATATGTAATGAAATACTAAGTAGGTCTTTGTAAAGGAAGACATCAACCAATATCTTTCCCCAATAACAACTTCAGCCAAACAACCTAACTGGTTATTGGTCATGTTATGAACTCGAGATTCATTAGAATATGTTACAGGTAACTCCCAAAATAACAAAACATGCTGTGAAACACATATTTCTTTATCTTACCTTATTCTTGAGGTTCACCAGTACTAAATGGTTGTCAGTTCCACCCGAGACAAGCTCGTATCCTTTTGCAACCAAGCTCTGGATAAAAATGTTCCCATCGAATAAGGAAGTAATTTAAGTGGTAAAGCAGAGATAATAATGCTGAAGAAGTAAAAAAAAACATTTTTGTTCCATAACATCTAAGGTGAATTAAAAAAAATGAAAGATAGCATCACTGTAAATTATAGTATCTTATCTAATATAGCTAACCCAGCAAAGTGCTTTGAAAAAGGAGACAAGCTGCTCCTATATAAACAGTATTGCAATATAACCTACTCATCCTATTAAGTGAGAATGCATCTTAACTCTGGTGCTCCCAAGATATATGGATACAAATTAAGCGTGACCACAAATACCTGTGCAAACTTAGCAGAGTTACTCATAACTTGCTCTTGATACGCTCTGTACTCTGGAGTAGTTGCCTGAAATAGAACAGGTGAGAGGCTCAGACACAGGAAACAATATGAACAATGATATCAAAAAAAAAAAAAAGAACATGAGTGGTGCAGACCTGCTTAAGTGCAACAGCCAAGCCAGTAATGGTATGGTTGTGAGGCCCGCCTTGCAGACCAGGAAAGACTGCAGCATTGATCTTGTCCTCAAAATCATACTTAACCTATAGAATAATATATCATTAGTCCATTTATTTCAAGGTATCAGTATAGAATAAACTCGATAGAACAACCGGGTTCAACACTCTATGCTCAAGTATCTTTAACTGCTTCCCACCAGTCATACCTCTTTTCCTTGCTTGTTTATTTCTTTCACACCCTTCCTGTAAAAGATCATGGCTCCACGTGGCCCACGAAGTGACTTGTGAGTTGTGGTAGTCACTACATCTGCATAATCAAATGGAGATGGAATAACACCAGCTGCGACAAGCCCACTGATATGTGCCATGTCTGCTAGAAGTATTGCCTTCTGCTTGTTGCATATCTGTCAATTGGATAGGATGGTGGAATTATACGACCAATGACAAAATAAAACAATTCAACTTCATTGCTGAGAAAAAAACTTGCCTTCCGCATACGGTCATAATCATATAGGCGAGCATAGGCACTTGCACCAGCAATGATCAACTTTGGCCTAAAAAGAACAGCGCTTTTCTCCAGCTGTACATAGGTAGCAAAGTATTGGATAAAATAAGGTGTTAGGGTGACTCATTTAGAAACAATTTTACCATTGAAAGAGACATGACCCAGTAAGAAAATATCCTAGATAAGAAACCTTTTTTAGTTAAATTGCAAAAAGAAACACATGTGTATCTAAAGAAAAGAGCGACCAGTATCTGAATAAGTAAACCAAATAAACCAGAAGAGTATGAGGAAAGGACCTGATCATAATCAATCAAGCCAGTGCTTTCATCCAATCTGTATGGCATTGTCTCAAAGAATATTGACGTTGCCGAGATCTTCTTAGTGTCAGTCTGCAAACATGAAGCAGAGCGTTTGAGCCATGGGAGTTTCAAGAGGACCAGGTCAAAACATTACTATTATGGGAAACTATTACTCGCTAGTAAGCTTACAAGTATGTATGCATTACATAATCAAGTGTGCAGGCAGCACTGCATTTTACATAGCAAGTGTTAATGGTAGAACAACCATTCACATTCAGTCTAAACCAACTGCAGAGCAAGCATGGGAAAAAGTAACAAACAGGGACATATGCATGCCTGTATGCCACCTTTAGAGTAAAATAGCAAGGATAAGAAGAAAATCCAGACCCATGTACCTGATAACCATGAGAAAGATGTCCACCGTGGGGAAGATCCAAAGCCATGATCCTTTCATGTGGCTTCAATAGCGCGGTGTATACGTGGAAGTTGGCAGGTGAACCCGATAGAGGTTGCACATTCACTGCAGAAGTAAATATATGTCATTATATAACACAATGTGAAAGGACAGCCACCATTATGGGAGAAACGTGGCCAGAAATAAAAGACAAATATTGAAAAAGTAGATAAATAATATTGGAGATGATCTATTCAGGTATTAAAACAACTTATGAAGGGTACTGTCAAATGGTTTGGTTTGGATGAGCAATGTCTACACGGCTACATATACTCGATCAACCTAGAACTTACCCCATGTACTCTGAAATCCTTGCAAACTCTGGAGCATTTCAGGTAGCCCCAAAGCATTACTTACTCTAGTGATGTAATTTGCTGATAAAACAGATTGTTTCTATCATCTTTTCCAATTCGAATAACCCAACCCAGAAACGGGAGGAAATGACTACGTACTTTAGCGCAATATAGTCTCGAATTCATAGAGAATGTTGTACAAAACTATTGTATAAAAGAGGAAAATGTGACAAGGAGACGTAGTAGATATTGCTAGCAGACTACACAAGGTTTTACCTCCCCACTTCTCCGGATCCAAACGGAAAGCCTCCAAAGCACGTTTCTGACACAACGTCTCAGCCATATCGATGTATCTGCAGACAAGAAAAATCAGAACAAGCATTCGAGAAAAAAAAATCATAACAAACACCCATCAAGATTACTCAATCAAGCATGCATCTTCCCTAGGAAACATAATGACAAACTGAAAGAGCAGGAACATACTCGTTTCCACCGTAGTATCTTGCACCCGGGTACCCCTCGCTGTACTTGTTGGTCATGACGGATCCTACAGCCTGCATCACTGACACCGACGTGAAATTCTCCGATGGGATGAGCTCCAGCCCCTGCATCAAACAGGTCAAACCAATTCAATATCGTTTTGACAAGCTAAACAACATATAATCAAGCATTGCAGTTACGACAGATGACTGAAAAAATTGCCTAAAAAACATGACTGAAGAAACAGACCTTCCATTGGCGGGCCTTCTCTAGCTCGATGATGTCGGCAACCTCGGGGTCGACCTCCTCCAGCGGCGAGTTCAACTGCTTCAGCCACTGCAGCCGACGCCAAGAAAACGAGATGAACAGGAGAAAGAGACAGAGCAATGTGTACACCAACCATTCAGAACAGAGTAATCTCAACGTACGGTGACTCCAGATCTCTCCTCCGTCGCCGGCAGGGACGCCTACGCAGTCACAAAGTCAAAACAAAATCAGGCGTGTCATGAATCTTTCTTCCTTTCGATGGGTTGGTGGAAGATGAAACCAGGAACAGCCACCAACGTGCGTCCGTGACATGACTGATGGATTAAAAAAAAACAGAGAGAAGCGCGCGGCGGCGAACCATGTAGTAGAGCGGCGTGATGCGGGAGAGCGGCTGGCCGCGGACGGCCTTGGTGGAGAGCTTGCGGAGCGCCGCCGCCATGGCCATGGTAGGCGCGTCCTCCTCTTCGGCGGCGGTTGGAACCTCGGCTCGCGAGTTTGGGAAGTAGTGGGATCGGTGGAGTTTGTATGGAGCTATTTTAGCTGGATATGCCCGTGCTCGTGGATGGCTGGGATGGCAGTGCTGCAGTCGTGTCAGCACCCACCGCACCAGACGCTTGAGTCACCAACAAGGTTAGCAATCTCGTTGGAACCGCGAAAACCGAAGCACGGCGAGAACCCCGGTTTGGTCGAAATTCGCGGTAACCGGCCGAAAATCGACGGAAAATTCAAATTTGAATTTCCGAAATGGAAACCGAAGAAACCGGTCGGTTTTGACCGGTTACCGACCGGTTTCTGTCGGTAACCGGTCGGTTTGTTCGATTTTATACGCAGAATTGAAAATCAACAAAAAATGGCTTAAAATGTTGGATTTTTTTGCATGATTTTTGGTGACATATTATAAAAATGAGTATCTTTGTCGCGATCACCCATTGTGGCTGCATCAAATTCACATTTACTTCTATGAAAATCACAATTTCATCCACAATGACACAATCAATTCACTATATCATCGACATGTCGTATTTCTTAATCCCTAGTTTGCGACCTATACGAAAATTTGATAAACTGGAATCCTTCATTTCCAAACTATACCATAACACATGTACGAGCTTCATTGACAACAGATACAATCATTGAAAAATGAAAAATCAGAAAAAAAAAAATCGAACCACCTCACCTCTGGACCGGGCGACCGCCGTCGAAACCGCGCCGGTCGCGTCGGTTACCGACGCGTCATCGTCGGTAACCGGTCGGTTGGACCGGTTACCGACGCCGCCGCCGCCGCGCCGCCTCCGCCCGCGGCTTCGGAGCCGCCGCGGGAGTCGGTTACCGACCCGAACCGGTCGGTAACCGACGCTGGATGCTCGGTTCGCTCGACGAATCGAGCGGCTTCTCGTCTCCGGCGACGTTTCGACGCCGGCGTCCGGCGGATCGACCGCGTCGGCTCTGCGCGTGAAGGCGTCGGGGGGCTCTGCGCGAAGAATAATGCGGGTGAGGGTCCTGAGGAAAGGATAAGGTCACTTTTTATTTTTTTTTCATTTTTCTCGCCCATAACACTTCGGCGATTTTTTTGCCCAACCAAATGAACGATTCTTTGAGATTGGTTTCCACCAATATTCTCCAAATTCCTTCTAGTTTTTTTACATATTTTTTGTTTCAAATTTTTTCAAATTTTCAAAAAATTTCAAATTTCAAATTAAAAAACCGGTGAACCGGACTTACCGGACCGGACCGGTAAGTCCGGTTTTCGCGAAAATCGCCCGGTTTTTGCCGGTTTTGTAAACCTTGGTCACCAACCCTCCCTGTGTGCAGTGCAAGTACAATGTTTTTTTTGTCACCATTTTCATAAATTTATTTTTTTTCCTTGCACACTAAGTTGTCTTATCTTTTTTATGGCTTTTTTTTTATTACATAGTACAACTCAGACACTCACAACACACGCACACCCTCTTATGAACGCACATACACAAACCCTATCTCTATGAGCATCTTCGAAGATTGAACCAGCAAATCTTGGAGATTGACGAAGTCAAATAACGTAATTCATTTATTTCTTGCTGGCTACTAATCGACCTTTTGAGATATTATTCTCTATTGTTATTGGGAATTTTATGGACTATATTGGGAAGATTCTGGCCATTTAGGTTAACTATTTGAGATTTTATAGTGTAATAAATTGCACGGGGTATTTTCTTAGACCTGTTGCATTATTATAGACTAACATCCAGTCTGAACAGAAAAAGAAAAATGATTCTATTATATTAGGTCAGATCCGCATCTCATGATGGTGGAGCAAGGGTATGTTGGTCCCAGGAGGGGAAAGAAAGACGAGACACCCTACCATTTCTTTATTTTATGGAAGTGTTAGTTTCGAGAATTATTAAACTGCGCCACGATGGCCACCAACCCAACCAGACAAGATTCTTCGTTCGCAAATTAAATTACATCGCGTCAAATATTCTGGTGCTTACATGATTTGGTTCAGTAGTAACCAATCAGAAAGCAGGGCAACGAATCGCGTCAAATTAGCGGGTTTACATGATTTGGTTCAGCAGTAACCAATCAGAAAGCAGGGCAACAAATCGCAATGGAACCAAATGGACCACTGAACTTGCAACTGACACTCACCTAACACTCCAAAAGCGACACCATAAAGTGACTTCTTCCCAAGGATATGCCAGTATCAATTTCCCCATCAATTTCTCATGAAGTGTTTTAATAATTTTTATCAACATATTATTACAGTTAAGCCATATGAAACTCATGGAAAAAATTAACTTCAATAAATTAGAACTTGAGAAAGTGCGCGAGTGTTGCTGCCATGTACGTGCATCCAGGCCACCGGAGCCCTATCTTTCCCATGACCACAAGTGAGCACTAGAAGTACAATACAAACAAGTAGCTCCATGAGTTGTGCTCAAATGCGGATAAAACGATTAATCTCTGTCTCAAATACTACAAGGAATATAAATCATTGAATAATGATGAGCACTACAATTCTTTCTACCTTCATGGAATCAGATTTCCTTTCCAGACAAAAGACCAGGGACAAACAAGAAATCGTCGTTCCAACATAATGCTTGAACATGACAGATCAGATACCTAAATAGAAACAAGTACAAAGCAACAAAGAGTGGTCCACTCTTTGTGGACATAGGCAACTAAGAGAATATCATCTGAGCGATAACGAACAACATTTCCAGCCGAGAGAGTCCGTAGGCCCTTTAATGTTACCGAAAATTTCGACTCCTCATTGAAAAATGTGATAATCCCTTTCCTGCCATTACTAAGGAAAATTTGTCTCCCGAGACACTGATCGTTCGTGGCTTTGTCTCGCTCACACTGCACGGCGCCGTTTTGCCGCTTCACAGTGCCAAAACGGGACTTTGCCCCTAATACACCGCACCAATTAAAATAAATAGTAACTGAAAAAGGTGAAGTAACCGATAAAATGTTGATGAATTCATTTGACATCGTTAATGGAGGCAGCGTTCCGGTTACTGAATTGCACATCCAACTCCTACGTTTCAAAGAACGCCACGTGGAATACTAAAAAAAAAAGAACGCCACATGTCCATGAGAGTTACCTACCAAATTTTTATGTACAAGGACACAATGTGTACATTTCACTTGAACCAGAAAAAGGTGGGATCTGTTTCAGGGAAGAAAAAAAACAGGATAGTTAGGGCCGGGCAAAACGAACTATTCTGGCTTTTTCATGCTCTTCTGTTGGGGTCATACAGCTCTACAACTACAGGGTAATTACTCCAAAGCAAGAACGTGCTGTGGTATCCACCAGATTGCAAATGCTGGATGTTCAGTGCAGGCCAGGCTACAGCTTCAGCATTCTGCATTGTTGATGGCTGGAACAAGGGGAGTAGCTGCAAAGAGGATATACATGATGCCCTGTTGCTGCAGGTGAAGCTCCTTACTCCGCTAGTCTGCTTGGAGCAATCCGTAGCAATTCATGTCGTACCAAGAAGGCTCTAATTTGGACCATAAAACTGGCACGTGGGAAACTGGATTAAATCCGCACACTCCTGTCAGAGTGTAAGTTAATGCTTAAACGACTAACCCCATCCTTGCCTTGGAGAAAAGGGAAAAAAATATACCTGGTGCACCGTCATCCATAGCAATCATTCATTTGCTGGACGAGCTACAGTAGTTCAGCTTTTACAACTGACTTTGATTTGTACTGTCCAAGCTCTGAAAATGTGATAAACAAATTTTTAGGTGAATCACATATACAAGAGTGATAACTCTAAATTTTCTAAATATGCCAAAAGATGACCTATGAGAATGAATGGAAATTTCCCGGATGGAAAGAGTGGTGAACACATTTATAGAGTGCTGATAACCTTATGATGTGCAAAACAAACATTTCTGTGCGAAACAAGTGTAGCTATATAAAAGCCGACATGTTGCCTGTGATAAACTAGGACTTTCTGCTTCACAATCTAATCATACTTGTCCTGAATTTCTGAAAATAGTACAGTGAAATGCTTTGCAGCAGTATAAATGGCCTGATTTCATGGGGAAGAAGCCTGCATCTTATGGTTGTGGAACCATGCTACTGTTGTCCTCTTTTAGAAAAGATAAGTGGCATGCCTTAGCAGAAATATGAGCGAAAATTCCTTGTCCTATAAATTAAAGGGAATGACCAGTCCAGACTTAAAATATTCAGTTAATACCTGGACCACGCACATTGAAGGAAGTCACATCCACAAATCATATCCAAGGTGTCCACCCCTCATACATATTGCATAAGTTGTCTATGCTTGTCGATTGCTTGATAAGGTGGTCAACTTGCTCAGAAATGTTCAAGGACCTTGAAAGAATAACATGAAATCAATTAAAAACGGCAATATAGATCAATACAATTGACTGCTAGAATTATTTCCGCTTAATTGCCCACCTGGTGCTATCTATGTCCCATCCATGTAACTTATGCTCCACTTGCTTCAGGATGGATAGAGCAAACGGATTTTTACCTGTAGCCATTAAAGACAACAAGCAGAACATTAACTATAAATTTGTATCAGCCAGAATCCTAAAGGCCTAACATTTTATAAGTATTTAACATGTTCTGAGACACACAAAAAAAAACTAAGAAAATAGAATAATTTACTTTAGAAAAAGAAGTTTATGACAAATAGTAATGCTGCCATTTTCTTCTTGCAGGAAAAATTATCCAGTGTCAACATGCTGCTGACTGCTAAACTGAGCCTCTAAAAACCCATAATCTGGATAATAGTGCAAGTTCAAGGATACACAAAACACTTCTTAGAGTTCCAGAGGCAACCTAGTTTTCATCAGATAGAATATAATTCAGCAAAACTAACAAAAACATCAGCCATCTACTCTTTTTGTGTCTTACCTCTGTTTACTCGAGTCACAGAGTCTGAATAGGATTTAGGATCACTGTTGTCACACTCTTGTCCTCTAACCTGTTTGAAGGCCATGCTATTATCCTCAAATTCAGCTTTTCCCTCCATCAAATGAGTTTCAACATCATGAATCTCGTCTATCAGTGCCTCATTACTGCAGCTGTCTTTTTCTTCCTGGCTGTTAGTCTGAGGACCTTCTATCCCAGCCCCCTCATCCATAACAGCATCTATTTTCTCCAAGTTTTCAGAAGAACTAATCTGGGTTAACCCCGTGTTACATCCCGAACTGCTAGTATATGAGTGCTCAGGAGGGGAAATCCAACATCCATCTTGCAAAGAAACATCGACGTTCATTACCAGATCCTGAGAGCCGCCTTCCCTACTCCCAGACGAACTTCTATCCTTCTCACTAGATGAATCACTTTGCAAAAGATCTGGATGTGTCGAGGGTACATCCTGGGATTTTACAGTTTCCGGTTCTTCATGAACTTCTAGAGCCTGTGAACACAGGAAAAAGACTAGTGAAATAATCGTATCAAGAGACAAGTGAAGAAATGTTTTGTAGCAAAAGAAGAGGATATATATTAAGCTTCTGTACACCAATATTATTGGCAGCAGAAGTCAATTTGTGACATTACCATTGATTAGAAAGTTAAAATCAGGTAGCTCTTCTGCAAACATAGGGTGCAAATGATTTACAGGCTTTCAGCATATAATACATACATCACTTAGCTCTTACCTTATGAAGATTCCCTGCATGAATACTTGAAAGGCACCCAAGCTTGGTGACCATGGAATGCAATTCCTTCACATCTTCAGTAAAAGGACCAACAAGAGGCTCCAAAAGTTTGCAAGCTTCCCTAACTTTAATGCTATAAGTTTGGTGCAATGCCTTTCCATGAATAAGAGGCATAGTGGCATTGTTCTTCTCTTTTTCCTTGGAAATCGCTTCAGACATAACAGTTACATCAGCAGATAGAGAGGCTTCAAGCGGAAATAAAATCATATTTGCCTGTCAATCAAGAACCAAAACAGAAGCCTTTTCTTTTAGATAGGAAAAATGATATCATACTCTAGCAAATATATTATGAGAATAACTACTTATAAGTTTTGGGCATCTTGTTTAGCATATTCCAATAAATGTTTTATAACGCACATAAATGAAAACCATGTCAATCTCGAATTTAACCTCATCAATTGAAGTATGAAAACACCATGCACATGAAGAGCAAGTTCAAATAGCCAGTGAATAGGCAAAGCAAGTATTTATATTGACACTGGAAAAGAAATGCAGTGAACAAAGAGAAGCTACAAGCCTTGGAAAGATTGGTCATAAGGGAACTGTGCACTGCAGAAGCTTCCTTCCCCAGAATGTAGACATCATGCAACCCATCTGCTATAGCCAAAACCTGCAAATAATTCACCATGAAATCAAGAACAAGAAATAAGTTACTGGATATCATCACCAAGAACAACTAGAAAGGGGCATGCCTACGTAGCAAGCTAAATAATATTAATTCTTAAATTAACGGATAAAGTTTCAAGACTTGCATAGGTCAATTCACATAATTGACTTCACTAACTCCTATGCGGTAAAAACGAAATTGTTCATCAAGATGAAATGTAATCATGTACCTCCTCGAGCAAGGAACCACATTCAGAAGTCAAAGCGGCGCGATCCTGTGATACATGTTTAAATCCAGATAACAATGTGCTCACTTCACAAGCACTTTCATACATGGCTACAAGAGTGTCTTGTAGATTAACTGAGAAAAGATACACAAATTATTTCTTTGATGATTAAAAACAGCAAATATGTTTACAAAATCTGACATTATGATAATGAAAGAAAAGATACAATTTCATAACAGCAGACATACCTAAAGCAGTCTTAGTTTGTCCAGAGATTATAGAAACCTGGTTGTTTGCTGAAAACAAGCCATTTCCAGCGGCTTCCAGGTTAAGCTGGCCAAGTTTCCACTCTTGTTCTGCACCTGGTCAGAACAGAAGCAAACAGAACAATTATAAAACAGAAGGATCCGTGATGATATAAGCATGCAGAACTTTTTAAATTATGAATAGACTTCGGACACCTCCATATATCTAGCTTCAGCAGTAGTTGTGTGGCTGAGTGCTACGCCACACAAAGAAAAGTGTGCATGCGCGCGCGCGTGCACACACAGCAATTGTAATACTGGCACACCAGCACATTCATAAGACACTAAGGTACTTCAGTGCCCTCCTTGGAGGCAAGGATTCAGCTCTTAAAGATCAAGAACAAATTTGGTGTTCATATTGATTAAGACTGAGTGCAGCATGCCACTACCACTGGAAGTATATGCATGCAACTCGAGAGAATCACAAAATAACTGTAACAAAAGAATGCAAAGAGTGTAAACAACATACATGTAAAAGAATGATATGCTGCATCTAGACGTGTCAGGAGATTCAAGAAAGTTTGCTGCCACGCCCTGCCTTTGTCAGTATACTGTTCGGAAGCTTTATCATCAGAGTTGAAGTAAAGTCCATCTCTAGATGCTTCAAACTCCAAAACAGATGAGCAAAACTTCACAATGTTAGATGCCTCTTCTTGAACCAACCGGAGTAATTTCTTCCTCTTTGATAGATGATCATGAAATTCAGGGGGGATTCCTGAACCCTGTGCAGTTGAACCGCTTGCTCCAGAAGTATTTGAGCCACCACAGGCCCATCCCATGGCTCTCTCAAGTTGTCCTTCAGCTGAAATAGAAGTGCTTTCACAGGCTTGCAGGCATTCAATTGACCTTGTTATTAGTGACACCGAAGATTGGATCTTATCCAACAAATTGTTTCTGCTCAGATGTAAAATCACAGAAATGAACTTATCATCAGTAAGAATATTTTGTGACAAAACTTTCACCTTCTGTGAATGAGGTGATAAAAGATCATGTAGCCATTCAAACTGAACTACTTCCAGAATGATTTTGCGTAGTGCCTCTGTGAGCTCATTTAATTGCCCCTTCATCACAGAAACTGTAGTCCGGGCAGCTCTAGCTGTCTCATGAGCATTACAATACTCCTCTAGCAGTAATGTAACCCTTCCAACAGCCGCAGAATCTCTTTTAGGTTGATCAGATTCTCTTCCTTGACTCAAATGCAGCATATCGTTAATTTCCTCGTCTAAAGTTTGGACGAGTACAGGAGTAATCCTTTCTGCCATATACTGAAAAACTTGTTTTTCCACATGGATCGCAAGCTTCTTTTTAAGAGTACTATAAAGCTGATTGGTGGTGAAACTGTGCTCAACAGAGGATGAGATCTCACGCATGCATAAATCAAGAACTGAATCAAGAAAACTGATTTCCCAAACAAAAAAAGCATGATCCTTCAATAAGCCAGCTGATGGCCACACTACATCAGACAACGGAGAACCCAACGACAAAAGTTCCTTCAGATTAGAAATGGGTCTATCCATGTGATAAGGAAACGAACCATGCGATGACAGCATATTATCAATCGATTCCAGGTCAGCGAAGGGCTTTGTCAAGCATGAAAGTAGCATACTTCTTCTCAAATGAAATTCACTTTCCTGATCAGCATCTAATAAAGTTGAGAGGTACTGTTTAGAAGAGTGTAATGAATTCGTGACACTGGTTTCTACTTTCATAAGAGATGAAATCCGCAAATCTTTCTGGTTCCATGTTTCCTGCAAGTGTTCCAATTGTGCCCTACAGACTTCCTCCTGTGAAGCTAGCTCCTCTGCTTCTTCCCAGGATAGATGTTCTCTGCCCCTTGCAGCAGCTTCTTCAAGAGCTATTTGTTGCTCAGTAATTCGGCCAACTTTCACGAAGTAGCTCTGTTCCAATTCAGTAAGAGATGCTCTGTCAAGTTCTACCTCAATCAGCTTCTCTAGAGCTGTATCAACAGAACCACGTATCTGAGAAATTGAACCAATGGCTTCCATTACTTCTGAATTGCATGAAACAAATGATGTAATAAACTCTGGAAGAAATACTTCAGTCATTTGTTCAATTATGTTGATACTCGAGCGCAAAGCGGCCTGAAATGTAGAAGCCCAATGCCTAGGTTGGCGCTTTGCATAAGCAACACTCCCTTCAGCTATTTTATTCCCAATCACTCCATGCACTTCATCCACTACTCCTGAAACTAATGTACATTTTTCTATCTGTTGATCAAACAATTGCAAGCCCAGTCCAGCATCAGCTTGAAGACCAGCATCATCTGTCCTCAATTTAGATCTTCCGATAGCATTAGTTGAGAGGTCCAACACTTTGGCTCTAATGTCACTATATAGCTGGCCCACAGCAATCCAAAAAATGGAGAAAACCTTTCCTTGTATATCATCCTTGCCTTTAGTCTCACCCCGTCCAACACTTCCTGAATGCAATAAATGAATATTATCCCCATCCTTCATTTGTGATGGCAACTGAACAGAGTTCCTAATTACAGAAAGTATTCGCTCTTTGGATTGCACTTCATTATCTGAACCAATAGAATTCATCAGTTCAGAACATTCCCTGGCAAGCCTTTCCATACATGCGACATAGCTTTCCATTTGATTAAGGAGATCCCGGTATCTTTGCTGCACTAGATTAATACTTTCACCTTGAACTTTAGCAATGACTTCTGCAGCCTGCCTTTTGGCAAGGGTAAGCATATCTTGTGATGTGCTCCTTACACATAGCTGAAGAACTTGTGCCCAACTAGTAATTGGACTGGTTGTGATGTAGTTAACTGGAAGAACTTGCTGCAAGATTAAAGCATATTCGCTGAGTGAATCTAAGGCAGAGGAAAGTCCACCGTGCAACTCAGAGATTAATTGAGAAACCTCCATGTCCAACTCATAGCACTGTGCTCTTGTTGGCTCTGGCACAACTGTAAGTGGAACTCCTGATAGAACAACAGCTGAAATAAGGCTTAAGGCCTCATCCTTGCAGTTCAACTGCATGCATGACTCAGCACGAGTAATAGAATTGTCCCGTATGGCCTGCAGAACACGCCCATGTTTTTCCACCCACATCGCCAGTTTGTTAGCTTCATCAATTGCCACAGCTTTTAACTCTGCTAATTCGTGAGCATGCCGTTCAAATGAAGTGCGAGATTTCTCAGCAACCGAAGTTGCATCCGCTAGTACTGACTTAGCTGATGTTTCATTCTGCAAAGCACTTGACCTTTCTTTCTCAACAGTATAAAACATAGCCGATGCAACCTCATACTGATCTAGAGTATACAAGAATTTCTGCATATAACAAGAAACAAAGGAACATTCAAATGTTTATTTGAGATAGTTGAACATTATCTTGCAGAGTTGAAATGAATACCTTTAGAGCAGATAGTGTCGCTGGCAAGTTAGTTATGAAAATATCTTGATGCTCCTGGACAAAGGCAACAATTCAATCCCATGATGAGCTAATGAAGTAATAATAAAAATTAAATAGCTTATTAATTATGCACAGGAAAGAGCTGCAAAATGTGTCTTACTCCTGAAACAATAATCCTATCTCTATATTAAAGTTGGATATTGAAAGATAGCACTATAGAGTACCACGTCGACCAACACTTACCATCCAATCCAAACCCAATGTGCATGCAAGGAAGCACTGTTAGGTAATGCATATATAATCTAATATATATTTCTTGGAAATACTAAAAAAAAGCATGCATAAAATATTAGTTCACTAATTTGTTAATATATCCATACACATTTCTTCCAGTTGTTGCCATGTACACATTTTTCAATTTAAATAATACTCCAACTGTTCACTAATACATCTATTTTGACAATCAGTATTCAAAATTTAATTGATGGCGTCAAGAAAATACTATTAGTTCATTTTTTCTACCAAAGAAAGCTGTCCTAACATCATCAACTAAAAATTGGAGTGCATATGTTTGAAGTATATTCATAATAAATATAAGAATATACTACTTCACGAAACCAATTTAATTTGTTCTGTGCACATTAGCTGTCGAAGCATGACTACATCGATGCTAAAACATCATACATGTAATCATGCCTGTTAAATACAGAAAAAGTTTCTGCCATGGGCTGCAGGTTCAATACTAGTTCCCCATTTAATATTGAACTAGATGAAAAAGAAACTTTTGGACTCAACAATTACCTGCAAAGGGACACGGATTTCTTGGATTCTAGAAGAGAACAAGCTCAAACTAACGGCTAATTCCATTCCTTTCTTTTCTTCACCGGCTATTCCTGCTTCATCTTGGATATTTCCGCGTGTCCACTCAATCAATGGGTCCCAAATAAATACTTCCAATAACATCAAGATGATATCTTTATTTTTCACAAGGACACCCATTACTGCCTCACAGGCCACTCTGAAGACACCTTCTACTCCGGTCAATCCTAAAGCTGATTCAATAGTTTGAGTAAGACGGAAGGGAACGATTTCTGGAATCTTTAGCCTTTTCCCTTTATCAAAGCATATGTTGTAATCTATGTGGACCACATCACCATTGCTAAAATCCATTAGAATGTTGTCTAAATGTCTATCTCCAAGGCCCAGCATATGGCCAACAATGCTCATGGCTGCTACACTGCTTGAGAATCTGCAATGAAAAGAATGATCGATAAGTACGCATAACGCAGTAAATCAAGAAGAAGGGGGGAAAAAAAAGCTCTCAAAAGGCCTATTGTAGCACTCCTTTTTATAAAGGCTAGAAACATGTACTATGGTGAACAAACAAGCTATGGAAACATCTACGAGTCATAGTCAATCAGATTGGTTCTCACTATCTTTAGGGTGTCCTAGCTATCTATTCCATAGCAGCGTAGCTAGCAAGTACTAGAGTTGTATTAGACTCTGTCAGCATTATTGGAGTCAGTATGAATAGTTCAGTTATCTATTATCGACACGTACAGATGGCATATGCCATGAAGCCGCTTGAGAGTCGTAGCCAGGGACAATCAAGAAGTAATCCAGTAAAAGGCTTTGCCCACCAAACCGTATTGATCAAAGCTTGTTGCACCAGAGACACCGGACGAGGGCAATCTGAATTATCCTACTTCGCAGTTCCTGATGCTCTATTTAGTTGAGCTGCCAGGATTTTGTTCATCAAGATATTTTTTCACTTTCTCTTTTTTCAGTGACCATTTATGTACTGAGAAACAATAGACTGTGTGAAAGTGCTAATTCAAAGACCATTATTTATAAAGAAAGACAAGAATTTATCTGAAATTCCTAACATCAAGGTGAGTTAACGAAAGATATTGCACACACATTGAACTCTCATCAACAACGACCGAATAACATACGAAGAGAAAGCACCATATGTGAAGCACGAAAGAGAGTATCATTTCAGGCACCACAAAGGCTCAGATCCCATATCACTAAGGATTTGCACCATTTGGTTCAGCAAATGCAATGCTTTCTTCCTTCCGAGAGAAGAGTAAATGTCTTTATTTTCGACCTTATTTAAGCAAGGAGTTCACTACTCATTAGCCTAAGAGTGCACAGTCTAACTGAAGCAGAACTTTGAGTTATAAATACACGATTATATATGCCATCTTCCCATATGCAGGAATAGTTTATTGAACTTTCAGAACTGCAGTGATTCATCAAGAAAGTGATAACAAGCAGAAACGAATGTCCCAATCTGTCAACATTCAGCAACCTAATTCAGTATTAGCAACGAGGGGCGAATAATGCACCACATACCTGTTTACTTTGGAGTTGAAGTTCCTGAATCCTTCGCTTGCACACCACATTTCTTGCCACAAAATCTGCTTCGGAGTCTCCTTCATAAGATCCAATAGAACTTTTCTTTTGACATCTAGTGGCCAATCTCTTCGCGATACTACCCTTTTGATCCCTTTTTCTTTCAGTGCCGGTATAATCTTTCCGTAGAACATATCACTTGGACGGGGAACAGGTGGAACAGGGTTGTGAGCATTACTGGCGCCAACTGAAGATAGCTGCCCCTCTTGCTGTGCACGTGCCAGCTGTGAACGCTTTTGCCAGGACTTGTACACATTGTATATGCTGCTTACATTTTCCACCCACTGGATGAGTCCAGCTCTTCCACTAACCGGTGTAACAGAATAAAAACGTACTGCAATATTGCGACTTCTAGTGTCCAAAGACGAGTACAACAAGCTATTTATTGCCTCCAACAGCTGCATGATCCGTGAATCAAGACGCAAATCCTCTCGTCCCTTGAGAAGATAAGTATACCTCTGTCCATCTGATCCTTGCAAGACAAGCTTCTTAGGTCTCGTCTTTGTGGAAAGAATAGTTACCTCTTTGCAGAAGGAAGATACTGTTACAGTGCCATGGTTTCCAGCAAAAGAATATTCTGAGGAATGTATCTGCTTCTCAAAACCAGGCATTGGAATGTCAGAGGTTGACAAAACTGCCAGCTGAGGAGCAATTTCACTTAACAATATGCATGACTTCCGTTGATGAGTTGCTAACGAAGCAGCAATTGAATCAAAAGGTCGCCAAATCTCTCCTAATGCTGCTGGAGATCCAGGTGGTGTCTTGAGGGCTGTGATTGCAGATTTCAGCTGAGCATTGTATTCCTTATGGAACCACATTTCATGAGATGTTTTTGGTTCACGAGATGTAGATGCTAGACGACGCTCCAAGGCCACAATGATTGGAGTCATCATTGCAGAATATTTAGCAGCATTGATCTTGTGCTTTTCAGCTGCACTCAGGGTAGAATTTGCAGCAACCCTTGCAGCTTCCTCTTTCAGAACATTGATTCTCCTTAAAACATCTACATTGCAATAGAAAATGTGGTCCATTATTAACTAATGAGCGATCACTTGAACTTTACTTAATAAATACATAGCCTCCAGGCTCATACAGTAAAACACCATATAACAACAAAACATTTGCACAGTATGCTTCCAACCTAACTTACAGAATGTTCAACTGGCAGTGAGAAAATCTCCATTTGATATGTAAGCAAATCCTTGTACCATATTGGAACTTAAAGTTTAAGGATCACATAAGTCATCAACACTCGAGGGGCATTACCAGTTCTACTAATTCTATGAGACAATATTTTCATCATTTAACAGCATTGGGACCTAGCTACGTAGAAAAATATTGTCATGTGCAGTAGCACTTTCTCCTGAGGGAGCATGTAACTCCTTAAATCAAAACATAAACAAGGTTATTACTAACTGGGCCTTACAGTGCTTTTGGCATTGCAACTACCTTTTACTATTAGCATTTTTTACCACTTACATCACCTAATGATAACATCTTTCATAAGTCAAAACAAAAGTATTTTACTAGAATTCATGTCAAGCTACAACTTAGGCTGTTTCCCATCTAGGTATTATGTCTTCAATCAAAATCTTCCGCCTGCAGGATGGGAAGCAAGGCATACCTGAATGTAGATCTTGTAAAGTGCTAAGCCATTGTTCCTCCCAAAGAACAGTAATCGTTCCTAGCTCCTCGATTGCAAGCTTAACATCTTTAACTAAATTGGGGTATAGCTTAACCTATGGAACACACAAAGGTTTGAAAACATTAAATAACATATACACCATTCAAGCAGATACCCATAGTCTGATTTATTAAGTTAAATACCAGAAAGTCCAATATATGTTGAAGCTCTTCAGAAGGTTCTCCTTCACAAGCATTGATATCAACCAGTGTTGGATATACGATAGAACAAGGAGAGAGTTTTCCTAGCTTCAGCAATATGCTCTCCAATAGTTTCCTTGCTATCTTCTCTGGGTGGGAACTCAAGCGTGCAAAAAGCTGCGGTATAATGTCCTACATATTTCGAAAGCATACAGTTACACACTAGTTTTTATGATACACTCAAAATTATATAATATAGATCACTATCACAATGTACCTGCCATGGCAATAAAGGAACAGTTGAAAGCCCCCTTTCAAGTGTCTCATTCAGTTCCACCGAATAGTTCAACATTATGTGGAGGAGATATAGCAATGCCCGCAAAGTGTAGCTTCTTGTTTTCCCTTTCAAAGCATCACGGTGATACGAAGGTTGAAGCTCAGTTGATGAATAAGAAAGGCATTGGAAATACGCATGCGCGGCATGCCCGAAGAGTGATACCCTCCTTTGCCTTAAAGACCACCAGAATGCAATAAGCTTATCAATCAAAGGAACGGCCATGCCTTTTGCAGAATCATATTTACAAAGAAGAACTGTCAGATCTGATTTTAGTACTGCAGAGGGGTCTTCACCTTCACGGGCCTCAGAGCCTGGTGCTCCAGCTGCAGTTTCTATCAGACAAATTGCCTGTTCAATAAGTGGGGTTATGGGGTCCTCCTGTGTTTCAGCATAGATGCTTCTAATTATTTCCTCCACCTCAGACTTCTCATTATCTGTCAAGTGATATCTATCTGGAGAAAGTTCAGACTGAAGAATAGGGGATATTGAACTCTGTAAGTTTAAGTCAGTTCCAGACAGAGAATTATTCGCATGAGTGAAGCACCAGGATGCATAAGCAAGCCAAGCCTTACCCATACTGGGACAGAGTTCACAGGATATCTTCCTAGCGGTGCCTATGATTTCTTGGGAAAGTGCATAACAATTCGAAGTTGATACTGAAACACTATCACTAGCCAAAAAGGTTTCTGCTCCATTTCGAAAGCCATGAAAATCACCCAAATCTTTTATTACTTTTGGAATGATAGTATTTAGAATATGAGTTGAGTTCTCTTGCTCCATCCAGGTTGAGAGTTTCAAACAAGCATTAGCAATAAGCGAAAGTGAAGTGCCAATGCCAGATGAACCACTGATTGTAGACAGTACGCTAGGACAAACAAGGGACCATAGATCAGATAAAGCCTCTTCGTTGTTTCCTTCTTGATGTTTCAGTAAGGCACCTTCATACTTAATATTCAGTTCAAGTATTTCCTTGCCCATATCATCTGACGAATTCAAGGGGTGATTAAGGAGGTACTGGTTTAAGCGGGAAGCCAACATGAAGTTGCACTGCTTTCTAGCAAGACTAGCAAGCTTCTGACACAGAAGAAGAGTGGGTAACGAAGACGGCTGTGTATGACGGTACACTTTGAAGACTTTCAGCCACATGCTGCAATCCTGATGTATGCTGTCAATAGGATCATGCAATACTTTCAGTAAAGAATCCATTATCACTTGTGATTGATTATGTTCGTTTCGACCGGACAGCCCAGAAGCTTCTTCAAATGCAAAGATGCAATGAAGCTGACCAGCACAAGCGGCAGCTTCAGTCAATCCATTGAGTGGGACAACAGACAATGCCTCACCCAACATCAATTTAGCTTTATCTAGCTCCTCTCGCACCTTGTCTGACTTACTATCAGATTGAAGCATTGCACGCAGAAGCATAACTTCACTTCTCTCAAGTGCAGCCTTGGGATCAAGGCTGAGCTCACTGCTGCTTTTAGGAGTCAAGTCAAGATAACCCCAGGCTGAATGGAAGTCCCCCTCATCAAAGCAAGCCATCGCATGGATAGCATTAAGTTCATTGCCTGCACTCGTCAGAGCACCCGAATAAGGTTTACCGGCATGTACGGCACGGAGCACTTGTAATTCTGCAAGCCAGCTCTCTAAACATTTCCAATCAGATAGGGATGTGTAACACTCAATAACACGTTCTATGATGTATTGGATGCCATCAGATTTCATAGACGCAAGGGCTTCCTCGGACTGCAGTAAATGGGAATAATGCGCGGCAGCCTTTTCATACTGTCCCTGAGATTGAAAGATCAATCCTGACATCCAGGAGAAGTGCTTGCTGCTATCAGACACAACCCGCATTAGCTGACTGCCTTGCTCAAAAAAGGTGTAGAACGTTGATGCAGCCCACTTTTGAAGTCCAATTAAGGCATCTGTTTCATGACACCTGCACAGTGCTAAGGAAGCATGCCGAAGAACCTTCAGAACATCAGCTTCTAACCTCTCTCTAATAGCGAGATGATTTTCAGTAGTCCCTCCCATCTGACTGTTGCCCCTGAGAGATGACGCACCCAGGTTCCTAAGATCTAGAAGCCGCAGTGAACAGTAGTGAACAACTGCATCACTGCATTGCATAGCTAGTCCTGCATTCAACATTGGATCACAAATTCGAGAAAACCACTCTTCACAAACTCTTTTGTTTGCACGGAAAAACATGGCGCTTGCTTTTGGAGGGGGTGCTAGAACAAAGGAACCTTCATATGCATTATAAGCATATTTCTTCAATGCCTCGACAAAATCCAATAGCAGGCGCATAGGCAATAAGCATACGTCAGATGGCCCTATATGTCTGACTTCACCTTCCTTAGCTTCTGGGGTCAGTACATTTGTCACATCCAAAAGCATGCGTTCAAGAGCTGCAAATGTCTGTGTAGGACCACCAAGATGAGTTCGAAGCCGGAGGTTTATGCAGTGTCGAGCAGCTTCGTGGATTCCCCACCAAACCGCAGCGAGATTATTCACTGAATACATCTTATCAATAGTAGTTCTGTCCAAGCTAGGACCTTTGGAGAGTTCATTCCCATCAGAATCTCCAGAGATGTCAGTTTGACCAGAAGGTGTATCTTTCTTGCCACGGTAACTAAAGACCAGTCGTTGTACCCAAGGCGAAAGAGGTAACTTCAATCTAAGAGAAAGGTAACTCAAAATAGAAACAAGCTGCTGCCAGTGGAGTTTCCTAGGTTGTTGCTTTACAGCAGGCACATGCCTCCAGCTCGTGCAATGGTTGTTCATGTCAACATCTGTGGAATTCTGATAGCTGTGCTTGTCCGCAAGCAAGCCAAATGCATATGTTGTGATGGGCAACGCAATTGAAAACAACCTTAGAAATGCGTTCTTTACAGTACTGTCTGGATCACTAAGCTTGTCAAGAAGAACCTGAGTGACAACTGAGAAATTCATGGGGTTGATGAGCCTACCAAGAAGCAGTAACTCCAGCGATAATGCAACATGGCATCTCACTTTAGGCTCCCCATCATATGCACAATCCAATATAGCGAAAAGGATAGCATTCGAAAGGGTAGCATCCCCAAAGACCTCATAAGAGCATACCTTATCCACATCCCTTTCTATGCCTTGAACCAATTTTTCAAATGAATCTATCCAATCTAGAGCCTCTAATTTCAGTGACATGGATGATGATGCATTAAGGCCCTGAACTATGTATTTGCCATATTTGCGCACAAACTTCTTTTTACAATCACAAGATAACTTATTCTCTGCAACAACAAGCTGAGTTTTACTGCCATCAGAACCGCTTTCAAATGCTTCAGATGTTGAGATATTGCTTGACAGTTCCAAATTGCTCAGTTTGTGCAGCATAGAGAAAATCTGAAACTGAATCTCAACAAAATTACAGAAAGGGGTGCCAAAAGGATCAAGAGTCTCTGTGAAGAATGACATCAACCTAGTTGCTCTCTCATTTCTCTTTTTGTTGTCAAGTGAAATCGTAGCCAGAAGAATGTTCAAATCAAATTTTATCAAGGAAAATAATTGTTCCTCTGAATACCACGGCCAAGAGTGTGCATGTGAGTTCAACTTGCTTTGTGACTCGCTTTTGCACTCCAAGGAGAGACTTTGGATATCAGGGCAAATTAGTTGGCCTTCCTCAAGCAGAGATTTAATCAGCTCCAACTCTCTCATCAACGATGCAATTGCTTGATCAACCACATCTTCCGATCCATGTTGCAGGCAAAAAAGGTAAGTTGCTACTGTGTTTGCAACCACTGTGTGGTTTGGATGAAGACGCAGCCTAGATAAAACTGAGCTGAAATCAAGCAAAGCTCCCACAGAAGATGCACGGAGCCCCAACTTTTGTAGTGATAGAACTTGCTGGTTGGTCTTAAGTGCTGCCACCAACTGCGCTGGCGAGGCAAGTTCCAAACTCTTAGCCAAAACCTCCACAAACATAACATAGAATTCAGCGAACCTTTCCTGCAGAATCTCCGCGAGCAATACCAGGCATTTGGATGCTTCTTCCATCCTCTCAGACCAGCCAAGCTTAGAGGCTATCACTGCAGCACACCTTAAAAGCTGAGGAGCTAATCCTTCCAATGGCCCTGCTACAAGATCCCTCAGGTTATTTCGCTCAGCGACACCAGATGCCATGATCTGCAGGACGGTAGAGAAGCAAGCAAACAGTGGACGGAGACGCCCGGAATTATGGCTGGCTGCAAGGTTGGGGTCGTGCAGAAGCACCTCCATATCTGCCAAGAACTTTGGTAACAATCCAAGCGCGAACTGCAGATTCCCAAGCCAATGCCACTGGAACTTGGAGAAACTATCCATAATCATGCTGCGATCGACGTCGGCAAGGTCCGGCACAAACGCCCACCCAAGGAGCAGGTCCATGATATCAACAAACTGCGGCCGGAAGCAGTGGGGGAACTTGGCTGCAATTAGAATGAGCAGGCCGAGCAGGCACCGGAGCACAGGGAGAGACGACCGCTCATCCTCCAACACGTCGCGGCAGGCGGCGAGGAGTGGAGGCACGAACCTCTCGACCGCTGCCGCGTCCCCGGTGGCCAGGAGCTCCCGGAGCCCCTCGGCGACGAGCGGGGCGGAGGAGGGGTCCCCCAGGAGCGGCAGCGCCCAGGCGACGAACCCATCGGGCAGGCCACCGGGCGCCTCGTGCGAGCACAGCACCGCACAGAGCGTCCCGTAAGCCGACACCGCCGCCCGTCGCACGGCATAGGACCTGCACAGCAAACCATCAAACACAAGCCGGGTTAGCTGAGCTATTCGTCACGGATGGCACGAGGGGAGAGAAGCGAGGGGGTAGGAGGAGGGCGCGCTTACGCATCGTCGGCGAGGAGGACGGAGAGGGGCGGGGCGAGGAAGGGGGCGATGGAGGGGAGGAGGGGGCGGTTGGGCGGGTGGAGGAAGGCGAGGCGGAGGTTGGAGAGCGCGGCAGCGCGGGCGGCGTCGTCGGAGGGGTGCGGCGGTTCGCCGGCGGCGGCGGAGAGGAGGGAGGAGAGGTGCTGCTGCAGCTGGTGGTGCGCGTAGGAGGGGCGAGGGTTTTGCATTGTCGCGGCCGCCGCGCGCCGTCAATCGCACCGGCCGCCGCTCTTCCGCTCGCCGCCCGGCACGGAGAAGCAGCGGAGTAGTCTCGAGCGTCGCCGTCTTCGCTTGTAGAGAACCCGAGGAATCGACGGTCCAGATCGATGACGGGATCGACTCGTTAGAACGGGGTGCCCGGCTCGGACGACCGAGTTTTCAGCGCAGTACGCCGCACTGCCTGAGGGCATGTTTGGGACAGGTTATCTCACCGGCTTTTTTTCATGGGACAATTGCAAAACAGGACTTTTTTTGGACTTTAATTTTAAAAATAGACCTTTTTTTTAGACTTTGCAAGATTAGACTTCTTTTTTGAATCTGAATGAACCGTTTGCCCCTCTTTCTCAGTCCGTTAGTGGAAGCCTGTTTTCTAAAATAAGAAAAATGAAAAGAAAAAAGAAATGGACGACCTTGCCCCTGACTCCTTTCTTTCCCAGCACCAGCCCAAGCCCGACCTCATCGGCAGCTGAGCCTGTTGCTGCGACAGCATGGCATCATTGCGACGTTGTCCTCTACTACCAAGCTGCGTACCGGATTGGCCTGAGAATTCGATGCTTCTCTCTGTATTCTCCTCCGTATTTCTCTAATTTTTTATTGGGAGTTCAGTCACGGTGATAGCTTGCCTGCCTACATTGGTAAGAATTTCATATCCGGTAATAGTAAAGTGACAATTTCTGTTCCAGCATAGTGTCAAAATTATAAATTTAAATTAATATAAAATATATTCAAATGCTATTAATTTTGTTGAAAATTCATTCAAATATTTTGTTCATTTTGATATGTATATGGCTCATGTCAAAATGTTGCCAAATTTGCATCAAAATTCTTCCAGATTTCAAAGTTATGTTCAAATTTGAATTTTCATCAAATTATAATGCAAATTGGTTCAATTTATTCGAATTTCATTTCCATATGTATATGATACGCTCATGTCAAAACAAAGTCAATTTGCAAGTCATGTAGGAAAACAAGGGCAATTTTGCAAAGGATACTATCGTCTTTTGTTAGCGGATTTAACACCGTTAAGCCCTCCTAACGGAATAGGGGCAACTCATTGCTTCAGATTCAAAAAACAGGTCCGATTTTGCAAAGTGTCAAAAAGAGGTCTATTTTCAGAATTAGGATACAAAACAGGTCCAGTTTTGCAAATGCCCCTTTTTTCATTTTCGATACTGTTCATATACTGTAGTTACAGTAATACTACTATTCATCCTGGCAGGAAAATGAAGCGTCCGGATAAACAGCTATTTTGATGCTTTTCCAGCTTATTTTTGCTGCTACAGTACACTACAGTGATCTACAGTGAAACAAGCTGAAGCTGAAGCTCTTTTTGCCAAACAAGCCCTGAATCAGTTAGCCTACGTATACTCACAAGTCGGGGGCACTGCCTAGAATCAGCTCGCCTCTTCAAAACGAAAACTCGAGCTAGTACACAATAATCATCTTGTTTAGATATGAAGAAAAGGGGATGCTAAGTACCTCTTATTCCAGCCTTTTCATGCATCGGTAGATGCAGATAGCTATCTAACAATGTAAAAGGCTCCAATCCATATCCCACGGAGACATAAGAAAAAAAAAAGAGCGATCAACAAAGAAAACAACTATCCTGCAGCTCAACATCCATCAAGCACTCCATAACTTGTCTTGCTCCTTCGACCTACTGCAACAGCAAAGAGGTTGAGCAAAATGATTTCGAAGCCCCAATTTGAAACTATATTGGAGGCTTGTTAAAATCACGTTGAGTTTATGACTTTTTTAGAATGCAAAAAGTTTTACTCGCACAGAAAAGCACAAGTTCCGAGAAAAAAAAAAGAAGATCCCCCAATCCAAACAAGGCCTATATAGTTACAAGGAACTGTGAAGAATGACGATGTCACGATGATGATCCAATTGGTACTATCCACTAACTATCTGGTTCATAGCTCCCTTTTGTTTATGTTATGCTATCCTTGGAGCTCTAAATTCTATAGTGTAGTGGTACTCTTTCATGGCTCAGTGATCATAAATTTTTAGAAGAGGGAATACAATCTTTTACTCTAGCCTCATAGATTCATATAGCTATTCAAAATTAGAAGCAAACAGCAAGCTAAATGCTCTCCATCACTTGATGCACAAGCTAGGAGAAAAAGAGCAAAAAATAAAAGAGAAAAAATATGCTAAATGATCCGTGATTATTAATGTGTAAGAGCTAGTCCTTTGTGCTTGTAACTTTGTCTTCTCAAGTAACAACAATCCTCTGCATGTTTGGCGTATTGATCGAATAGAACTGTGTGTGATGAGTTCAGAGTCGCGTGAGACTGTTTTACTTAACACAAAAACAGTCCAGCCTAAAGCATCGGTTCTTGCTTCGAGGTCGAGCCCAAAAATCCCAAGCTTGCCGGAAGAAGATGCAGGGCTTATGGCCTCAATGGCATGTCATAGCGTGCAGCCTGCATATCGCAGGATCACCGAATATACTACCAACTTTCTGCGCATACGTGTTAATCACTTACCATAACATTTGAACCATTGATAATAGCAAATTGAATTTTTATATATACCAGTTTACAGACCTACAACAATGGCATGTGAACTCCTGGATCAGAACAGAATGGTGAGTGTATGAAAGTAAATTTCATCGTACGTCTCAAGATACAAATTTGCGGCCCCAAATAAACCATAAATTATATAATCCTCTGTGAATACGTTAGCCTACTTGAATTGTCTCGCCCTGGTGGATGGGATCATTTTGGCGCTGCTTTAAGCCTGCCGACATCCACGCCTTGCTGTACTGCCAAAGGGCAACAAACCTTGTCAACCCAAAATCTTCACTCGGCCCTCACTGCACAGGTTTTGCTGCGGTTTCATCCTTCTTGCGAGGAAGAAAACATCCAGACAGAGCAACAGTTCTTGTCACCTGAGTTTGCACAGGAAATTAAGCTGTGTTGTTCAAGCATCGAAACTATAATTTGGACAGTATATAAAGTCAATATAACACCCACCTGCCAAGTTTAACTCTTCTTCCGACTCATCTTGCAAGCTGAATCTTCTGTGCCCAGATGATGTTGCAGCAAAAGGAAGGTATGGATGAAAGGAGAACCCGTTTACAGTATCTAGGATCAAGTAGATAATATTAGAAAAGATATATTGTAGAAATGAACACAGTCCAGAAATCCTCTCATCTGGAAGTTCAGGAGGCACATACCAGCTGCTGCTTGGAAGGCTGTTACCCATTGACCACCTTGAAGGTCATATACATGGACCATGCCATCCTATTGAAACATACATTTTTCAAAAATAAAATAAAACTGTTTCAGTGTTCGCTGGTTCAAAATATAACTCAAATGAGAAAATGGAAGCTCACCTGCCCACCAGTTGCTAGATGTTTACCGCAGGGCTCAATATCAAAATGTATTCTTTGATTAGTAGTATCAGCTGATCTATACAACCTGATCATGGAAAACCACACATAGAGAGCATGAGAAAAGGTTACATAGAAATCATAAAGAGCATGGTTCCACTTGGAAAATCCAGCCAAATTACACCGATATAATAATAGTATTCTACTTATTGAACTGAAGACATTGAAAGATTGCTTGAGCAAGATATGATCAACCTTAGCATGCATTCTTCAAGTATGAAAGCAAGGTAATGCGTGTGATTTAACCGCACTGGAAACTAAGCTTAGTACTCCACCTAATCAACTGAATGAACTCATCCCAACAATCACTTATGCCATGGAATGTAGATAAGTATTGAAAAACGAAACAAAATCTGGCACATGATACCCTGTAAATGAATAAATAGCAACAATACATGCCCAAATGAAAGAAATTATTTTCTAAGGCCTTGCACTTAACTATCAATTCATATATTTTTTTTTTAACATTTTGCTTTGTTAAAGGCAAAAGGCTATGTTGTTGTTGTTGTTGTTGTTGTTTGCTTTGTTAAAGGCAAGTAGAGAAGATTTGTCATGAGAACTTACTTGTAAACAATGTCCACGGTGTTGCGAATATCCCAACATAATATGTATGGATCCTGATAACATTTCAATACATTGATATCACTGACCAAAAATGACCCAGTAAACCTTTGAAGGTATATATGAACCCGGAACTGCCCCATAGTGTTCCAATTGATCAATTGTTGAGAAAATAGTTACCTTGCGCCCTCCAGTATACAGGTAGTTCCCATCTTTCGAGAAAAGCACCTGAAATTTTCATCAATGTGATATGCTGCTCATACAGTAAGATCCAAATGTACATGACTCTGCTCCTAACCTGTGTAACACCACCAAGCTGGCCATGTAAGACATACAAAGGTTCCATATTACTCTCTGCATACACAGCGGTTGTCTGGCTGTATGAGCCAACAGCAAGCATCCCATTGTGCGGAGAGAAGGAAATTGAAGATATGATACCTGCAATGAGAACAAAATGCTCAGAAGCACTTACGACTATCTGAAGTCATATTGAAGAACATCTTTTCATCAGTAACACTAGCCAGAAGACAGCTGAAGTGAACGACTCTCTCTACACATAAAGTTAAATATCCAGTTTTGTTTGAGTTCGTGCATGTGACATGGCTTAAACAATGTCTCTACTACACTTTTCCAGCCTCATTGCAGATAGTGCTCTAAACAGTAATCGCGCTGACATGACATATAAGAAGTACAACAAGCTCCAAATTTATTTGATGACTTTTTAAAGAAAACTGTATCATAAGAATCTATTGGATAAGCATACGCCAACAAGGTTCTAGGGTGCTTGAAAGCATGTCAATGACACCAAATTTAGAACTGGAATTTATCATTTACCGGTTGGTCCTTCACCTCCCTTATGTAACGAATACTGTTCGAAATCTCTTCCTGGCCGATGAACGTCAAATACTCTTATTGCCTTGTTGTATCCAGCAAAGAGCCTATTGAATAACATACCACCAATGAATAAAATAACCAGAAGATGTTATCCTAAGGTAAATACACGCTCCCGGATAAAGCTTCATTTGCCGTTCAATGGCTTTTTCAAAAGCGCTATTATTTCCAATTATTTATGTTGGGAGCATCTTGCATTAAGTTGTCTTACTGACATTTGAAGATTCCTTTAACTGACTAGATTTCTCAGTGCACCATAGCAAAGCACAACAATAACAAATAAGAACGTAGGACACTAAATTTCACATGAATTCCTAGTATGCTAGTTGCTATCTTAAGATTATAAAGAGAATCATTGATATAACTAATAAGTATACCCAAAAGAAAAACAAACGAAAGTATTTGCAAGAAACCATCATTTTCTCATACTAAGGACATGACTTAACAGCATCCCGTGATTGCGCACAATATATTTCAGAAAATTCCTTATGCAACATGAATGCAACCTAGCATCTGAATGAACCACACATACTTAGACCCAGTAGGGTTGAACGAAATTGAAAGTGCAGCTGTTATTTCATCCATGGCATCATATGCTCTGTACGTGCATCGGAGCTGCAATTCCAAGAATAATTGTCAGAACCGGAATTACCTATTTTTTTCTCTATGCAAGTATTTCATTAAGAGAGGATAAGAGATAAGCCCCGGGCGTCTGATATACAACCGGAATTACCTATTAACCATACATCAGGAGCAACCGGTCTTACCTCCCCAGTAGTGGCATCCCAGAGGTGTATCGGATGATCACGACTGGTGCTTGCAAACACACAGGTGGCTGGGTCTGGAAACCAACAAAACCTCACATTCACAAATTGACCATAGAAGAAAAAAAAGTGAACATATACCAGGAAGCAATTCATCACTCACCGGACAAGGACATACTTGGGTACCAGCAGAAATCGTACACAGGTTCACCCTCATTCACTTGAAGGAATGCCCCATAAGAATCTGTGGGGGAAAAGATAAAATCAAAACTGCAGATCGAAAGCAGACAATCGAATGTGAAATAGGCAAAGCATTAAACAATACAAGAATTAACTTGACAAATCCTCGCAATTGCAACAATGACCAACTATAAATTCAGAGGCGCACCTTCACCTCCGACGGCGGCCTCGGGAATGTGCTCCCCCGTGGCGTACGCGTCCTCCGGCCTGCCAAAAAAAAAAAAAGGAATGAAGGCTGTAACTTCAGCATCCTGCTCCCCCGCGCGCTAGAGAGAGTGTATATCAGAAATTAAGAGGAGCCGCGAGCGGGCGTATACAGGTAAAACAAGCGGAGGGAGTTGTCGTCGGAGCTGGTGAGGAAGGAGGAGCCGTCTGGCGACCACTTGACTCCCTTGAGGAAGTTCTCGCCGCCGCCGCCAGTGGGAGCGGTGGAGCGAAACTGGCGGGCGAAGTGGTAGAGCCGGCGAGGCGGGTGGTCGAAGCGGAGCAGTGGCCACAAGTACCCCGCCGCCGCCTCCTCCGCTGCCGCCTCCACCACCGCATCCTCCTCCGCCTCCACATCAGCCAAAGTCTCGCCCTCCGCGGGGTCTAGTGGCGCGGCACCTTCCTCCGCCGCTGCCATCGCGCTCTCTGTGCTCCCCCGGCTCCGGCAAGGCGAGGCAACCGGCGGCCAGGCCGCCAGGGGTTTCGAGGGGTTTGGGTCTGCCGTCTGGGACTCTGGGCCCTTCACGGGTTTGTGGTCCGGGCCCAAATGAATTCATAGGCCGGGACTTAAAAAAACTAGGTTATGGGCCTGAAAAGGTGATTGACCAGACTAAAACGAAGTCTGGGTGGGTCGTGACGTGCCGGGCCCAACCGCACGTGCACGGCACGCACCTCTCTCCTCTCCAAGTAGTTGGCGTCGCGAGCCCACTGGTGGTTGCAGACTTGCAGTGTTAGATCCGTCCGCCAGAGCCGAGACTGGAGTGACCCCTACGCCACGCGCCATGTCCGACGAGACACCGCCGCCAGCGCCGGCGCCGGCCGCCGCGGGGAGTGAGAAGACCCAGCCCGCCGAGCAGGCGGCCGGCGGGTGGGGAGGTTGGGGCCTCTCCATCTTCTCTGACATATCCCGCAGCGTGAGTGGCGCTCCGACCCGGCTTCGCGCGACGCACATGGATCTTTTTTTTTCCCCTCGGTTGGAAGGTCGGTTAGGGTTTTGATGTGGTGTGTTGTGGTGTGCTGCAGGCGGTGGAGGTTGCAAAGAGCGCCATCGCTGACATTCAGCAACCGCCGGAGCAGGAGGCAGGACCAGGGGATGGGGATAAGGAGAAGGAGAAGGAACCGGAGGGGGAGAAGGACGAACGCCGCAAGGCTGCACTGGAAAAGCTGGAAAAGGCAAGCGAGGACTCGATCCTTGGCCAGGTCAGTACCCATCTTGGCTTCCGCAGTCTCTCGTTGGCTGCTGCTGTTCTTAGCAATGCTGGTGATAGCGGTTGGTAAATGGCTGATTGTTATGTGTCTGCATGACTGCAGGGGCTGAAGGTGTTTGATAGTTCGGTTGAGAGCATCACGACTGGGACGTGGCAAGCTCTTGGGAGCGCATGGAAAACAAGCTCAATGCTTGTTCAAAAGTACTACCTCTATCAACTTGCTTGTTGTGACCCTTCACGATTGAACCAAAAAAATCAGTTTAGTGAATGGCATAGACATCCCATATTACTTCACCAACATTACATGAAACAGTTGAAGCAACCTTTGTATGATCTAGATACTTAAAAATCTCTATTCAATCTGTTCTGTTGATCAAACTCTGGACGAATGGATCTATGCAGTGAAACGTACATGTGTGCAAAACAACATAATTCTGATCATGTGTGTGTATTCTAGATTTTAGGTTTTATGTGAGCGCCCACTGGCATCAATAAATGAGTATACATGTACCTTTTCCTACTGTGATTTGTGAGGTTAAGCTTTGCATTCATCTGCACATGTTCATGAATAAGATAACTGGATGTGTCTATATATTCATTATTGATGAGATCCGTCATAACCTTTTCCTGTTTTGTTTTCTAGTTGGTTTGCGTTGGATTTTTTTTATTTTTATTTTTGGGATTGCATCTAGCATCAACTATTGGATTTAAAGTTGTCTACATCATATTATAACATGGTGCTGGAAAGTCACTAATGTATTAAGCAAGACAGTAGCAACAAACCTGCAAGTGTCTCTCATTTACTTGAAAAAGAAACATCTCTGTTGAATATATTTATGTCTTCCTCTATAACATGGTTACTTTCTTAGGTTGGAGAATTCAGCTTCAAGTCTGGCTGAAACGATTCAGCAAGGAGAACTGCCTGCCAAAGCATCTGCGATAGCACCAACCATTTTAGAGGTAACTAGGACTCTAATAATATTCCTTCTACATAACTGCAAAAGGGAAATTTCTTTAATATTTGAAACTCAATAATCACAGACAGGGAAGTCATTTACAGCAAAAGGAATGGAGGTGCTTGAACGTGTTGGAAAAGAGACAATGGAGTTTATTGTTGAAGAAACTGGTATGGAAGTCGATAAAGGTGATGTTGCTGAAGGTGACAAGCAGACAGAAGAGGAGCCGTTTGAAGAAGTTTCGTTTGACAGATGCTTCTATATTTATGGAGGACCTGATCAGCTCGAGGTGATACTTTGTTTTCACAATGTTATATGTGTTTGGTTATCAATCTCTTCCACTTTTTTCTTAGTCCGATGTGGTCTTCCTTTTTACTTGTTCTACTAGGAGCTGGAAGCATTATCAAGCCACTATGCGTTGTTGTTTAATAGGAAAAAGGGAAAACTCAGTGCTGAGCAGAAAACATATTATGATGGAAAGCTCAAAGAAATACAGCAGATTTTTAGTCTTAATACCAATGCTGAGGAATATGGACCAGACTCTGACAAAGGGAAGAAGATCGAGTCAGCTGATACTGACGCTGATGGTGAGATGAAAAAGCTGTGTGAATCTAGTGTAAGCAAGGCTGCTAAGATGGCTGCAGGGTATGCATAATTTCTCCATTCTGTATCCATTTGAAACTACTCTGTTGGTGCTTTTTTTATTTTTTGCAAGTAATGTATAAATTAATGGAATCATGTTCATTTAGAGTCATTTTAGCACATGACTGCTAGAAAGATAGCTAACTTCACAGGGAACTTCATATCTATATATCATTTTTCATGATTGAGCTCAGTTCTCCAAAGCGCTTTCTCACCCAAACTTTGTTGTCTGGCATGCCTTTCACTAAAAGCTCTGTGACTGATACCGTGATTATATTTATCACATTTGCAGTTTCACCAATGCCTTAGGTGGGCTTTCTCCAAATGAGATCATCAAACGAACTACTAATAGGCTGGAGACCATTCACTCAGAAGGAGTTCATGTACGTAAATACTATACATTGTATATCCTCCTTGCTTTTTAAAAACTGTCTATGATTTGAAAAAGGATTCTTCTTGCAGAAATTGTCAGAGATGTGCTGCCTCGCAGTTTCTCAGCTTGTGGTTCTTGGGAAGTCGGTAATATCTGCTGCCAATAAATCAAAGAGTGAAGATGATGAAAGCAGCATTAAAATTGATTGGCCAGAGGATCCTATTTCAAAAGCTAAGATAATCAGATGGAAGGCACAATCCATCTCTGCGGATATGGAAAAGGTGTCTACTAGTTTTGCTACAGGTAATGTGGTTCTCACGATTACTGTATGTAGAACATGTAAACTTCAGTCTTCTCAAATACCAACACATTTATCTGTAGGCATCTCGGATGTTGCTGAAGTTTATGCGGCAGCCATACAAAATGCTCTTGCTGAGAAGCAAGATGATATCCCAAATCAGAAGTCCGTGCAGGAGAAGGCAAAATCCATATCCAACCATCTGAATTCCGATCAGACTAGTGCTGTCAGCAAGCTGCAAGACGCCCTGCAGTACCTGGCCTATGTCGTCGTCTGCACTTCCATGCCAAGTGCTTAATTGTGGAGTGCCTTCCCTCTGAATGTTGTTGCTATTTTTAACCCTTCTGTACATTTACGTGTGCATGCCCCTTAAGGGTTGCAAGTACTAGGGCCTTTAGCTATCAAACCCCATCAGATCTCGTGTTTGATTTGTTGGTTGCCTTGTACTTTGGCACATGATATGATGTTGCTCTCTCTATTTTACCAGAGAACAATGAATCGCTGACGTTCAGTATACAAGCAAACTAATGTTCAATTGTAGCCAATGGGTGACTGTCGAGTACAGTTTGAGTTATGTTTATTAATGTTGGCTATTGCTGGGGAGATTAATTACATCGAAAGGATAATTATGAAAACCCATGCATCAACGCCGGGTCACGCCGGGTTTCTTCTGCAAATGGGAGACGTGCTCACAGTGGATATCGATATGAGCGGTAGATACTAAATGAGGTGCTGACGAGATTAGGTGATCAACTGCAAGACCATCTTAGGGAGCGATTGGAATTATTTCAATCGAGTATAAATCTAACTTCAAATTCTGACTAATTCTAGTTTTTTTCATGATAAAGAAGTTGAATTGCCCTTATTTTCATATTGGTTATGATTGGACCTTGTCCTTCAAAGTTTAAGCCCGTCTGAGGGTGTCAAGTATAACGATTTAAATACTGGAAAGTTCCGTTAAGATCTCAAATTTTTACTTGCATGTCGAATTCAAAACCCTAACTAGCTTTCACTTGAAAATAATATAATTTCAATATAGAAGTCCGTAACAGGATCACATTGCAAACATTTCATTACAAAATATGAAGTTATGAAATAATTAGTCTACACGTCAGTATAGTATAGGCAATACATGTTATGCAGGTCAAACTTTTTCACAGGAAACTAATTGAACATGCGATACAACAGAATTGCAATCCTATTATCCTAACAAGCAAAATTCACTACATAATGAAGAACACTATAGCCTTTGCTTCTGATGCACTTTTAAAGTTGACGCCCTGATGCTCGAGCGTAGGTTAGTCTGACAAATAATGTGGACGAATGAGTACGCTCTCCTTCTTGAGATACCAATGACACCATTATACATAAGCTGTAATGAAAAGGACTCTTACCTCTTAACTTATACATGTGCAGTGTCCTCAGATATAGTATTTACCTGTTTGCAGTCAACAGCTTCACAATATCTGTTTGATTAAATCGAGAACACAACTCTTCTGACTCCAGCTGAACTCGAGACAATGTACATCAGAAATTTTGATGGTCTCTAAAGAAAAGAGGCTGGTGAGAGATCAACTGCCTCAATTCAAGTCCAGTAGTATACATTATGCAGGGTGCTGATTCAGTTGAGTGTGACTCCAGAGTTACATACAGTAACATGCTACAAGCCCGCAACTAAATGAAATTGCACACATGACTTTAAATAGAGTATATTCAATCGGATGGTACCGAATGCCAATGATATACAAATATATGTATAGCTACTGCATATTTGGGTTTTGCCCTTTAATTTTTGCTAGCTTTGCATTTATGAGCTTATCCAATATGGGAGGCTCAAGAGGGATTGGGTCCAGGCATCTCTCGTGGGCAGCATTGTTCACCTGCAGAGGAGGGGAAAATGTAACCAATTTTCAAATACCATTTGGACACAGGCTCACAAGAAGAAACAACCAAAACAGTTTCCTTTAGACACACACACAAACAGAGAAAAAAGACTGCCAGAAAGAAGACCGGTATAAGAAGATAGTTAAAAGCAGACACAGAAAACAGACAAAAAAAAGGAACAAAAGAAAACAAGGCTAGATCAAGTAATTTCTGACAGAATCAGGGTTATGCTGAATGTCAAATGGTAGGTATCAAACCTCTTTAAGTAAAAAGCTAACAGCGGCTTCATCATCAACAAACTCCTTAAGGGAGCTCTTCAGAAATTCCATATCCAGTTGAATCTGCTGAAATCCGCTTCTGTTGAAAGTCTGAAGACGGACAAATTCTTGCAAGCTTTTCAGGCAGAGCTTCAGAACAGTAGAAATAACAGATTCCTGAAATTCACCCAGAATACAATGAATTGCTGTCAAAAGATGCGCAGTTGCAAGATAATCATATTTGACCACCAAGCAAATTAACCCATCATCATCTGTACCATGTCTGCTGTGACAAGCATAAAATGAAAATCAATTATTAAGCTGCTAGTGACTTCAGAAAATGCATCTTGTATCTTGTGCTGCATTTACTACTGCAAATTCCTTTAAGAGTTCCTAGGTATCATAACAAGCATATTAACAGTCCTCACCAAAATAATTTATGAGCACTGCTATAGAGTACACCCGTTTGGTAGACTTTTGTACGACCAGGAAATCCAATGGTTAAGATCACTTGGGTGGTGGTTCACATATCAATCAAATGGCTTAAAACACTTGGTCAGACAAAAGTCGGACAAATAGGTCTACTCTGAAGCATTTTCCATAATTTATTTCTCTATGCAAGTACGCAATACACTTGAAAAATAAAAACATTCTGGCAAATGCAAATATCAGCCCAATAAGCATGACTACTTCACTTTAACAAACAAAGGTAAATTTATTTAAAGGTGTGAACTTGACATAGCTAAAAAAAATGTCCGTTGCGATTGCTCATGCACTGTAAACCCAGTCCAAATAATGAACAAATTAAAGACAGAGAAACTAAAACGATATTATTTTACTTCTAAAAGAACAGGTAAAATAGATAATTCCAGGAGACCACCTGTGTGTATTCAACTTTGGTGAATATTTCCATTTTCTGCTCAAATAACTTTGCTAGATGGTTTTCTAAAAACTGACTTCTAGCACGGTGTGTGTTTGATCGATTCAACATGTCTTCTCGCATTGGATTGCTTCTTGAGGAAGTCGTGCTGCCAGTGCTATCAGAATGCCGATGTCGCCGAATTAAACCACACGGTAAGATCTGCTTGACTTCGGATACCACACCGTTGAACTACAGGAAAAGATAATTTTTATTTAGTTAAAGAAAAATTGAGGAAGCCTACCCCAACTTGCTTGGGATAAAAAGGCTTTGTCGTTGTTGTTGTAAAGAAAAATTGAGGAAACAAAAAATTTCGGCATGAGCAAGTGTTTCTGAAAGCAGGTAGTAGCCATATGAAGCAGTGAGGATACAAAAGGAACATCTGTTTTAAGTCCAACAGTTGAATTGTCACGGTAATTATGTTCAATTATCAATCAGTAAGCATACAAGAATTATAAACAGACATTACACGATAAGAAAAGGAACAGAACAAACCTCTAGGAGAAGGAGATCAACAAACATATTCACTTCCCGTGGTTCCTTGTGCTATTTTGGTTCAACATATACATAAAGAAGAAATATGAAACTTAGTAAACCAAACCAGAAATGGCAAAAATCACTGCTGTTGAACAGGAAGGCTAACCTTTATCCAGACAGGTGTTGTAAATCGCTTATTAAGAAGTTTTGAGATCTTCTGAGTCTTCATATTTATGTACTGCTCAAAGGAACATAATATTCAGTTACTGATACTGCTCGATCCAACAAAAAGAGTACAAACAATAGATGTTCCCAATCTCCAATGGCATGGGATATTGGTCCTCAGTCCTCACATAATAACGGTGACCTTGGAAGTTGGTTCTGCTTTTTTCAAATAAAAATTCTCAAACAAGTAATTATACTGTATATGCTATATTCCATTACACGAGACAAGCATGCAGTTACATTACATTCCCTGATGACTGTATCTGCGATATAAATTTATAAATTTCACTCAATTTTGTAATAGACCAAATAGTGTATGCATATCACGGATTCTTTTTTACAGCAATGTGCATGACTTTGCATAAAGGAAGATCAAAGAGAACAAAAGAAAACACAATCTGATCCTTATGAAAGTTGATGAAAATCAAAGGAAGATCAAAACATTATGCCACAGGGAGATAAAACTTTCACATAAAGGTCAACAGCAATCAACATGTAAGTCAGGATGAAAGCGATTCAGAAGATAAAGAAGAATGTTCCCTACATGGTGCAGCAATTTCTCCCCAGATGAATGATATAGGCGACATATCTCTCCAGGCACAAAAGGTGGTCCATATTCGTAGCTACGAGCACCGCCGCCAGAAAAGGAAGAAGCCAGCTCCTAAAAAAGGCAACACAAAGCACAATTATTTCATCACAAATTCAATCGTATCTGAGAGAATTCACATTCAATAGTCAACAAGGGAATTTAGCAAAGTACCTCTGTGACTTTAGGAATTGTTGTTTGCTCAATGTAAACACAGAGTTGTGAAAGCATAAGCACCAACACTGCTGGGACCTTCTCAATTTGAACAGGGTCCAGAGTACTTGACTCTTGTGAGAAACTCTTGCTTCTTCCAGAGAGCAAATGAAAATGCCCATCAAGTTTATTAAAAAAATCTTGAAAACCTTCTTGTACCCAATCAATAATCAAATCTCGCAGCTTTACAAGCAACTCTGTATTGCCATCTATCAGATGATGAAATTCCTGGAAACAACAACATCAAAATGAGAACATAAAAACAGAGCATACGGAAACTGTAGTGCAATCATGAGCTAATTAGTAAGTTCTCCATGACATTTATGTTGTTTGACAAGGTAACAAAACAGATGGATATCTATAAACTTTCTGAAGCCTCCAAATACTTACCTGCAGGAGATCTATGCATCCTTGGGATACTTTTGTTTTACTTGTTTCCATAGTAGTTTGCAGCTGTGACTCTTCTAACTTCTCATTTGATGTTGAATGTGTTCTGATCAGTGCGTCTGCTCACCCATATACACCACATGTGAGTTTCCTACTGATTTCTTTTTTCATTTTCCTACTTGTACCATTACAAGATAAACAAAACAACTTATTCACAAATCAAATCTGAACTACAGTCTACGATGAATTAAGTTATGAATAAAACTGCACTGTAAAGAATAATTATGGTTGAGGAGAGAGGAGACGGGACCTGATATTTCACTTTGGAGATGACGAAATGCAGTTGCTATATGTTGCCTAATAATGTCTCGAGTTGTCTGATAGCAAAAACATTGGCGCATTAAAAAATAGTATCAAGAAAATAATCAAATATACGCAAATGAGAATAGAGGATAAGAAAAACAACAATGGTTCTAGGCCACAAGGAATCAACAATACACCAGCAAATAGATTCTAGGCAGATGGTCATACAGATTGAGTGAAGAGAGAAAGGCATAACATAAAATATGACAGTTTAAGGGTATTTCAACACATACAAAAACATATGATTCTTGTCTTACTAGGTAATAATATCATTGAATGGAACTTTTACAATGTATAGGTCAAACCTCCAAAGAAAAAGCTGGAAGTGCAGCCTCTGGTATAACTTCATCAATGGTGGTTGCGTCCTCCCACAGGGATCCTTTGATCATTAAAGTAGCAGTAAATATCAATTCATTACGCAAAACTGTTAAGGCTCCATATGGCCTAGGGGTAGTTTTTTGAAATCACACTTTCCCTACCTTTGAATATATATAAGTTCTTGTAAGAATGTATTTGAGACAAAAGCAAAAATCCTAGTTGAACCCATAAGATTCCTATCTCAATGCAAAACAGCCCAGAAAAGCAACTGTAAACTAGGCCTAAAGGTAAATGCCTCACTGACCCTCTCAGGTTAAGAATAATATCATTATGGACTCTGTCTACAGATGTAATGCATGAACTTTTGAGTGACATGAATTTAAATATCAACAGTAACTGGCCGATAGAGGTTTATACTGTTGGGTCTAAATACTCTGTAAGCAAAAGTGCAATGGTGAATTGGTGATACAATACAGAATACAGATAGAGTTCTTACTTAGCATTGCCAGTAGATCGGTCGACGAAATTCTTTTTTTCAGATTCTCTCTGACACTTTCATATCGACTTCATGCAAAAGAAAAGGAAAAATGTATATGTGATCAATTTTATAGTAGAAATGTTAGCTAAAATAAGCAGAACCAGACATATGGGGAGTCTAAATAAAATGCTGGTTTAGGATACGGCTCGTTTGATATTGTGGGTACAAGCCCAGATCACCAGAGTTTGAGTTGTCTTGGACACAAATTTGGGTGTCTATTTCTTCTAATACACAAGTCGCCTAGTTCCCCCTAGGTTGGTTAAGTTTTTTTTTTAAAAAAATAAATGCTCATTTCAGTTAGTCTCGTATAATCTCTGCAAGAAATATTTGGCAACCCAATGTGGAATGGCAAAACACAGGAAAAGAAAATGAATATAATCAAATAAATGCATCGCCCTTTGTTTTTTCACTCCCATTTCCCTCTGCATCATACTTGGTCACATAAGACAGGCACCAGGTTGTGCTTGGTTCCTTTGCCATTCTGGCAACAAGTCCAGAAGGCAGCTGCCTCGTCAGTCTCCACAGACCCCAATGTTAACACAACAGTGGAAATCAGGCCAGAGATATCACTCTAGATCACAAGACAGCAAACTAATATTTACACGTGCCCAAAGCTGCCTTTTTACTTCTCAAGAAATTCCGAACAAAAACCTTTAACAAAATAAGAAAAAAGAATCACCTCAAGCTATAGCTATGAAGGTTTACAGAAATATCAGTTTGGAGGCTTATCTTTCAGGGTTAATATTTTGACATCATTAGCAAGGGAAGGCATGTAATATATTTTCAGGTTCTAACACCCATAGTTCAAATTTTGGAAGTTAAAATAGCAAAGGTTTGGATAGGACATAATTATTCATGGTCCAAAAGCAGCTAACGGTCTGATGGCAAAATTGTGCACGATAAGAACCCATCTTACTTTGAAAATAAAGCTTGAGCAAGTTCAATGAGACGCCTTTCTGAATCAGGAAATATTATTAAATAAGCACGGAATGTCTTTGAAATGTCACCAATTGAAGCCTGAAAAAAATTAACAGACAAGACTACTAGATGATTAATCAAGAGGGTAGTAGGCAAACAAAATCATAAAAAGCAAGTGTTAAAAATAGGCTACACTTTACAGTATGAACATGATAACACAACAGAAGCATTTTCAGTCACAATTGGTGGAACTTCCACCGAAAATTAGATGGAAATTAATCAAATTTTTCTAATATTTTTGAATTCTAATATATACCTGTGTAGGCTCATTCTGGAGATTCAAAAGGCAATCTTCTAACTTCTCGAGTAGATTTGATTTTAGGTTGTCAACCTGTTAAATGGTAGGGGAAAGATGAAGATATACAGGGAAAAAAAAAGACAATGCTTGTGATTAGTAGTTTGGTACAAGACAAGAGAAGCTCTAGCATAGCTTCTCAGGTCACCTCATAACAATGTAACCATTAGTGATAAAATGCATACCGGATAGTTCAATTGTTTAAGAAGTACTACAGCTTCTGCTCTTGTTTCAATGGGCTCGGTATCTGAGTATAACTTTCCCTGCAAATTCAATAGAGAATTAAAAATAAAGACACAGAAGAATATGATTATTTGTGATGAGCCATAAGTAGTAGATTTATTTGAGCGACTAATTATGAGTCCGTTCCTACAAATATGAGTCCAATATGAACATAATTACCTGAAGGTGCTGTATAACTAAATCCATTGCCTCCTCGGATGCCTTTTTACATTCTTGAAAGGATGTATCACCATAGGCCTAGAATAGAGAAGTAAATGAACTAGCATGCTAAATAAGTGTTGAAGGGAGTTTCCAACAAGAGCAAATAAGATTAAGCTAAAGTTTACCTCAAAAATGGGTTTTGCTCCAGTAAAAAACCTGACAGCATCTGCATATGCTTCCGTCTTGATGCATTTGTTAAGCCGAGTTGGCAGGTCGTATATGAACTGAATAGGAAGTTGATGGAAACTAACATTATCAAAGCTGCTCATGTTTGTTTCACATCTATATGTCAGTTATAGAATTCACTGCAAGTACATAGACTCTGAAGAGGCGAAAAGGGTCATGCAGAATAAACAATTGGCAAAGCCGTCTAGAATAAACATATTACTGCACAGCAGTCAGGGTGTGATTTTTTGCTTCATCCACATTTCATGTGATGTTCTAAGGCCTAGTGATCCATATACACAATAGGCGACTACCAAGTCTTAAGTGGGATAGGCTTCACAGAAGAGACTGAAAGTTGCTAGACTTGATTACCTTGGGATTATGCATCACATTCCTTATTCAACTTCTAAGCTCGGGGCTAAACTATACACGCTGAACATTTGGACCTACCACAACATGGGCTGGTGTATCAAGGTTAACACCAGTATACAGTTAGGTTTAATTAAATTGTTATGAGTCAAATCTGTATTTCGCAATTGAATAGTGCAAAACTACAATTGTTTGTTATTGACGACAATAACAAACCAAGCAGGACAAATCATTAGTTCTACCAATAACAATGCAAGCAGGACAGTATTTACCTGAACTTTCCGGAGGAGATTGCGTGTGCGGTGTAATTTCTCTATGTTTTCCCTTTTGTCGAAAAGAGATGTATTCACAGTGTCACTTTTTGATTGCACTGATGTTATCTGGCAAAGAGCAAACACAGATTGGTTCAACCAAGCAAAACAAGTCAACAACACACAAAATGAAAAAATGCATACCTTTGCAAGAAGCTGCTCCATATTTGTCTCCATCCCGACAATGTTAGTCTTCATCCTGCGGCAAAACCAAAAATGTAGATGACCTCACAGCTTAGTACTATAAGGAGGAAGCTATCAGTCAGGAAAACAATACCTTTTTATGGTGTCAGTTGCACTGATAAACTTGTTATAATTCTCATACACTAGCATCTGCAAGTCTGTGTCTAGGTTTTTTATCTCAGCAGCCATCTTCACATGTCTCTGTAGAAGACTTTCCAGATTCGATTGTTGCACCTAAAAACAACAGAGGAAGTGAGCATTCTCCTATTAAAATATTGGAACAAACAGAGCAACTCTGATTTCACATGCCACAAGGCTCTATTTTTCAAATTAGCAAGGTTTAGTGAATAGGTTGTCTGGTTTGGGCCCGACCAATCTTGCCAAGGTTCAGTGATGCCTGATGTCTTAAGAAATTGGCACATATTTAAAAGGATGTAAAATGCCAGCATACTACCCACAGTTGTACGCTCTAATGATCAGATTGCAAGTAATCTAAGAACAGAACAGAAGCAACATGTCAGTCAATTTGACCTTTCTAATGAACCCACCCATGTGCATAGATCCCGAATTGAGGATAAGCTTCCAAATGAATTCCAATGATACTACAGTAAACTAAAATCATAATGTATCTTTGCATCCAGTATACAACAGAAAAGTTACAAAGCAAGCAGTTAAGCACACAATGTGAGTAGTACATACTGAATTACTGACAGAAGGGCTCCAAATCAAAATTTCAGTCTCATTTGTGTTCCGTAAAATTTCTGTGACCGTTTTATGCATGTAACTCTATCATAGATATCACATCTCCAAAAGATAATGGATGTAATTATAATCAAATACTAGTCGAGCAAGTATCATTCAAACTCAATTGCATGGCCTACACATACATCAGAAAATTTTTGAACTATATACACACATTACACGACAAGATATGTTCAAAATCATACATATGTTTAACAGCATCATAGCAAATGCCATGTAGGCTCAGATGATCTCCTCAAGACAAAAATGCAATGTGCATTGATCAGGTTAATTCCAGCAGGAGCTTAATAATTCGGAAGGTTCTTACAGGTCACAGTGCATCACATTCCTACACAGTCTACCAAACATGTCCCCAACCATACGATCAGGCCTAGAAGCAGAGAGCTGGATCTGAGAGACCAGTGATAGGGAGAGTGGGGATCAGATGCGAGCGCGAACCAGGACGTCCATGTAGATCTCGGGATCGAATGAGGTGGAGTTGATGGAGTCGAGGGGCGACCCGGCCGTGGCGGTGGGGGAGAGCCGCGCCAGGGACGCGGGCGACGCAGGGGGCGCCGCGGACGCTGATGGGTCGGTGTTGTAGAAGCTAGCGAGGAGGTCCCGCGTGCGCCGGGCCTTCTCGTCCATTCCCGGCGGCGCAGCACCACCAGCTGTCGCCATGTCGGCAAGGCTTCGCGGCGGAGCTTGGATTCGGACGCCGGAGGGGCCGGAGGGGCCGGAGGTTGTAGGAGTGGATCGGTGTGGTCAGAGCGGAGAACGACGAGGGGTCTTTTCGGAAGTTCTCTTTTGCTACGTGGGACTTTATGCAAGTAGCACTGTAATATTCGACATGTGCAGGGTCTAAAGAAAATACAAACATGCTTTTTTACGCTAACTATGTTTGTAGTGCTTGCCATCCAAACTCAAATATCAAATCCATTTTTGCGTTTATTACGTATATCGAAAATTTGGTTAGAATCACCATTTGAAGATGGGAGTTTCGATTTGAATAGGAATTTTATTCTCAGGAATGTAAATAATCTTGAGCAAGATGCTTGACACAAATAGACACACAGAAACGTCAAACCACGGCATGCTTTGTATTGTTTGCGAGTTGCGCAAGGTCATTATGTTCTCTTTTCACATGATTAACAATTATCACCATTTTATTCTCTTTTCATATGGTTAACAATCAACTTCGTCAAGGCTTCAAGTCGAGATCTTTAAGACTCCGGCTCTTTATTAACTTGACTAACCCAGCGTTGTCTACCCCTAGCACAAACGTCTTCCTACACCGTTATGACGCCAGCACAAGCCCTCCTTGCAAGCTAGAGCCTCAATCGCTCTTACGGCTACTATATGAAAAATAACTCATCTTGAAGTGAGAAGCGCGTGCCTTTTACGGATGACCATGCCTATGTCCACTGCTTTGGGTGTCTCCTTCAAAAACTCTATCTCCACAAATTTCAACCGAATCAAGTGGAGGGCCTTCCGTCCTTCTGGTTAAGTAGGGAAACAATGTTCCTTGCTCCCATGAGAGAGTCATTAGCTAATCTATTTCTTTTCTCATTATGCTTGTCATATATTGGCAAACATGATGAGCATGTTGAATTCATTATGTATGATATTGGTCCATTTAATTGTTGACATTTTGTTTTTTTTTTGTATAATGAGTTTATTGCTCTTAATTACAACTTTAAGTTTGAGATCATATGATTATGTAGCAAGATAATTGTTGCTTTGCACTTGCGGCACTTTTTGGCGTACCATCATCACAACGTTAATTGACAACTAACAACATCTTTGATCCTTGCACACTACATCCTCACAAAGTCGGGGCGCATAAAATTGGTAACTAACATGATCATTTTTTTTTCCCGGGCAATAACATGATCTTTGATTCTTACGGGTTTGTTTTTTGGGTGAGAGTGAAATCATAACGTCAATTCATAGCCTAATAACATAAAACAACAATAACATTTTCATCATATGAATACTACTCTTTCTCTTTATTTGGGCCCTTCTCTTTATTTTCGTATCATCCTGATCTGGCTCCATAGATAATATAGGCGAACAAGTTTGCCATAACACTAACTATTCATTATCGTTAAGAGTCTTCAAAAGCAACAAAACATCAACATGTAAAAGACCATTGAAGATCAACACTCCTACATACTGTTTCGTGTAAAGGAGTATACATGTATGCAACTTGTAATGAGATGCGTTAACGCCAGTGGCGGAGCCAGGGTTCAAACTGAGGGTGGGCCGGCAAAAAAAAAAATTCGACGCAACAGGTTTGAAGTTCCAACTTACAATTAAGTTCAAGACCTTAATCCAGTCAAAAGAAAAAAGTTCAAGACCTTAATAAAATGTCTCCGGGAGGAACAGAAGACGAAGAGGATGGATTCCTTTTTTAGACTTAGACGCGAAGCTCGCTCAGGACATCGGCATGAAACGCCAGATGGATAAGCTACTTGCAGGCTCGATCGACACAGAGGGCTTGATGGCGGCAAGCAGTAGCAGCTGCGGCTGCTCAACGAATTTCCGGGAAAATGAATTAGAAATGATGAAAGCTAAACACGAGAAATGCTCGACTGCTCTGCTGGTGTCATGGGAGCTAAACAAGGCATGGACGAAGCAGAAGCTTCCGGGAACAGGCCAACGACGAGAGGCTTGGCAGAAGCTAGAGTAGGACTAACCAAAGAAATGGTTCATGGAATACGATGATCCTAGGAGCCTAAGCAAGATTTGGTTCATGGAATACGCTGATCCTGACAGAAAGCAAGAGAGCAGGACTAACGAAACAAGGAAAGCTTGATGATGGTGAAATCCATGGCGTGCAAATGTGAGCACAGGGCAGCTTAGTGAAACAGACCATCTGTTCAAGAAGCTGAGTGCAGAAAACCAGTGCCTCAAGGAGGGGCTACGATCCAAATCAAGGCAATAGAGAACTAAAACAAAACGGAAAGGAGCTGTGAGCCTGTGACATTTCATCGAACACCTAACTTGCGCAAGGAAGAGCTAGCCTAAACGACGAAGAGAGCCGGCGGGTAGGTGGCTGGGGCTCACCGCGAGGAGGGAACCGATGCCAGAGAAGTGCCTGACGGAGACGAAGCCCCCGCCGCAAGGCCCCAAGGCTGCCGGCGCGACGCCGAACGCCGCCAATCGCTCCACCGTTTTCTTTCGCTCGCTGTCGCTCACGCTCGGTGAGGGAGTCGTCGGACTCAGGAACGCACGACGGGGTGCTGGGCTGGGGTCAGCTTGGCTGCCGAAACTTGGGGTGGGCCGCGGCCCACTCGGCCCACCCCGTAGCTCCGCCACTGGTTAACGCCCTTCGTGTGTGTTAGCTTTGGGTCATTTTCTGAACCTCAACACAGTGCCCTCAGGATGGTGCCCCCTTCTGATAGTTTTTTATTTTACCGTAGTTTTTCACGAGAATTTACGACGGACTACTGTTTCGTAGTAGAGGGACAGGACTACCGGGACGTGCAGAAAGGTCAATGGAACAGAGACAAGAACGGCTGGAACACAGCCACGAACGACGGGGTTCACACTAGCAGACGCGATTCCAAACTCCAACGCACCACCAGACGCGATTCCAAACTCCAACGCACCACCAGGCGGCGTCGCGTCAGCGCCAGCGGCCACGGCCGCCGCCCAAGCTCACACGTGCGCCGCCACCACGTGTCCCGCCGCACGGCATCTGTAAAGCCTTCCCGGCATCCGCCCCCGCGCTTTTATTCCACACGACTCCGCCGCACCTCCCCCCTCGCGATGCCGTCGCGCCGCTCCTCCTCCTACTGTCCGTCACCAACCCGCCAAGACCCCCGCACCCACCGCCGCCACGGCACCCTCTCCCTCCCGCGCCCTGGCGCCGTCCCCCGCCGCCGTGACGCCGCTCGCGGCGGAGCCCGACGGCGCGGGGGAGGAAGAGGAGGAGGAGGCGCGGATGAAGGGGGCGCCAGGCGGTGGCGCGCTTGAGGGCCTCGTGGTCGGGAGCTACTGCCACGACGTGCTGCTCCGGGGCGGGCGCGTGGTCGGGGAGACGCTCGGCGGGGCCGCCGCCTTCGTGTCCAACGTGCTCGACGCCGTGTCGCCTCGGGCGGAGGAGGGGATCGAGGCGCCGCTCGTCGTGGTCTCCAAGGTGGGGCACGACTTCGCCTACGCCTCCGCGCCGGCGCCGGCGCGGCACCCGCCGCTTCTGTGCGCCGCGCCCACCACCTCCTTCCACGCCCAGTTCTCCGACGCCGCCGCCTCGGCGCACGCGCCCGACCGGGAGCTCCGGCGCGTGTGCGCCTGCGACCCGATCTACCCCGCCGATCTCCCCGACCGTCGCTTCGCCTACGGCCTCGCCGTCGGCGTCGCGGGGGAGGTGCTGCCGGAGACGCTCGAGCGGATGATCCGGCTCTGCCGCGCGGTGCTCGTGGACGCGCAGGCGCTGATCCGGGCGTTCGACGGCGAGGGCGCCGTCCGGCACGTGACGCTCGAGGGGACGCCGTACGCGCGGCTCCTACCGCGGGTGGCGTTCCTCAAGGCCTCGTCGGAGGAGGCGCCCTACATCGGGGTGGAGACGGCGAGGCGATGGTGCTGCGTGATCGTGACGGAGGGGAGGGACGGCTGCCGGCTGTACTGGGACGGTGGGGAGGCTCGCGTGGCACCGTTCCCCGCCGTGCAGGTGGATCCCACCGGCGCCGGAGACAGCTTTCTCGCGGGGTTCGCGGCTGGGCTGTTGTGGGGACTGTCAGCAACGGACGCCGCGCTGCTGGGAAACTACTTCGGCGCCGCGGCCGTCTCGCATGTCGGCGTTCCTACCTTCAATGCTAAGATGCTGCAGGTATGCACCATTTCTACTATTCTTGTTAAGCTCCTTGAATGCTCGAGTTAGATAGAAGCATTCTGTTAAGAGTCGATGAATAGAGTCCTTGACCAATTTGTTAAATGCATCGTAATTAGAACCAAAATTGTAGATTTAACAAGCTCCAGCAGCCTGCATCGTGAAAGTGACAAAGAAAATTCTAACAATAACATGACCCTGGAAAACTTGGTCTGAAATTTTCAAATGTACAATTCTGATACTGAAAAAAGCATAATAACTCACAATCGTTGGCATCCCTTTCGGGTTGAAGGATAGAGCCAATCATGTACTTTCAGGTCGCTGCAGCCATCAGGAAGGAATCAGAACAATTACATTTCAAACGCGAAGATTCGCCTCACTAGTTATGATCCTTCTATTTGCAGCAGAACCTATTCGCTGGCAAGCATTGACACAGATCTTGACCCATCACTTCACATTGATTTTTGTGGATGGCGATTTAGGTCGCTTTGACACGGTTGGCTGAAGGAACATATTCTTACAGCCATGATGGTTGATGACCACTGAATCAACTTGTTGGTGATAAGTTCATTTTCATTTGGATACCCATGTAGTAGCCTTTGAATATATGCAGTTAGCTGGCCTTGTTGCTGACAATTGAATCATGTAGTCCATTTATAGTTTTATTGTTCGTGGTTCATTTATAATTGTAATAATCAGTTTTCAACCGAATATTTATTTGTTCCAATTGGATGCAGGCTGTAAAAACAATACTTGAAGGGAAGGTAAAACGTTGTAACCCATGTATCAATGGCACTACTTTCAACTTCGAGAGGTCAAATATGCACGATGAGCTACACACATCTCTCCAAGAGGTGGCAATGCTCATGTCTGAGAAGCAAGAAATTGATCCTGCCAACGGCATTGGTGATATTTGTTCAACATAGGAACTGAAGTTTATGACAATAATGCAGAAGCCCGGTCCATATTTCACATTGAGGTCTGTATAAACACGTAGGCAACAAGTGGGGCGGGTGTGCATACACAATCTCCAGATTCCATTACTATGATGATCATGATCGGTTTACATATGATGCTAACGGCTGATGAGAAAATGAAGACGAGTGATCAGCTGATTTACGATGCTTGTATGCACCCTGATAGATCAATCTGTTCTGTTAGAGATTCATCGCATGCGTGCGGTTAGGCTTTTTTTTTTATTCAACCTACGAGCCCTTGCCTAAGTTGCCTTTAAGAAAAGGAGAAGGTTGTCCACTGAACTGGGACCAGTAAAGGCGCGTGACATACTATAGGTTAACAGTGTGCAAACTGGATTCTATTCTAGTAAACATCTGAACATCGAAAGCAAAACAAGAGAATACAGTGTGCAAACTGGATTCTATTCTAGTAAACATCTGAACATCGAAAGCAAAACAAGAGAATACTACAAAGTACAAAAGCGCCATCGTAAAATAATACACATGATTCACAATCACTGTTCTTCAAGAAAAAACACAACCACTCAGATCGTTTTTAAGTGACACGGACACACCATCTTGGGCAATATTACACAATTTTGAGTTCAGGCCAACGATGGTACTACAATCAAGGTTACTCAATCAATTAATTAAGGAAAAAAGTCTACTTTACTCCTCTTAAATATGCCCTTGGTCCACGTAACCCCCCAAAGTTTAGTTTGGTTCACTTAACCCCTATGATTTGCAAAACCAGAGCACTTTACACCTTTTAACACTAATGAAACCAGATTTGATGCGGTGGACAGAGATGATGACGGTTTTGCTAATTAAGCATGACACGTGAGCAGCTGACGTGGGAAAGGATGCCCGTCTCGCACTAACTCCCCTGCCCGTCTCGGTTAGCGGAGACAAGCTGTGGCTGGCGGCGGCGAGCGAAGATGAGCTGCGGTGCTGCGGCGGGTGGCGGGGCACGGCGAGCTGCTGCGTGCGGAGGCGTCCTACTTCGGGCAACGAGGCGCTGCGAGCTGCGGCGGGCGGCGGCAGCAAGTGGAGCTCCCGTGTTCTGTTTCTGCGGCACGCGATGCCTGAACTGATCCAGTTCAGAGATGCTTGAGCTGTAATTGTGTTGTACTTGATCAATTTCAGAGATGTGTTTATGTGGAGCTCGATTTCAGGTAGTCTAGAGATGTGGCGATCAATTTCAGAGATGCCTGAACTGGATGAAACTGAAATCGATCATCTCTGAAATGTTTCAGAGAAAGCAGAGTGATTTGTTCAAAGGGCTATGACGCACAGGACAGGACCCGCGATGGATGCAGTATGCTTTTCTGAGCAATTTGCGTTCAAAGGATCTACAAGACCCGGCCAACACTATTCAAGATTCGAAATTCTATTGGACTCGAGTGCAAGCCGCCGATCAACTAGATTCTGAAACAAACCAGAACAAGCCGCAATTACGATCCTAGTGGAAAAGGGGAAGGGTCAATCAACAAAATAGCACTACTAAAAAGGAGCCATCCTCAAAACGCCCTTAGTAAGTAGATCATCCCCAAAAGGCCACTACTAAAGGTGACTGTCATCACAATATGCCAAAAGAGGTCTATTTTCTTGTTTAATTTTTTTTTAGGCCAAAACAGGAATAAAAAGTGACTACGGTTACTGCCCTTGCACCCAGAATTTCCTCGCCAGCCACCAGCTCTCTCGCCGCCGGTGCCGGGAAGAGGTCCGCCGCCGACGCATTGATGCACAGCGGCCAGCCACCGCCGCGCGAA
>CM017443.1:9491058-9730642 GCA_007726485.1 Eragrostis curvula
CAAAGCCAGAAATGCAGTAACTTGGTCCAAACTAGTGATAACATCACGGAATTAGAGTAGAGCTCCTCTAGAAATTGGACAATATCAACTCCCAAGCAAGACTAAATTCACCATCCAATCGTGTTAACTGATCGAAACAAGAATGCACTAGAAAACAGATGATCAACTGGGTACAGCAACAATGCAGCTAGCTGGTATTCTGATTTTGCTAGTTTTCCTCTGAAAAACTCTGTCAATTGTCTCCTTGATACTGTCAGTGTCAATTTCACCCTTGCCCTGTTTCATGCCCGCAAACCGGAACAGGCTCTCCTGGTACAGCACTAGCGTACAGAATCGTCCGTGTTGCCGCCTATGGCAACGGAAGCAACCGTCCTGAGAGTGCCGGAGTCCGGGTCGTAGGCGTGGGCCTCCTGTGCCGTGGTCGCGAGAAGGAGCCTCCTCTTCTCTCCCGGGCAGCCGTCGTCGAGGTACGTGAGCGGGACAACGAGCCACGGCTTGGTCAGCCGCTCGACTATGTGCCCCGGCATCAACAGTGACTACAGGTCGATGCGGTAGTCCAGCGACCAGCTCCCGGTCACGTAGTCCTGCACCCTCCATATCTCGAACAGCGACCAGCTCCCGGTCGCCACGAAGGTGTCGGACGTCGCGCACCGTGCAGAGGCGCCCGTCGGCGTTTGCCCGAGCGGCACGTATACGTCCTTTTCTTGGCCGCCGCTATCCGACCTTACTATGCCGTGAAGGCCGCATTTCCAAATCTTGTCGTCGTGTTCCAAACGCTCATGATAAACAAGTATATGGATTGTGGCCTTGTATAAAATCTAAGGTAAATTATCGTGTTCCAAATTTAAGGTAAATTACAAATTTCACCCCATAAGTAGGTCGTTTTCTGATTTTCCGTCCCATAAACCTAAAAGTTGCAAAGAGACACCCACCCAACACTGTAGAGTCCGGTTTTGCACCCCACCTACTGTCCACGTGCGAATCCCCCGCGCCCAACGAACGCCGCGGCGTCGCCCCACCTTTTCTCGTCGTCGAGAGGCCGCACCACCATCCCGGTCACCCCGCCGCCTCCTCCCGCCCACCCCCTCCGCACGCACCCGATGGCCCACGCCGAGCGCCGAGACGCCTGCGACGCCGAGCCGCCGACGCGACGAGCACCGCAGCGGCGAGCGTGGCCGCCAGCGCGGCGGGCACGAGCACAAGGAGTGGCGCCTGCGAGCGTGGCCGCCAGGGACAATGTCGAGAGGCCCAGGAGCGCGGTGCCGAGCGGAACGAGCAGCGCGGCCGCGGCCACCGCGCGGGCGAGTGGGCTCGTTGCCCCGAGCGTCGTCCACATGACGAGCAGCGCTGCCGCGGCCACCGCGGGGGCGAGCGGGATGAGCGGGGAACTTAATTCTGCAGTGGGAGGTACAAAACTGAACAATTAATTACAACAAGATCCGGGTTCAGGTGGATGCCTAGTGCACTGCAAGCTGAATTCATAGTCATGGTCGACTGGCAAGGCACCATTGCCTGGATCCTAAAAAAACAGAGATAAACAACCACTGTCCAGATTGAATAGCAATTCTGAATTGGATTGGGCAACAAATTCCATACACCTATCACGAAGCATGAAGCTAGTCTTCTGAATTCTCCACAGCTGGATGAGGAAGCTGCCGGTGGATCGAGTTCCTCTGCTTCCCGCGCAACCTGTGGTTCAAGCGCGGCGCCAACGGGTGCCTCAGCTCGTTCGACGGCGTCACCCACTTCGACGCGGCGGACCTGGAGCAGCTGTTGGCCGACGTCGAGGCCGGGTCCGTGCCCATGGTGGCTAAGCTCTCATCGACGTCCATGGCGCGACGGGGAGGCACCAAATCGCAGGGCCCAATGGCAAAATCTGCGCCGCCGTCTTCCGCTCTCCGCTTGGATGAGGTGCGGCGGCCCTCTGGCGCAGCGCGGAGCAGAGCTTGCAGGAGCAAGTGCTCGCGGTGAGGCGGCGCTCCCCCGCGAGCTCGACGATGCGACGCTCGGACGCCGTCCTCGGCCAGGAGCCCGGGGAGGAGGGGGCGCGGGGCGTCTCGGCCGCGGGCCCGGCGGTGCGCGGCGATGTCGTGGCCGCGGGTGAGGCGCGGGGCGTCGCGGCCGGGGGCGCGGCAGCGCGCGGCGATGTCGGAGGCGCGGGGCGTCACGGCCGGGGAAGCGGAGTCGCATGCCGTGAGCTAGCTCGGCGGCTGCGGCGTGCTGCAGGCGGTCAGGGCGGCACGTGGGCAGTTGGGGTGGGGAACCGGACACAACAGTGCTGGGTGGGTGTCTCTTTGCAATTTTTAAGCTTATGGGGTGAAAAACTGAAAACAACTCACTTATGGAGTGGAATTTACAATTTATCCTAATAGATTTCGGATGGTACTGCATGACAGGCAAAGTGGTGCCTAAAAAAAGCATCGGGACATAACAGATCAGAGGATATCGAATTCAAATCCATGAAAGGACCATCAGTAGCGATGGGGATGTCAGAAGAGACTTACATTACACATACATTGCTCTTGTCGATTTAGCAGTTAGCACTTAGCACGCAGTTGGCCCTCCAAAGCGCGCCTGGCGTTATGAATGTGTTATGAAGTGCAGGTTTGTTATTTCCGCTTTTTATTTTTCAGTACCTCTTTCCTTGAGTCAGCCCAGGCAGTGAGCGTTCTCGAAGTTGCAGTTCAACATGAGCACACCACAAAGTGCAAAAAATCCCAAGCAGAATTAACGAGAAAGGATTACTGAAAACATGATTACCAGCCATATGCAACGCGATATATCTCCACGAAATATGTAGGTTTAGGGTTTAGCCTTTGGCCTCTGGTGTTCAACACGAAGCAAGTTATGGTTGGAGTTTAATTAAGTTTCTTCGTGCTATTTTGTGGGTATTCGCTAATTACTGTTCTGTCATCTAGATGCCGTACAGTCGCATTGCTTCGAGAGCAAGCAACGATCGTGCCATGCCATGGCAAAACACGAAATGTGTTGCAACCGATTGGCACATGAGGTCCACGTCCCAGAGAACTAAACAATGTAAACACTGAGCGAGCTGCTGCTTCATTCATTGACGCGGGCTAGCCGGCTGCACGCGCAATTGAGGGTTCAGTTGTATGTAGAGGGAAGCATGCGTCTAAACAAGAACACTCTTATACACACGACCGTGCTGTTCGTCTAAACAATAACACTCCTATACACACGACCGTGCTGTTCGACCCGATTGTCCGACAAATCAGTTGTGAGCAACTGCAGCTGCCGCTGCATTTTGCACTGGTCATACGGCTAGGTCGGACAGCCGGGCCATACGCACAACATTTTTGCCAAACTTATCAACGCGCAAGGGCAAAGCACAAGCCGCCTTGTATAATGGATTTCGGATGGTACTGCATCCGTGCCGATAGGAGTCAAATGGGGAGCTACTGGTTAGTAAATTAGTTCATTATTTGTTTTTAACCTTAAGATAATGCATGGTTTCTTTTAGATCATTTGATAAGAGTTTTGGATCGACACAATAACTCAAAAGGAAGACTTGCATCCTCATGCACTGGGTAGGAACTGTCATGGCCGATATTTTTGTATTGTGAAGGCTAGGGGTGAAAACGAGACGGATAATATCCGACCGACCGATTGTCGAATCCGGATAAAATTAATATAGGCAAATACAAGACGCATCAATAATTATCTGACACTATCCGTGCTCGAATCCGAGTCTGAAAAATAATAACGGCACAGGATATGGGATGAGTGATGTTCGGCCCAAATCCGAATATCTTGTGGTATGAGTAATTTTAGAACAATTATATCCCAATGACATGGTGTAAAATTGAGAAATTAACATAAATAAGAGTCAAATTTTTGTTCATCATGTATATCAATGGTCAGTATGCTCTTTTTTACTCTAATTGTTTCACCATCCTTTGATTTTTCATCTTAAAAACTTTATGACAATACCCGTGTCTCACTCCAAATCTGAACAAAAAATATGGGACAGAGTATGGGATGCAAAAATAATTATCCGGTACTATCCGCTCCGACTCCGGATCCGAGTAAAAAAATATAAGATAAGATACAGGATGAGCACTATTGGCCCGTATTTGATCCGTTTTCACCCCTCATGAAGCCCCCATGTAGTATCAAGCACCAAATTGTCCATATATCACAAGATGTCTGACTTGGTATCGGTGAGAATAAAAGTGTCAATGTACTGACACATTAGTGGAAGATTTTTTTCTTGATATCCTTGTATTTGTCATAAGATAAATAGTCATCTTCATTCCATCATAGATTGGCAAGGTAGCCAACCGTTACCTTTCTTGACATCAATGTGTTTATAAATATCTTGGAGACTAAAATATACTTTATTTATGTGAATACATTGGACGCCTTCTAGAAAGCAATTTTTAGGAATATATCTAGCAAACTCTATATTAAATAAAGATTCATTTTCAGTAGTTGTAGATGTGTGCTTAGAGATGAATACTTACAGATGTAGGGTTTGTGAGCAACTACACATGACAAAGATGGTATAGCATATATATAAACAATAGTTTAACACAATCCATATACTGCCAATCTAAAATAGGATTTTGAATGAACCCATCTGCCCATATGGTTAACCACACAGTAATAGGATTAAAAACACTAATTACATACTTTAGCAAAAGATAATATGGCTTATGAGAAAAAAAATCCAATAACATTGTCAATCTCGTCAAAGTTGGTAGGATCTACTATGTAATAACATGATTAAAAGATTGATCACTTGTTTGTAGTAGATGCAACTAGTACAATTGCTTAAAATTTTGATTCAAACAAAGTATGAAAATTAATGCGCTTCATGACTCCTCTCACCAGCTGACCTTGTTCGCGCCATGCATGCATAAAAGGCTCTGCCACGCCCTCCCTAAGTCTACCACCCTCGCCCGTCCAAGCCTAGTCATCAGAGAGACTGTCTACCTGGGCGAGGCTGGCATCAACAAAACCACGTCGCCCACGAGAAGGCTCCTCTGTTGTGACTCCGCTCATCACATGGTCACCTCCCTCCTCGATAGTTACCCCAATTCGAGGCTTGAACAGGAAACAATTGGGCGGGTCGGGTAGGCTGAACAACGCTAGGAGGAGAGCGGCGTTATTATGCTCCGTGGGCGTCAACATCGCCGGAATCGAGAAGGGAAAGATGGTGGGATGCGATCCCCTCTTGTGTCGACGTAAAATTGCAACAGCCATGAGTTAATAGATGCAAATTCAAATAGTGTTTCGGTTCGTTATGCAAAACAATGAGTTTTTAAAACAAATTTTCTCTTATTAATGAGTAGCGTCCCCAGGCAGATAAAAAACAGCCATTTTATTATGTAGCGTCATTCATTTATACAGTCAGTCAAGTTGCACAAACTTAATCTCACCCTTGCCCTGTTTCATGCCCGCAAACCGGAACAGGCTCTCCTGGTACGTACAGCACTAGCCGTAGAGAATCGTCCGTGTTGCCGCCTCTGGCAACGGAAACCACTGTCCGGAGGGTACCGGAGTCCGGGTTGTAGACATGAGCCTCCTGCGCCGTGGTCGCGAGAAGGAGCTTCCTCTTCTCTCCCGGGCCGCCCTCGTCGAGGTACCTGAGCGGGAGGACGAGCCACGGCTTGGTCAGGCGCTCGGCCACGTGACCCGGCGTCAGGTCGATGCGGTAGTCCAGCGACCAACTCCTGGTGTCGTTGTAACTCCTCAGCCCGTTTGTAGCATGTTAGTAGTGGTTTTGGCTTAGAGACTCAGAAGTGAAGTGAAGTTGTGGGAATAGTCTCATATTGGTTGTTTAGGTAGGTGAGGGTCAGCATATAACATTTGTTGGTTTCAAACATAGCACCTCCGGGTTAACCCTTTTATACGAAGCGAGGACGAAAGCATAAACCGCAGGGTGTTACAATCGTAGTCCTGCACCTTCCATATCTCGAACAAGCTGCACCCGACGTCGCCACGACGGTGTCGGACATCGCGCACCATGCAGAGGCGTCCGTTGAGCTCCGTCAGCGTTTGCCGGACCGGCACATGTACTTCCTGTTTCTGGACGCTATCCGACGACCTTATTATGCCGTGAAGATCACATTTAAAAATCTTGTCGCCGTGTTCGTGGTACAAGTCGTGGCGGTCGTACGGGACGAGGGCCGTCGTAGAGAAAGGCGGCTGAGGGAGTCGCCGTAATGACTCGTCGGCGAGCGAGAAGGAGAGGATGCCGTGGGGCTTGTCTATGTGCATGTAACTCGTCATGAAGCTCCAGTGGAGGCACCCGTCCGCGAACACCGGTTGCACGTGTTTGAAAAGAGTGGTGTACCCGGTGAAGTCGTCAAACGAGGCTACCTGGTTGCTGTTGACGCCGGTGTCCGCCGGGGCTACGGGCGTCGCCGACGGTGAGCACCCGGCCGCGCGGTTTCCTCGGCTCGATGTCCACCTGCACAACCAGTGGCGGAGCTGGACAAGAATTTCAGGGGGTGCCGAACGAGCACGGTCAACATTAAAGTTAAAATTTTGGTATTTTTTGCGAATGAAAAAATTGGCAATTTTGTGCCAATTTTTCAGAGTTCGCCCACGCGACTAGCCATGATTCTACCTTCTATTAGGTAACTGATTAAGTAAAGAACCTATAGTTTTTTAATCTGTTCGTTTTAGTTCGTTAGCAGATACAAGACTCAAAATTAATACTTCTACAAAACTTACAACTTTCTGAAGATGAGCAGAAAAGTGAGAGGTGGCGAAGATGCATTTGGGCATGCGAAGAGGGCAGAGCCGATGCATATAAATAGCCAATTATAGACGTGAGAATATGACAGGGAATTATACGAAATTAAAATTAGTCTGTATACATGCCGTATGAACCATTCATTTTGCATGTAGCAACCTGTAGAAGACTGACAGAGCATGGCCTCCAATTGTGCAACCTTCGTGTAGAAGAGCTGCAGCCCCGCTGGCCTCCACATGACAGGCCACCTGCTCCAAAACGAAAGGCTACGCTCCAAAACGACAGGCCAGGCCACCTGCTCCTAATCTCCACATTGCTTCTACGGACCGGCAAGCAATAAAAGTAGATAAAATAGAGTAACGGCCCACGGCCCAAAACAGTTCGTTGTCTTCTTTCCCGAGATTTCGTCTAGCTTAGTCTGAGGTCCACGCGCCGCCGCCGCCAACCATGGACGCCGTTGCCTCTGGAGTCTGGGCAGTGCTCTGAAGAGGGGGTCCTCTGAAATTTTACCGCCGATAGGGGGGGCCATGGCCCCTGCCGCCCCCCCCCCCCCCCCCAGCTCCGCCACTGTGCACAACCTTGAACTCTCCGGCCACCGCGTGGAAGCCGATGCCGGTGATGGCGTGCAGGTGGTGCGACAGAGGGAGAGGCAGGATCTCGCCTGTGGTCAGGTTGCAGACGGAGTATCCACCCTCGGCGACGCACGGCCTCTTGACAAGGACTAGGCCGGTCCTGGTGGGAGGCACAAGGTGCCGCCGCACTGGCCCCCAAATCAAAGGGCCCCTCCCCGGGACATGTATGTGTTTGACATGATATCGGTGAGCGAGCTGCTGCCTGCTGCTTTATTCACCGTTGTGGGCTAGCCGGCTGCGCATGCAACTGATGGTTGGGAGGTATATAAATACGTAGGGAAGCACGGGTCTAAAGTTATCAATACGCCAGGGCAAAGCACAAGCCACCTTGTACAATAGGTGCGAATGGTACTTACGTTACAACCGTAACACAAAATCCGTTGCAAATTTACGCTAACCATGATTATCTGTTTTACAAACTTAATTAAGATGATGGCTCCTTCTAGATCATTCGATAATCGATAGAGCTTTGGATCGACGCAAAAAGGCCAAATGGAAGACTTGCATCCTATGCACTGGGTATGAATTGAATTGTCATGGCTAATATTTTTGGATTTTGCCCTTTCAAAAAAAAAAAAGTTTTGGATTGTGAGGAGCCTGTGCAACACAAAGCATCAAATTGTCCACATCATCATGAAATGTTTCACATGATATCGGTGAGAATAGTTTGAAGTGTCAATGTGCTGACACACAAGTGGTAAAAATTATTCCTTGATACCCTTGTTTTTGTCATAAGATAAACAGTCATCTTCATTCCATCATAAATGGCAAGTACGAACATTTACCTTTCTTTATGTCAATGTCTTTATAAATATCTTGGTCAAAATGTACTTTATGTGAATAAACTGGGTACGTTCTAGAAAGTAATTGTTAGGAATATATATCTGGCAAACTATATGTCAAAGAAAGGTTAAATTTTGGGACATGTAGATGTGTTTACAGCTGAATACTTGCAGATGCAGGGTTTGTAACTACACATGAAAATTATCGTATAACATATATATATATATATATATAAAAGTCTACTGATATTACCAACCTAGAATAGGATTTTGATTGAAACCATATGCCTGCATGGTTTACCACATATTATAATAGGATTAAAAAGACTAATTATTATTTTTGTAGAAAACAATATGGCTTACATAATAAAAAATCATCATTGTCAATCTCGATCGAATGCTTTAGGATCTACTACATGATAATATGATTAAAAGACCAAATATTTTTTCGTGGTAGATGCTACTAGCACAATTGCTTAAAAATTTGATTAAAATAGAATAAAATAGATATGCTCCATTTTTCCTCTCACCCACTGACAAAGTAATATATTGTGTTGCATCTTCAAGTGCAGTTGCAAGTGCAACAGAATGAAACAACAATTGACATCACTCTGAAGCTTTTTCGTAACTTGCAGTCGCGAGTCCCCTATGGCGAGCTGCAAGATGTCGTTGATGACATTTCCACTGCTTCATAGATAAAATAGATCATGTCTGATGTATGTGCCTCAGATGTACTGTGAGGGCTTTTGCTTTACCAGATTTAGTCACAAATGCACTATCCAAAGGAGAAATACTCTGGAAACAGTCAGTAAAGCCTATCAAGATGAGAACTCTTTGTACTATGTGGAGTATTTGAACCGCGACCCTGCTTTGAACAATGCAAATGAAGATGAAGGATCCTCGCGAGAGCACCACAGACAGGACAAGCTATCATCATTTACAAACCAAAAAAGGATTGGATAAAACATGTTAAAGTGAGGATTTTATGTTTTATTTTCGTCCTATAATTTGTACAATGCAGTGCTTTGTTAATTGTTACTCCAATTATAATAATTCATGCTGACAAAAATATGATCCAATATATAAGCTTCCTCCTTGGAGATTTTGCACTGTTTTGCTTGATGAGAAGTGTCCCGTAAGGCTGCATTTACAAATAGTGCTAGTATTAACAAGACATGGATAATCCCTGGAAGACAATGTTGGTCCAATGTCACATTCGGTTTTAAGGCCAAAACCGAATGCTCATCTATATGTGTGCCTAGGATCAAATTTCACACATATACAACAAAGTAAAGTACAACAGATAACCAATGTCATAAATACATTGTAAAAATATTATAAATGTCTCAAAGGACTAAACGAATACAAACGCTAGCGAAAGGCTCCATAACACCACACGCAGTCGACCGGGGGCTCCACAAGCTTAGTCTTCACCATCATTTTCAAATCAGCCAATCCTCACTCTCTGAGCAGCATATCATGATTGTAGAGGAAATAGCAAGCGTGAGTACATGTCGTACTCCGCAAGTGTAGGCTTTGATTAGGAGAATAAATTCTAGGAAGAATCTTGTCAGATCGATAGCTCAGTGTCTTTCCCAAGGAAGATGACATGCAAGCTTATATAAAAGAAAGGCTAATAACATGGTTTAAAGCAGAAAGCAACTACCACTAAGACACTTATTAAAGCACCTATATTACTATAGTGTGTTAACCCTCCTAAAAGTTATTAATATAAAGTCAACTACACAGGTTACTCCAACTGTAAAGCCAAGGGTTACTCCACCCAACCAATCTTGTAGAACAAACGGGTTACTCCATCCAAATCTAGTTACCCCACTAGATCCACCCAACCATTCCCACTAATCATGTGAGGATCCAGGCCGCTCCTGACCGTGAGCACGGCTGTCATGACAGTTTTACTTCTCTGCAGAGGTGTACAACTTTACCCACAAGGTGATGATTTCATCATCTGTCGATGACTAAAGTCTCCATGTTGCCACTTCACACTACCGAAGGTGTGAGGCCAAAAGATCACCACATGGTCTTTCAAAGTGCTTCTCAGCCGGCAAACATCCCATGCTAAGGTTCCACCGCTGTGGGATTACGCCATCCAGACAGAAGCCCCCTCTTGCACCGTGGCTAGGATTACTCCATCCATCACCTAGGAATGAGATTACTCCGTCCCACTCCTCTTCCTCGAATGCCGCCAAAACTGGGAAGACAACATAATACTTGACCAAGTCTACCATGATCAACCTTGTGCTTTGTGTTGTTGTCCTGGGTTGCCGCTCCACGAACCGGTCCTTATGATCACAAGCAGGTACTACACACAACCAACAGTACCATGACAGGCACATGTGCATACCCGCACCATCATCAACATCCTCCTACTTGGATCACCTAAGTTCCATGTTGCTAAAAAGATTACCCGGTCCGTGAAGATTATGTTGAAGTAAACCATTAGTCAAGATTATTAGTCAAATTGTTACCAAACTCAAGATTACAGCAAGCTAAGCATGACCTACCCATCCTCATTATCATTATCTACTACCACAACCAGACGACAAGGATTATGTAAAGGAACAGAGTAATGACACATGGGATTCAAATTATACGCAATGCATGACTAAACTAGAGGGAGAAAGCAATAGGATCAAAATGCGTCAAGGACACTTGCCTCAATAGAAGCGCTGCTGCTCAGAGTCTTCATGTCTTGATCTTCTTCTTGGTGGTTTCTCGAACATGCGTTTCTATATAATGGTAACATGCAAAGTATACAAAACACAAACAATAAGAAACAGTACATGAAACAGTATCAAACTACTATAAAAACAGTACTAAACGATAGCACTCGCCTCTACGGTCGCGTGAGCGCAACAATCGCTTAAAACGGATATACGAGAAAAAAGTTATAAGGCTTTTAAGATAAAGGATTTTCTGAAAAAGTTACATTCGGAAAAGGTGGATATGTTATTCCGAAAAGGATATTGAAGAACATGCAAATAATATTTCTTTACCATAAAAGAGTAAGTTGTTTCAGTTCTCCAAAACATTTGTAAAGTTTTTGTAAACAAATGATAAAGAACATGTGGTTTTATTTCAACGTCTAAAGATCGATCGATGTCATTGAGCTCGCTAGGGATAAGTCGAATCATGCTATACGTTACTAAACATTGCCGCAACTATTTTCTGTATGAGAGAGATAGGGACAATGCCAAGCTCACCATGGGCAAACTGAATGATGAAAGGAAGTTTGATGCAGAGGCTCGATGTCGAGAAGACGAGTGAGTCGTCTGTCACCAGAAACAACAAAGGGCCGGATTTCGGATTCACATTCCAATGGCTTCAATCCTGCTCTGATCGAGCTCTTCGGCGATCCTTGCAAACAAGAGATGGCGCAGGACGTCATGCATATGGCACGTGAAACACTTTCATAGGGTTCAGGAACCGTAGAACTGAACTTCAGGATATCCACTGCTCGCGTCGTGAAACAAAACAGCCGGCACGTCAATGCTGAGAACGGCGAAGTCGTTCACCCATTGGCAAATCTGTTTAGTACAGTGATAGGGTGTGATCAATGGCACGTTTTCATGAAAGATCAACGAATTTGGTTGGCTAGATTACCGGGAACGCAGACGTCTTCAGAGTATACGCTGGCTGCGCACAGACATGGGTCAGAGGCAGGGCGATGCAGATCCTGAAGGCGTCAGTGCTCCTATGGCCGTCATCTTCTGGTGTATGGTGGATGACAACCGTTAGCACCTTCTGTAAAATTTTGGGGACATTCGGTTGAACGGATCGCCGGGAACGCGAGTTTGATCATCACGATACGTGTGCTCCCGTCCAGAATTAGGGTAGACGATCAATAGGCTTCGAGACTGCCGGCATCAGTCAACTTTCTGCGGATATGAATAGGATAGTAGATTGTTAGGATTAGGTGCACAGCATCGCAAAGTTTCAAAGAGTTTGGATGGATGGATCATTGGGAACGTGGATGCCAACCTGTAGATTCCAGGACATGCGCTGGGCGCGTCCAGATGCAGGGCGGCGGCGACGGCGACGGGAAGACCTCGGACTAGGGTGCTCCAATGGTCGATCTGACTCGTGGGCTTGTGGAAAACAAACATATGCATCTTGTATCCAAAGGGTGCGACGATCCGAGCTGCAGATCTCCAGGAGCTCGAGTGCCAAGTTGGGATCCCGGGGGCAGATCGCGACTGGCAGCGAGGATGGTGACGTGGGGAGACGGCCTGGCGGCGCATTGAGGCTTGGAGGGGTCGGGGAGGAGTCCAGGGAGGCCTGATTTTCGTAGGGGAGGCGGGATAGGGTTTTAGTCGTGCGTTTCTTCCTAAACGAGGAGGTATGGCGGCTGGACGGCGAGTGGTATGAGGGGCTGGGCCGAGCAGGGTGCAGGGCTGCCTGCTAGGCATGATTGCCGGGTTGGGCTAGTGGTAACAAAGATTGCAAATGTTGTGCTGCGTTGGTAGGCTGTACAGACTGCTGTCATTCAGCTAGCTTGCAGGCTTAGAGAGGGCCAAGAAAGAAGGGAAAGAAAGAGATCAGGGCAACGGCTGCAACATGTGGTTAAACACTAGATGTGTGTAGCTTAGATGTAAGTCACGGTAGCAAGATAAAATAGACAAAAGAATAAATTCTTTGGGTGCAAGCTGATGGAGAGACAAAAGGAAATAAGAAAGGATTGGAAAAAAAAAAAAAAAGAGATCAGGTTGCATGCAGTAGCTCGATTGCTTGCAAACAAATGATAGAAATGAGCAGAGAGCAGAACGGCTTGGTTGTACATAGCTTCATGCCAAGATCAGAGGAAAAGAAATTAAGAAAGGCAAACTACTCTGGGGTGACATCGATCCTTGGTGGCTAAAAGATGATAGGAAAAGAAAAGAAAACAAGGAGCTAAAATAAGGGACAAACAAAGATATTCGAATTGCATGTTTTTGATGCATGCAGATGGCTTGGTTGTTTGGAAATCCATGGAGAAGAGAGAAGGAAAGAACAAACTGACAGGTTAGTCAAGGTTGGGCCGATGATAGGAACTGGATTATTATCCTCCTATATATACTAAACGAAACGATTTCTAATCGAAATTTTAAGTACATTTCCCACTCAATAAAATCCTACATGCAAACTAGCCAGCATGAATGCAACAAACAAATATATATAACCTATATTAATTTATTTAGTTTAGAAAATAATTTTATTTGCCTAAACAAAAGTGATAACACTCAAATAATAAAACAAATTTTAAACTATTCTAAAAGTTTTAAAATTTAGTGAAATTTCAGTCACATTCCAAAATTTGAAATTTTGGGGTGTGACATCCAATCTGTAGGTGCGATGGCTCATACCATGATTGAAACTGCTGGGCTGTCGTCAGTCAAGTTGCACGAACTCACCCTTACCCTGTTTCATGCCAGCAAATCGTAACAGGCTCTCCTGGTCACTAGGCGTAGTGAATGGTCCTGAGAGTGCCGGAGGCTGGGTCGGAGGCGTTGGCTTTCTGTGCCGTTGTCGCATGGAAACCGATGCCGGTGACGGCTTGATCAGTCGCTCGGCCATGTACCCGGGCGTCGGGTCGATGCGGTAGTCCAGCGACCGGTCTCGTAGTCCTGCATCATCCATATCTCGAACAAGCTGCAGCCGACGTCGCCACGCCGGTGTCGAGCTCGGCCAGCGTTTTCCCAACCGGCACATGCACTTCCTGTCCCTGGCTGCTATCCGGCGACCTTATTATGCCGTAAAGGCTACATTTTCAAATCTTGTCGCCGTGTTCGTTGTAAAGTCGCGGTGATCGTACCGGACGAGGTCCGTCGTCGAGAAAGGCGGCTGACGGAGTCGCCGGAACGACTCGTCGGCGCGAGCCAGAAGGAGAGGACGCCGTGGGGCTTGTCTATGTGCATGTAACTCGTCATGAAGCTCCAGTGGAGGCACCCGTCATCGAACACCGGTTGCACGTGTTTGAACAGAGTGGTGTCGTGTACCCGGTAAAGTCGTCGAACGAGGCCACCTGGTTGTTGCTGACGCCGGTGGCCGCCGGGACTCTCCAGCCCCGGGCGTAGCCGACGGTGAGCACCCGGCGGCCGCGCGGTTTCCCAGGCTCGATGTCCACCTGCACGACCTTGAACTCTCCGGCCGCCGCGTGGAAACCGATGCCGGTGACGGCGTGCAGGTGGTGCGACAACGGGAGAGGCAGGATCTCGCCTGTGGTCAGGTTGTACACGGAGTAGCCGCCCTCGGCGACGCACGGCCTCTTGACAAGGACTAGGCCGCGGCAGGGCTTCAAGCCGATAACCCTCGGGCAATACTTGCAGTTGGCGAGTTGATGAGCCGGCCTCGCGCTGCCCCCCGCGACGACTTGGAAGACGGCGCCGTGCGAACGTGCCGCCAATGGGAGGAAGGCGAACTTATAAGTGGCGGCGAGATCGTAGTGCCTCTGCTGGAAGCCGGGCGACGAAATCTCGGCGTCCCAGGAGCGGCAGACGCAGCGAAGCCTGGCAAGCGACCTCGCCGGTAGGCGCAGGAGCACCTCTACGACGAGGTCGTCAGGCGGCGTGACACGACACGTCGTGGGCTCGGTCGTCTTCCTCCTCTTGGTTGGTGGCCCCGTCGTGCGGTGCCGGGCGCGGCGGCGGCGACGCGACGATGCCATCGCGCTGCTGTTCTGACAGGAATCAGGACGCGAGGACCCTAAGGCAATGACGGATCGATCGACGGAATCCATTGCTTGTTAGGAAAAAAAAACGTAAGATTTATGGACTCCGACTGGGAACCGACGTAGATAGAGGAAGAACTTTTCACGTGTGATGTCGTAGTTGAGGGCACGAAAGAAAATTGATATCTCACGTCTTGCAGTTCAACACCAGCACACCACAGAGTGCAAAAATCCCAAGCAGAATTCACGAGAAAGGATTACTGAAAAACATGATTACTAGCCTGCAACACGGTAGATCACAAAACCAGGCCAAAAGTATATCGGGGTGCCTTCGGCTTCTGGTCTTCTACTCAAAGCAAATTATGTTTGGAGTTTAATTATGAAGTTTGTTTGTGCTACTTTATGAGTATTCCCCTAACTATTGTTCCGTCTCTAGAGGCCGTCCAGGAGAACTGTTTCTAGCAAGCAATGATCGTGGCTTACCATGGCATAACACTATTTTTTTTATAGGAACATAACACGAATTGTGTTGCAACCGATTGGCGTTGGTCGACGGCCTAGAGAACTAAACATTGAGCGAGCTGCTGCTTCATTCATCGACGCGGGCTAGCCGGCTGCGCATATAGTTGAGGGTTGGGTTGTATGTGGAGGGAAGCACGGGCCTAAAGTTATCAACGCGCAAGGGCAAAGCACAAGCCACCTTGTATAATGGGTTTCGGATGGGGAGTTACTGGTTAGTACATTAGTTCATTATTTTGTTTTTAAACTTAAGATGATGGTTAAATTTCTTTTTGATCATTACATAGAGTTTGGATCGACACAACAACTCAAAAGGAAGAATTGCATCCTCCTCATTTGGGTACGAACTGTCATGGCTAATATTTTTAGATTGTCATGGCTAATATCAAGCACCAAATTGTCCCACGTCATCGCAAGACGTCTGACCTAGTATCGGTAAGAATACAAGTGTCAATGTGCTGACACAGAAGTGTAAGAATTTTTTTTCATGATACTCTTGTATTTGTCATAAGATCAATAGTCATCTTCATTCCATCATAGAATGGCAGGGTAGCCAACTGTTACCTTTCTCTACATCAATGTCTTTGTAAATATCTTGGTCACAAAAATATATTTTATTTATGTAGATACATTGGGTACGTTCTAGAAAGCAATTTTTTAGTAATATATCTAGCAAACTCTATTTTAAATAAAGGTTAATTTCCGGAGCTGAATACTTGCAGATGTAGGGTTTGTAAGCAACTACACATGACAAACAAGATCGTATAGCTTATATAGAAATAATAGTTTAATAATACTACCAATCTAGAAATAGGATTTTGAATGAACCCATATGGTTTACCACACAGTAATAGGATCAAAAAGACTAATTACCTGCTTTAGTAGAATACAATATGGCTTGCATAAGAAAAAAAAAATCCAATAACACCATTAATCTCGGTCAAAGGTGGTAGGATCTACCGCATAATAATATGATTAAAGGACTGATCACTTGTTTGTATTAGATGCTACTAGTACAATTGCTTAAAAGTTTGATTCAAAGAAAGTATGAAAATAAATGGGTTCCATGGCTCCTCTGACCCGTTGACCTCGTTCACACCAGGCAAATTCCCTTATTAAGGCATCTGGATGGTAATCTTTTTGTATTTGATTCAGTTAATTCATGCAATCTTGACGAGCTTCATGTATAGCATTCAAAATTTAGAAGCTTACCAACCTCATGTTTGAGCCCGTGATGGAACTAAATGACATCAATCCTTCCATTGAAGCACTCCAACTCCTAACTCATGGTTTATAGCATTAGGTAATAGGTTGGACTAATTAGCATGCACTAGCGGCCATTTGTCCCTGAAAATGCAACCCTAATGATCCGAGCAGCAGCGAAGACGTTGTGAGATGCCCTATAGAAATCTGCCCTAACTAGCACAAAAGCCAAATTTTTTGAATCTGAGCACATGCAGCCCTGTAATTCTAGATTTGAGCACGTATAGCATGTATTTTCAAATCTGAGCAGTATCCCTACCTGTGCAACAAAGAACAAACTGTTCCATTTATAGCTGGACTTCTGATGCTATTGCTAATACCATGTCAAGAAAATTTGTTTACGCCATGCAAGAGGAATCCTGAGTTCCTCGATCGGATCAATAATACTCACATTACGGTGCACCGAAAATATATAATTCATCACGTTCGTTCCAGGAGAAGACACATACACACAATGCTTTGAACTCAAACCATCATGCATGGAGAATAGTTTAGATCTAATCAATCCTTTGAGTTCTTCGGGATAAGAGTTCACATAGGAACTGTGCAAAGGAGGAAGGAAAAAAGCTATGGGAGAATGCTAGATAAGGAAGCTGTCGTGGGTGTCCTGCTCAGATTTAGAAATTCATGCTTGGTCTGCTCAAAATCGTAAATATAGATCTGCATGTGCTTAGATATGAAAATAACGGGCACAAAAGTATAGGCAATATTTACTTTACCACTTAGTGTCTGGAACAAATCATTTGCGCTGATGTTACCACAAAAGCTCAATCAGGAAACAAGAACTTTGAGGAACTGTTTTGTGGGGCATCAACAAACTTCCTTGGGTAAAGGTAGCTTTCACCTTTCCCTAGTCTATGGAAGTGCTCCAAGTTACAATGATAGATCGTACCTAACCATTCAACCCAAATTTTTTTTTTTGAATGGGAAGCATTGATCCCATTCAAACTCGGGGCTATTGACACCGTAGGAATTGCATATGTCCTCAAAAGAATTCCTGTGGGGGCTTCTTTTGAGGGCCCAACATACCACAAAAACATCTATCATCTAGCTCAGTGCCTCAAACAATTCCTATGGTGTCAATTATTCGTTGCTCCAGCCATATGTCCTCAAAAAAAGTCACTTCTCCCTAGGGAACTTGTTGTCGCTTAAACTACACTTACTCATTTTATCTGAACTCCGACAAACAAGGTCGTGCAGAGACTCAACACCTCCACGCGCACCATGTGCGATGCTTTCGCTGCATGATCTTAAAAGTTATGCGCAAGAATGAATGTCAGATCGCCCGAAGATGAAGCACCTCCTCACGATCCACGCGACGCTTTCGCTGCACCCATTTTGACACTGAAACATTTTCGCTGATAAACTCATGAAGCCTTGCTTCTCGTCCTTTGCTGCCTAGGAATCAAAGCCGATACACTCGACATGATAATGGCAGCAAGTGGGTGAAGTTGGCAAACAACTATGCCCATGCCTTTTGATGGCCTCTCTTGAACAAAGCAAAGATCTGGTCACCATTGTTGCTGCAAACTCCATCAGATCTGCTACCTCCATCTCCATGCCATCACATTGTCGATCACCAAAAAGATGCAAAACAAGGCACTTGAACATGATGAGAGATTATTGTGACCCGTGATGAAAATCTCGACATCGGAGAAATTAAATGGCGATCATATTCTCCACGGTCGGCCTCCCTTAGACACGATCCATGCAAATGAGACTAGGCTTATATGATCTGCATCCCAGACCCAGTAGCTAACACATCGTCGACCTTGTTGGCAGCATCATGCGTCAGAATTTTGGAGGAAACAAGGATGCCAAGTACATACTCCTATGTGCTAGTCGAACAAGCATCAGGGCGCGCTCAACAAGTGCACACACACGCACGTCAAGCACGGGCGCGCCCACGGCCTCGACGCGGCTGCACGGCCACGCCGACGCGCTCGCAGCGCCGCCGCACAACCGCATCCTCGCGCACTGCAGAGAAAGCACGGCCGCGCCCGCGCCATCGCTCACTTCAGGTCCAGGGAGCCGCCAAACAGTCGCGCCCCAAGCACGCCGCAGAGCCGTTGCCCGGCTGCGCTCCACCGCACGCCTCGGATCTGGCACACGGCCCCAAGACCGTGCAGCCGTGGTGTCGATGAGGTGGAAGAGGAGCCGGGCGCCGCCCTGCCCCTGCCCTTGGAATTGTAGGCCCCCGCGAGCCGCCGCGAAGTGGAGGTTGCCGCGTCGCTGAACGAGGCCTCGCCGCCGTCGGCCGGCCGGGTTGTGCCGGTCTTGGGCTCCGACGGCGGCAGGGGACGGGAGGGGGTGGAGGACGGACGGTGCTGGCGCTGGTAGATCGCCGCCCGTGTCGCCTGTGGAGGCGACGCGCTTATGTACTTGTAGTTAGGATCAGGACGCGAGAAGCCTAGGCTAATGACGGATTAACTGAGTCTTCCATTGCTATGGACTAGGTTATGTTTCGACGCTCGGTCATCGATTTGATTTCGTGAAAGGAAAGAGATTTTGTTTCAACCGGCCCCTCTGCACATCTGTCTGACTCACCTACGGGCTCATCCCGATCCGGGACGCCCTGGACGCGACCACGTTGCGCGCGTGCGAGTCGCACACCTGCGTGCTGAACTTGCACCCGTGCCGCGCCCTCCAACCCGTCGCCGCCGCCGGCCTCGACCCGTCCGCGCTGCCGGGGGACCGGCTCCCGCCACTACGGCCGCCGCCGCTGCCGTCGATCTTCTTGATGGCCCTCCGCATGCTGGAGCACTCCCGCTCCAGCTCCTGCACCCGGCTCGCCACGCTGTCCATGTCCAGCCGCAGCACCTGGCTCTCCTGCGCAACAGTCGTCGCCGCCCCTCGCCACGCCTCGCCACCGGAGCCCGCGCGCTGGTGTTGCTGCCGTCGAGCCTGCTGCGGCTGGCCGGCGGGGGCCGCGAGCAGCGTGCCCGCGATGGCGCGCCGGAGCTGCAGCTGCTCGAAGAAGAGCACCTGCAGCACCGCGCGCAGCGGGAGGCGCTCGTTCTGCGCCGCGTGCGTGCACGCCTCCACCGTCAGCTTCCGGCAGTCCACCACGCCCACAACCCTGTCCCGCTCTTCCGCCGTCAGCCGCGGGTGCGCCTGCACGCCAGTCACCACCAAAAAGGCACAATTTTTAACATCTCGGACACAGAGTACAAACGAAACAGCAGTGACAGCGCAAAGGAAGGGGCCATCTTTTCTCCTAGCCCTTTAACGTGCTAGTGCGGCATGTTGAGTTGTCTGCGTACCTTGAGGTAGATGTCGACGGCACGGTACACGCCGTCGTCGTAGATGCGAGCAAGGTCGGGCAACGCCAGAGCGAGCTCGCAAAACTTGTGCGGCTTCAGGTTGGCGTCGGACGCCACCTCGGCGAGGTAGCTGTCCACCAGCTTGCCGACCTGCACCATGGCCACGGCCGACGGCCGCCGCACCTCCTCCGTAATCGCGGCCGACGACGACGCCTCGCCCTCGCCAACCTCCTCCTCCTCGGCGAGGAAGTACCTGACGACCCGCTGGACGCAGTCCACGTCGTACAGCGTCTCGGCGGCGCCGGAGTAGCTCGGGATGAGCACGTCCTCCAGCGCGGCGTGCTCCAGCAGCGTCGCGGCCTTCCGCTCCAGCGCGGCCCGCGCCGCGCCGGAGGCGCGCAGGATGTGCGCCGTCCGGAGCAGCGCGAACAGAAACTTGGCGGTGACCACGCGCCCCGAGCCCTTATCGGCGGGGAGGCTGGCGACCACCGCCTCGAGGAGGTCCCTCTGCTCCACCTCCGTTGCCACCGGCGCGGACGCGAGCCGCCGCCGCATCGACCGCGACAGGCCCGGGATAGTGCCCCTCGCGTACGACACGAGGCAGCTCTCCCTGGCCTCCGTCGCCCTCGCGTCGACGCGCGACGCCATGGCCGCCATCACACGCTTGTACATGCCCAGGCCCAGCACGGCCAGGTCGTCGAACCAGGACCGCGACGCGGTCGCCGACGACGACCGCGCCGCGATGGCCTCCGCGCAGCGCAACACAATGCCGAGCTCCTCGGCCAGCGGCAGCAGCTCCTCGCAGGACTTGAGCGCCTTGGTGGCGTCGCCGGGGTGCCGGAGCACCGTCTGCTCCAGGAAGGCCTCGGCCCGCGCCGCGAGGTTGTCCTCGGCGTGCTCCTCGGTCATCTCCAGGTACTCGGCCGCGCACCGCAGCGGCGCCACGTTCCAGGCGGTGAAGTCCACGCGGACGCCGTAGCAGAACTTGGCCGCCGCCTCGAACGTGCCCGGACCGCCGGGAAAGTCCGGGAACACAATGCTGTACGGCTGCTGCCCGTCGCCCTTGACCCGCTGCTGCTCCTCCGACTCTTCCTCCTCTGCTTCCTCAATCTCTGTTTCCGCGGCGCCGTCATCACCGACATCGCCTCCGTCACTGCTCCTCTTCCTCCGCCGTCCCCGCGCCGGCCGCTGTTCCTCCTGCTCGGTGAGCATGCGGTGGATCTTCCGGCTCTTCGCCATGAGCGGGAACTGCGCGCGCAAATCCTCAGCGGAAATTCATCGAACACGATGGAGGGGAGCTCAAATTCCCCAAGAAACAACATTATCGGGCCAAAGAACGTACCTTGTGGAGGTGGAAGCTCATGTCGTGCACCTCGAACACGACGTCGCTCGGCAGCCCGGTGGTGCAGAACCTAGCACGGACAGAGTCCCGTAAGCAAAAACCATCAAGAAAACGCGCGAAACCTTCACAACTCCGCATCAAACCACCAGAATTCCACTCACCATGCTTGGCCCCTCGACGAGCCGTGCCGCACCGACGCCATGGCCACCGCCGCCCGCTACGCTCCGCTGCACTTCGATTCGGAAGAAGAAGCAGATGGCATCTACTACACCGTCTCGCTCGTAGTCGTATGATTGAGGGACGCGGTCGCGGGTGGGTAGGTGTGCCAATTTAGGAGGGCGTCTACCTGGCCAAATAAATTGGCATCAGAATCCCACTTCCCTGTGTCAGCAGGGAGTTATTGCCGGGGATAAACAAGGGGCAGGCCATGACATGTATGGATAGCTACGTCTCGCTCATGGGTTAGTTAAAAATCCTAGCTCATCATTCGCTGCTGCTCCCCTTATCTACTGCCTCTTTTGCGTGCGTTTCCTGTGGAGGGAGCGCGATGAGGTGTGAACCAACCACTCCATGCCATGCGATCTCAAAGTGTGAGAGCAGCGCGTCACCATTGGAGAGGCGTAGACTCGCAAAAGATCCATGAGGAGAAGCCTTGGAAAGTTCTTGCGGGTAGACGACCGGGCCTACTGGTGCCGGGTCTCGGCGTTGGATTTGGACAGCGAAGAAACGACTAAAGCGAAAAGAGGAAAATGAAAGATGAAAAAAGCTTTGCTCTTTCTTGCGTCAACACCCAACAAAGCTTTGCCAAAAGGCGGAAAAAAGATATGTGGATGCCCCTGGAAACAATTTGCGGCAACGAACCATGTACGTACGGCGGCAGCCGGATGAACACAGGGCGCCGCTAAAATAATCGCGATCTATTAGTAGTAGTATCTTTTGTGTTAGGTACATCTGGCGACTCCGTAATCTTAACTCCAAAGCGTACGTCTCGGGTGTAAATTATACTGTACAACTACTGGTAGGGCATGCTACTCCATCTATACATTAGTTTTTGACTTGATTTAGTGCCTTTTTCTGCTTTTAGGCTGCCAGATGAGAATGGTCTGAAATCTGAATGAATCCTTTTTCTACCCCTACTAGAATGGTCTTTATTACCGCTGGCAATTTCGCGTTCTCACCTTGGCATGGCACTCCTTTCCTTTTCCGCGGTCGTTTTCTGGTCAGCCCCGCCGCGTCGGGCACGAGAAATTTCCTGCGGTAGAACGAACAACGAACAACAACTCGCGCTGACAGTTTCAGCGGCGCGCGCGCACTGCTCGGCCGGCGCATTCAAAGATGGGCAAACGGCCCGAGGCCGAGGGAAGCGGAGGAGGAGCTGACATTTTGTTTCGCGCCAAACAGCTGCAAGCGAAGCAGAGCATTTGACCTGATCTGAATATGCAGCGCAGCCATGCATATTCGCAGTTGTGCTCAGGAAAAGCTTCTGTGATCACGTTACTTGTGCATGTTGTTCAGGTACTCCTCTCTTGAACTATGGAATACTCCTAGTATTAAGAGTTCCTGAAAAAATTTCAAATTGGAGTTGAAACGCCTGGTGAGTTCCATCAAGAACACGCAATTATTCAGGAGTACTCTAGCTCGTACTCATAAAAATGAGATCTGCGGACAAATGTAGTACTACCGGTGAGATCAAAACCGACGATGATCCGCAGCTAGCTGTCCATCTAATAGTAGGACGTCAAGATATGAATCCAGTAATTGCTTGCTGCCAACGGCCAGTCGGCCACAACAAGGAAGCAGTTCCAGCATTAACTGAACACATTGCATGGATGAGCACACTGCAGTGTCCTTCGGACCGAACATTTCAGCTGGGTTTCTGTGTCTATTTATTTCGCTGGATCCCCCTTGGGTTCTGTACAGCGGACTATAAATTCGCTTGGGCCTTGGACCATTCTTCGGTTGGCGCGATTGTCTCTTCTGCGCAGTCCTCTTCAGTCTTCACCCTAGCCGATGCCTCCAAACTGTTTGAGTACACGTTCTCGATCAGCCAACAAATCGAGATGTATGGCTCTGGCGTCGATTTGTTTGGGCATTCTTTCAGTAACATGTCCCTAGTGGAGTTGGTGATGCTAATATGTTTAGGCCTAAGCTCTAAGAAAAGACGGCACCGGCGGGATTCGATTCTTCCATTCGATTAGAAAGTCGTTTGGAATGTTTGTCTCGTCGTCATGCGCCGTGAGCTAAATGCCTGAAAGCGAAGCGCTGGCTACCCACTCGAGCCTGAAAGTGATTCTCCGGACGTGGTTTTCAGTTGTTGGTCGATCGGGCCAATTGCTGACAGCTCCGAAGCAAAAATTGTTAACAAACTGATACGGCTCTCCAAGACGTCTCACTCCTTGCCGCCTTACGCTCCAATGCTCTCGGGCTATGCTGCATGCGGCACGCTGTTGTCTCCCAGCGACGCCGTGCCGGAGAACAATCCCAGGTGGTTGGCACTAGCGCGCTGCTCGCCTAGCAGAGGCGAACACAAATGCATGTCGGGCGAACTCGTTCGGGACGGGGCAGGAGTCGGTGTTGATTTTTGGCCTCGCCGGCGTCGACAGAGAGGGAGAAAAGGTGCGTGGAAAGGGACGGTTACTGCTGCCTCCTTTCCACGGCAAACCATCTCCCGCGCGCTTTCTTCCCCGGCCCCGGCAAAGCATGATGATGCGTGCCTGCCTTCCCCCACCTTTCTGGCGAAATCATGCGCGCCTTTTTATCTCGCAATGATATGCGCTTTTGGGTTCAAATATGGTCTACCCGAGCCAAACTCCCTGTCATCGACCTAATCCAGTATAATCGAAACTTGCTTTGCGCGCGCATGCGCCGGATTCAAGGGCCTTCAGCTTGGATTGGAAGTGAAGGCGGGGACGCGCGCGGCCTTGTTGTTTATTCCGCTGTTTGGTGCAGTGTCACAACGTCAGCCTCGGCATGTGTAGGCTTCGTCGTTTAACCGAAAGCAAGTGCAAAAGAAACCGTTTCTGCCCGTGCTGGCCACCCGCTACGCCGGCCTACGCGCGGAGGTCGGAGGATGCCGTCACAGACTCACAGCTTCATGGCGGCAACTCGATAGGGAGTTGTGGCCGATTGATATTTCCGATGCTGCTAATGAAACGACACGAGACTAGCTAGGAGTACCAACTAGTAGGAGTGTAGATACAACGACAGAATGTTCATTCTGTCATGAGCCGGCTCGGCGGTGGCCGATTGATATTTCCGATGCTGCTAATGAAACGACACGAGACTAGCTAGGAGTACCAACTAGTAGGAGTGTAGATACAACGACAGAATGTTCATTCTGTCATGAGCCGGCTCGGCGGCGGAGCGCTGCACCGCGCGCCGTGCGCGAGTATGCAGGAGTGCAGAGCGCTGGTGAGCGTCGCGGCGCCGTGCATGTGAGCGGCTGGGGGTGTGGGGGCATGTCATGTACATGTGACACCACGATGCCGCTCTGAATTTCTTCTTCTTTTTTTCTTCTCTTCCTGGCGCGCACGGGCAAGGCCTCCTCGCCGCACCGCGAACTTTGCTGTGGCCCGGGTGCAAACACCAAAATAGACCCAGCGGCCTGGCACGTCCAGGATAGCACCAAGATGCCGCTGTGGGCCGGGATGGTTCTTGTACGGCTTAATAACAGTGAGCACATACAGTGCCCATTTGAGAATCTTTTTTTCCGTTGAACATGATAAATACGGCACTTCTGCTTAGGAAGAAAACCGAATTGATCCTATGAATATATGTTTTTTTTTACATACATCGGGTGCTTTCACCACTTCATGCACTTTAATGAATGACAAACTAAGTTACTGCGCTTTAAAATACAAAGAAAATGGCCATGAATCTTTTCTTTTAAAAAAGAACGTCAATGTGAATCCAATCTTCTGTGTGCTAACTTGAAGTTTTAAAATAAAAGGGAAAAAGGAAAAATTGAGAAATGCATCTGTCCACTAACAGTTGTACACATTTCTTGTTTCTTGTAACATAGTTTTGGAGGGGGGGGGGGGGGGGGGCATGCCCCCTCCTAGTATATAGATAATCACGACCATATAGAGAACAAAGGCACACACAATAACCTACTCCAACTCACAGAAATAAAGAAATAAAATCCATTCACACAAGCAAAAAATACATGCACAATGTTCCTTGTTGCAAATTTTTTGCACCACGTATGGCCACTCAATACAGAAAACCTACCTTCATGAGCAACACCACCACACTACGGACATAGATCGCTACTTTAGCGCTAGGATCGACATCTCCCAACTATCATCCATTATTTTACATAGTTTTCTACTTTATTTTTCATGACTGGGATATTCTCATGCAGTTTAGGGAATGTAAACACAGGTGCGAGTACCACATCTGACGAATTAAGGAACATGAATTGAATTCAAGCTCATAGTAAATCTTACACATTAATCGATGAAGACAACCGGAAGTTAAAACTTAGTTCCTTTATTGATGAATACACCCTTTAGCATAAAAACCAAGTCAATTTCAGCTACTACAACAGATAAGCATGTATCAAAATTTCCCTTAGCCAAGTTCCAAAAGCAAACTTACCTAGCTACATTCATCTTCATTTTCATTTATAAACTTACATCATACCTTTTGATCCTCAGTCATCTCCAACAAAATATATAAGGACGTATGTATAGCAATCATCGAGCGATTTCTTCGAGCAATATCCATCCAAGATGCATCGATCCGCCCGTGATAAAATGGTAGGTGAACCTTCCTTTTTCGTTGCAAAGCGATCATATATAAGCCTTAGCGGAACGACCTTGTTGAGGAGCTGCCTGCGGCCGCGAACGAGTCTCCGGGATACCGGTCGAACATCTGCTGCCCATCACCGGGGCCCTGGAGCAGCGGGTCCGGCGCCTCGTCGCAGACGCGCCACACCTTGATGGACTTGTCGAGGCTGCCGGTGTACACGGTCCACCGCGACGCCGACGACCCGCCACTGGCCTCGCCTTCCGCGTTGTCCTCGACGACGGCGATGCACCTGATGGGCTCGGTGTGGCCCGTGAGCACGGAGAGGCAGGAGTGCACGCCGCCGTCGCGGCGCCACACGTAGATGGTGTTGTCGGCGGAGCCGCTGAGCAGGAGCGCGCCGGCGGCGGCGAGGCAGAACACGGCCTTCTTGTGGCCGCGCAGCACGCCGCCGTGGACGAGGTGGCGTTCCCCTTCCCAGAAGTTGACGAGCCCGTCGGACGAGCCGCAGTACAGCACGGGCGCGACGGCGCTGACGGCGAGCGCGTTCACCGCGTGCTCCTGCTTGAGAAGCGTCTGCACGGCCACGTGCTTGGTCCCTTTCCCCTGCAGCTCCCGTTTCCACACCTTCACCGTGCCGTCGGCCGATCCCGTGAACACCAGCCCGTCGAACGCCGCCACGATGGCGTTGACGTTGTCGTCGTGCGCCACCACGGACTCGAGGCACTTGGAGTCGGTGATGCGCCACACCTTGAAGGTGCGGTCCCATGAGCCCGAGTAGAGCAGGCCCTGCGCCGGGTCCGTGGGGCTCAGGCACGACACGGCGTCGCTGTGCCGGATCCACAGCGCCGTCCGGTTCTTGCGCACCTCCACGTAGTTGGACGGGTTCAGTGACCCGCGCAGGAAGTCGCGCAGGCGCGGCAGGCTGCCCACGCGCTTGTGCAGCCCGTTCTTGGGCGACACCTTCCACACCCGGATCTTGCCGTCCTGGTGGCCCGTGAAGATGCGCTCGCCGGAGATGACGATGGCCTTCACCAGCCCGCTCGACGACTTGAACCCGCCGGAATCCTTCTGCTTGCGCCACACGCGGATGTTCTTGCTGTCGGACCCCGTGTACAGCGTGTCCGTCTTGGCGGCCAGCGAGTAGATGTGGCCTTCCTCCCGCACCAGCGACCCGATCAGGCTCGTGCCGGGCGCCATGGTGGGCGCGCCTCCGCCGCCGGCCATGGACGCGTCGCTGTGGTGCGACCAGGGGGACGCCATGGTCTGGTTCCAGGGGGACATGTTGTACGGCGAGCACTCGCCGCTGAAGCTGGTCGGGTAGTCGGAGTAGAACCCGGGGCTCGCGCCGCCCGTGGCGGACGAGCTGCTGTTGCGGTTGGAGAAGTCATCGTCCGTGCCAGAGAACTGGAGGTTGGGGTCGGAGTGCGGGTTCGGCAGCGGCAGGTTGGACGGGTGCGAGCGGGGGAAGCCACTCCCCTCGCCATCGCTATCTCTCATCTGTTTCTTCCCGGAGGCCGTGGTGGCGTACGTGGTGGCGCAGTGGATGGGGGAAATGCGAGAGGATGGGGAGGGGCGGGGTTGTGTATGCGTGGAGGAGCTTGGCGGTGAGAGGCGAAGAGAAAGTGGCGGGAAGGGAAAAGGTCGTCACGACCGTTACGAACTTGGGGCGGAGAAAAAGGGTAGGGCCACCCCCCGTGATATGCTCCCTGTCATCAGTTCAAGAGGCTAACTTGAGCTTAATTTGTGGCATGGAGAGAGTTGCTATCTTTAGTTGTGGAGCAAGTGAACCATCCTATTTGTTGTTGATTATAATAAGGACATGTTTGGAACGTGAAAATGGGAATCTGAAAAAAAAAATCTAGTGCTATAAATTGCACTTTGCACTGGAGAAAGAGATGCGATTTTTAGATACATAGAAGAAAAATAAAATCTTAAGAGAGAGAGAGAAAAAAAAAAGAGCAAGTGCGTGGCCAACAATAAAGATTTTTCGAGCGGGCCTACTGAAGTACCCAAAGGCCCATTGATCCCACTTCGTTTCCTCATGAGCAGTCCTTCCAAGTTTCAACCCATCTCGTTTCCTCTTATTGTGCGTTTTGAACTTTTGATGCCCACCAATCTCTTCTTCGTTTCCCCTCAAAAAAAAAAAAAAAACAATCTCTTCTTCGTCTCGATCCAATCCCTTCTCGGCCTAAGCCCCGCCGCCTTGTACCTCGCTCAACGCCATCGCCTCCTCCTCTTCTTAGTCTTGATGGTTGTTTGTGCTGTTTTCTGAAGGGAAGGATCATCTTCGTCTTACCCTTGATTTCTCGCCGATTCGCATTCGGGATTTGTCGTACAGTGGTAGGACTGGAGTTGATCGTTTCTTAATTTATTACATAGATTCGAATTCGTCTTGTGGAGCTGCAAGGTTCAGCCACAGCGCCGTTGAAAGTGAAGGGAGCAGAGTGCCATGGCCAAGAGGAACGAAAGAACAAGGATGCCAGAGCGGTCCGGTGGGCGTGCCGACGGCCCTACGGCTACGCTGCCGCAGAGGCACCTGTACCTTGTCTTGGATGACTGGGCGTGTGGATACACCATCCGCAAGGTTGATCTGACATCCGACGACGACTCTGATCATCAGTGCTTGCCACCACCCATCTTCTGCTTCGAGGCACAACGTGGGTTGCCCATGTACTTCGCGGCGGCCTTTGGCTCCAAGATCATCGCTATGCATCCTAGAAAAGCCCTGCACGACTTCCAGCCGACTCACCCGTTGGTGCCCAAGGACTTCGTACCCGTCTTCGACGTCGGCACACGGACCTTCAACTTCTGCCCCCGGCCCGTAACTGAGAGGGGCAGCCTACCCATCTACATTCCCATCGGCGACAAGCTTTTCACGATATGCGGCCCCTTGCAGATGCTTGATCAGCCGCCACCGGATGACCTTGCCGGCCAGTGGTGTGACCAGTTGTGGCACACTCTCCCCCACCCGCCCTTCGACTCCAGGTTTCACACCTCCTACGCCGCGCACCCTGATGGCCGATCCTTCTTCGTCAGCATTGGGAACCTTACTGCTCCAGCCAACTACAGCTTTCACATGGGGAAGCCGCGCATGAAGTGGCAGGCTGAACACGGGTGGGTGCTGCCTTACAATGGCCAAGCACACTACGACCCGAAGCTAGACGCTTGGGTTGGGCTTTCCAGGTACCCGGACGCCGTTGGACACGTCTGCGCCTGCAACTTAGCGTCTGCCAGTTCAGCAACTGCCAGCTACGAGCAGTTCCCAGCCAGGAGGAAGGTCAGCAAGGAGAAGCTGTTTAGCGAGGAGCCGAGGATCCAGTGGAGAGGCACGTCGGTGCAACCCTCGTGTACATGGGAGGCGAGAGTGAGTTCTGCCTTGTGCAGTGCATCTGGACGGAGTACAAGCATGTCGCCAAGAGGGTTCACAAACGTCTCAGGAAAGAGAAGATTTGCTTCTCGTTGGAGGGAATGGGTTCCCTGCAGTCGTGGTGTTACCTGTTTCGGGTGACGACTTTTTCTCTGAATTATGATGGGAATGGAGACCTGACGACTGGCAGTAGCCGCCGTGTTCTGTACTACCGCGTGCCTGATGGTACATCCCAGTTAATCCTAAAGTTTCCTGTGGCGTTCTGGATGTAAACGAATTATTTTGCTGCTAAGTTATGTTGGCTATAAAGCAAGAATTCCTTTGCTTAGTGTGACTGTATCGATGCTCCTTGTTACTCGTCATAGCATAAGGTCTATCAACGTCTTTGGTGATTGAACTGTTGTGGAGAATATGTCCTCTGCTTTTGCATGCTCCAAAGCTACATCATTTCAACTCTCTGTTTTTTATTCGAAGAAATAGGGCCCTGCTGTTTGTGGTCTTGTTTCAGGACGGACGGGGTGACCGCCGCGAAGAGCGCGGTGTACACGCAGGCAGGCATGGGTGTGGCACCTGTGGCCAAGGCGTACGTCGTGAACGTGAACGACCACGGGTGGCACCAGCTGATTCGTCACTGGCACAACACGCATTGCATGCCGTGATGGAGCCGTTCGTGGTCGCCACGAACCGGCAGCTCAGCGCGGCGCACCCCGTGCACTGCCGCTCTACCGCGACACGATGAACATCAACGGCCTCTCGTGCCAGGCGCTCGTCAACGCCGGCGGCGTCTTCGAGATGACCGTCTTCCCGCGCAAGTACGCGCTCAAGATGTCACGAGGACTACCCGTGCATGGCGGACGGGCTGGCGATCTGGCACGCTGTCGTGCTGCGCTGCGACGCGGAGCTGCGGGCGTGGTGGAAGGAGGTTCGCGAGGTCAGGCATGGCGACCTCAAGGACGCGCCGTGGTGACCGTCGATGCAGACGGTGGCGGAGCTGGTCAGGGCACGCGCGCCCGAGAACTTCGGGCAGTGATGCACTGATGCCACCCGGAGAAGGCGTTCGTGCGCAGTCACAAGCCAGGTGCAGGACGTCGTGGGCATCTCACTGCTGGAGATCCAGGGCCGCGTCGTGGCCTTGAACGCGAACCCAAGGCTCGAGAACCGCGTCGGCCCGGCCAAGCTACCCTACACTCTGCTGTACCATGTACCCCAACACCTCCTCACTGACCGCAAGGGAGACGCCACCGGCATCACTGCCAAGGGGATCCTTATCAATATCTCCGTACTAATCTAGTATCTGAGGAGCACGGTCGACCTCTGCTAGGGGTGAAAACGGGCGATCCCTACAACCCTCGTGCTGGTTAATGCGTTTTGGTGTTGTGCGTGCTCGGTCGGCACGGAAACGTTGCGCGAGCTGGCCGTTCCATCGTCACCAATTTACATATCGCTGTCTACGCAGAATCGTGTGCTAACAATGAAAGCGAATGTACTGATATCTCTTTTCCATTCTCTCTTAGAGTCTTAGGATTTGCCAAAAGTTCTCTTTCGTATGCCAGGCCATTCTTATTCCCCTCAAAATAACACACATCATTTATTCAGATAACACGATAAAACTTGTTTAATATAGCATTAGCATAGCATCTTACAGTAGGCTTCTACACTATGAGCTATTGACAGAAGTTCCACATACTGCAGAATGCTAACATCCTTTTCAGAATAAGATGGCATTCCATCATGGACTTTTTTGTTTACATGAATATGCTAAGATCGTCTTGAAAATGTGCTTCCTGCGTGGAAAAAAAAACAGATAATGATAAACTGATTGTCGCCTTTTGCAAAACGCATAAAAATGGGAGGAATCAATATCGAAGCATAAGCGTGAAGGACACAGCCAAGGGGTCCCTGCTCCCAAGTACAATCACGATACTACATATTCAGCCAAACAATGACTGGACCAGATAGCGATGGAGCATACCTTGTGACTCAGATCTTAGTTCTTGTACTTCATGGTCTCTTTCTCAAATCCAACTGTCGGGAACTGCTTTGCATATTCCTCCACAGCATGGCGAAGCTTTGCAATCTCAGCTTGGATGCTGCTATCAGATTGCAAAGTGGCAACAAAGTCCTTCAGCTTTGTTCCACCTAAATTGAGTTTAAAAACAAAATACAAATAAGGTTATCCATCTGTAACATAAGTGCGTCTCTCTAGATGCAAATATATCCAGTACAGTAGCTTTTTTAAAGAAATAACCAGGGCTTTGAATGACCTGTCGTTGCAGCCTTAATCTTCACAGCCAACTTCACTGCTTCATCAAAGAATTCAGCAACCTTAGCAAAATCTTCCTCAATAAATCCTCTTGACGTAAGAGCTGGGGTTCCTGCACGACAGAGAACTGATGTTAAGAATTTGCAAGATTAAAAATAGATCACATTGAAAACTAACATATGACAACATATTACCCATCCTGATGCCTCCTGGTACCATAGCTGAAACATCACCAGGAACGGTGTTCTTGTTTGCTGCAATGTGAACGTTTTCCAAAACCTTCTCCACCCTTGAACCATCAATCCCCTGTACATTTGTCAAAGGGATAATAATTGTTCATAAATGCAAATGAATTGGAAACAACTAGAAAGTTTTGTGTAGTTAGCACATTTAGATATATGTAATGAAATACTAAGTAGGTCTTTGTAAAGGAAGACATCAACCAATATCTTTCCCCAATAACAACTTCAGCCAAACAACCTAACTGGTTATTGGTCATGTTATGAACTCGAGATTCATTAGAATATGTTACAGGTAACTCCCAAAATAACAAAACATGCTGTGAAACACATATTTCTTTATCTTACCTTATTCTTGAGGTTCACCAGTACTAAATGGTTGTCAGTTCCACCCGAGACAAGCTCGTATCCTTTTGCAACCAAGCTCTGGATAAAAATGTTCCCATCGAATAAGGAAGTAATTTAAGTGGTAAAGCAGAGATAATAATGCTGAAGAAGTAAAAAAAAACATTTTTGTTCCATAACATCTAAGGTGAATTAAAAAAAATGAAAGATAGCATCACTGTAAATTATAGTATCTTATCTAATATAGCTAACCCAGCAAAGTGCTTTGAAAAAGGAGACAAGCTGCTCCTATATAAACAGTATTGCAATATAACCTACTCATCCTATTAAGTGAGAATGCATCTTAACTCTGGTGCTCCCAAGATATATGGATACAAATTAAGCGTGACCACAAATACCTGTGCAAACTTAGCAGAGTTACTCATAACTTGCTCTTGATACGCTCTGTACTCTGGAGTAGTTGCCTGAAATAGAACAGGTGAGAGGCTCAGACACAGGAAACAATATGAACAATGATATCAAAAAAAAAAAAAAAAAAAGAACATGAGTGGTGCAGACCTGCTTAAGTGCAACAGCCAAGCCAGTAATGGTATGGTTGTGAGGCCCGCCTTGCAGACCAGGAAAGACTGCAGCATTGATCTTGTCCTCAAAATCATACTTAACCTATAGAATAATATATCATTAGTCCATTTATTTCAAGGTATCAGTATAGAATAAACTCGATAGAACAACCGGGTTCAACACTCTATGCTCAAGTATCTTTAACTGCTTCCCACCAGTCATACCTCTTTTCCTTGCTTGTTTATTTCTTTCACACCCTTCCTGTAAAAGATCATGGCTCCACGTGGCCCACGAAGTGACTTGTGAGTTGTGGTAGTCACTACATCTGCATAATCAAATGGAGATGGAATAACACCAGCTGCGACAAGCCCACTGATATGTGCCATGTCTGCTAGAAGTATTGCCTTCTGCTTGTTGCATATCTGTCAATTGGATAGGATGGTGGAATTATACGACCAATGACAAAATAAAACAATTCAACTTCATTGCTGAGAAAAAAACTTGCCTTCCGCATACGGTCATAATCATATAGGCGAGCATAGGCACTTGCACCAGCAATGATCAACTTTGGCCTAAAAAGAACAGCGCTTTTCTCCAGCTGTACATAGGTAGCAAAGTATTGGATAAAATAAGGTGTTAGGGTGACTCATTTAGAAACAATTTTACCATTGAAAGAGACATGACCCAGTAAGAAAATATCCTAGATAAGAAACCTTTTTTAGTTAAATTGCAAAAAGAAACACATGTGTATCTAAAGAAAAGAGCGACCAGTATCTGAATAAGTAAACCAAATAAACCAGAAGAGTATGAGGAAAGGACCTGATCATAATCAATCAAGCCAGTGCTTTCATCCAATCTGTATGGCATTGTCTCAAAGAATATTGACGTTGCCGAGATCTTCTTAGTGTCAGTCTGCAAACATGAAGCAGAGCGTTTGAGCCATGGGAGTTTCAAGAGGACCAGGTCAAAACATTACTATTATGGGAAACTATTACTCGCTAGTAAGCTTACAAGTATGTATGCATTACATAATCAAGTGTGCAGGCAGCACTGCATTTTACATAGCAAGTGTTAATGGTAGAACAACCATTCACATTCAGTCTAAACCAACTGCAGAGCAAGCATGGGAAAAGGTAACAAACAGGGACATATGCATGCCTGTATGCCAACTTTAGAGTAAAATAGCAAGGATAAGAAGAAAATCCAGACCCATTTACCTGATAACCATGAGAAAGATGTCCACCGTGGGGAAGATCCAAAGCCATGATCCTTTCATGTGGCTTCAATAGCGCGGTGTATACGTGGAAGTTGGCAGGTGAACCCGATAGAGGTTGCACATTCACTGCAGAAGTAAATATATGTCATTATATAACACAATGTGAAAGGACAGCCACCATTATGGGAGAAACGTGGCCAGAAATAAAAGACAAATATTGAAAAAGTAGATAAATAATATTGGAGATGATCTATTCAGGTATTAAAACAACTTATGAAGGGTACTGTCAAAAGGTTTGGTTTGGATGAGCAATGTCTACACGGCTACATATACTCGATCAACCTAGAACTTACCCCATGTACTCTGAAATCCTTGCAAACTCTGAAGCATTTCAGGTAGCCCCAAAGCATTACTTACTCTAGTGATGTAATTTGCTGATAAAACAGATTGTTTCTATCATCTTTTCCAATTCGAATAACCCAACCCAGAAACGGGAGGAAATGACTACGTACTTTAGCGCAATATAGTCTCGAATTCATAGAGAATGTTGTACAAAACTATTGTATAAAAGAGGAAAATGTGACAAGGAGACGTAGTAGATATTGCTAGCAGACTACACAAGGTTTTACCTCCCCACTTCTCCGGGTCCAAACGGAAAGCCTCCAAAGCACGTTTCTGACACAACGTCTCAGCCATATCGATGTATCTGCAGACAAGAAAAATCAGAACAAGCATTCGAGAAAAAAAAAAATCATAACAAACACCGATCAAGATTACTCAATCAAGCATGCATCTTCCCTAGGAAACATAATGACAAACTGAAAGAGCAGGAACATACTCGTTTCCACCGTAGTATCTTGCACCCGGGTACCCCTCGCTGTACTTGTTGGTCATGACGGATCCTACAGCCTGCATCACTGACACCGACGTGAAATTCTCCGATGGGATGAGCTCCAGCCCCTGCATCAAACAGGTCAAACCAATTCAATATCGTTTTGACAAGCTAAACAACATATAATCAAGCATTGCAGTTACGACAGATGACTGAAAAAATTGCCTAAAAAACATGACTGAAGAAACAGACCTTCCATTGGCGGGCCTTCTCTAGCTCGATGATGTCGGCAACCTCGGGGTCGACCTCCTCCAGCGGCGAGTTCAACTGCTTCAGCCACTGCAGCCGACGCCAAGAAAACGAGATGAACAGGAGAAAGAGACAGAGCAATGTGTACACCAACCATTCAGAACAGAGTAATCTCAACGTACGGTGACTCCGGATCTCTCCTCCGTCGCCGGCAGGGACGCCTACGCAGTCACAAAGTCAAAACAAAATCAGGCGTGTCATGAATCTTTCTTCCTTTCGATGGGTTGGTGGAAGATGAAACCAGGAACAGCCACCAACGTGCGTCCGTGACATGACTGATGGATTAAAAAAAAAAAGAGAGAAGCGCGCGGCGGCGAACCATGTAGTAGAGCGGCGTGATGCGGGAGAGCGGCTGGCCGCGGACGGCCTTGGTGGAGAGCTTGCGGAGCGCCGCCGCCATGGCCATGGTGGGCGCGTCCTCCTCTTCGGCGGCGGTTGGAACCTCGGCTCGCGAGTTTGGGAAGTAGTGGGATCGGTGGAGTTTGTATGGAGCTATTTTAGCTGGATATGCCCGTGCTCGTGGATGGCTGGGATGGCAGTGCCGCAGTCGTGTCAGCACCCACCGCACCAGACGCTTGAGTCACCAACCCTCCCTGTGTGCAGTGCAAGTACAATGTTTTTTTTGTCACCCTTTTCATAAATTTATTTTTTTTCCTTGCACACTAAGTTGTCTTATCTTTTTTGTGGTTTTTTTTTGTGATTACATAGTACAACTCAGACACTCACAACACACGCACACCCTCCTATGAACGCACATACGCAAACCCTATCTCTATGAGTATCTTCGAAGATTAAGCCAGCAAATCTTCGAGATTGACGGAGTCAAATAACGTAATTCATTTATTTCTTGCTGGCTACTAATCGACCTTTTGAGATATTATTCTCTATTGTTATTGGGAATTTTGTGAACTATACTGGGAAGATTCTGGCCATTTAGGTTAACTATTTGAGATTTTATAGTGTAATAAATTGCACGGGGTATTTTCTTAGACCTGTTGCATTATTATAGACTAACATCCAGTCTGAACAGAAAAAGAAAAATGATTCTATTATATTAGGTCAGATCCGCATCTCATGATGGTGGAGCAAGGGTATCTTGGTCCCAGGAGGGGAAAGAAAGACGAGACACCCTACCATTTCTTTATTTTACGGAAGTGTTAGTTTCGAGAATTATTAAACTGCGCCACGATGGCCACCAACCCAACCAGACAAGATTCTTCGTTCGCAAATTAAATTACATCGCGTCAAATATTCTGGTGCTTACATGATTTGGTTCAGCAGTAACCAATCAGAAAGCAGGGCAACGAATCGCGTCAAATTAGCGGGTTTACATGATTTGGTTCAGCAGTAACCAATCAGAAAGCAGGGCAACAAATCGCAATGGAACCAAATGGACCACTGAACTTGCAACTGACACTCACCTAACACTCCAAAAGCGACACCATAAAGTGACTTCTTCCCAAGGATATGCCAGTATCAATTTCCCCATCAATTTCTCATGAAGTTTTTTAATAATTTTTATCAACATATTATTACAGTTAAGCCATATGAAACTCATGGAAAAAATTAACTTCAATAAATTAGAACATGAGAAAGTGCGCGAGTGTTGCTGCCATGTACGTGCATCCAGGCCACCGGAGCCCTATCTTTCCCATGACCACAAGTGAGCACTAGAAGTACAATACAAACAAGTAGCTCCATGAGTTGTGCTCAAATGCGGATAAAACGATTAATCTCTGTCTCAAATACTACAAGGAATATAAATCATTGAATAATGATGAGCACTACAATTCTTTCTACCTTCATGGAATAAGATTTCCTTTCCAGACAAAAGACCAGGGACAAACAAGAAATCGTCGTTCCAACATAATGCTTGAACATGACAGATCAGATACCTAAATAGAAACAAGTACAAAGCAACAAAGAGTGGTCCACTCTTTGTGGACATAGGCAACTAAGAGAATATCATCTGAGCGATAACGAACAACATTTCCAGCCGAGAGAGTCCGTAGGCCCTTTAATGTTACCGAAAACTTCGACTCCTCATTGAAAAATGTGATAATCCCTTTCCTGCCATTACTAAGGAAAATTTGTCTCCCAAGACACTGATCGTTCGTGGCTTTGTCTCGCTCACACTGCACGGCGCCGTTTTGCCGCTTCACAGTGCCAAAACGGGACTTTGCCCGTAATACACCGCACCAATTAAAATAAATAGTAACTGAAAAAGGTGAAGTAACCGGTAAAATGTTGATGAATTCATTTGACATCGTTAATGGAGGCAGCGTTCCGGTTACTGAATTGCACATCCAACTCCTACGTTTCAAAGAACGCCACGTGGAATACTAAAAAAAAAAGAACGCCACATGTCCATGAGAGTTACCTACCAAATTTTTATGTACAAGGACACAATCTGTACATTTCACTTGAACCAGAAAAAGGTGGGATCTGTTTCAGGGAAGAAAAAGAACAGGATAGTTAGGGCCGGGCAAAACGAACTATTCTGGCTTTATCATGCCCTTCTGTTGGGGTCATACAGCTCTACAACTACAGGGTAATTACTCCAAAGCGAGAACGTGCTGTGGTGTTCACCAGATTGCAAATGCTGGATGTTCAGTGCAGGCCAGGCTACAGCTTCAGCATTCTGCATTGTTGATGGCTGGAACAAGGGGAGTAGCTGCAAAGAGGATATACATGACGCCCTGTTGCTGCAGGTGAAGCTCCTTACTCCGCTAGTCTGCTTGGAGCAATCCGTAGCAATTCATGTCGTACCAAGAAGGCTCTAATTTGGACCATAAAACTGGCACTTGGGAAACTGGATTAAATCCGCACACTCCTGTTAGAGTGTAAGTTAATGCTTAAACGACTAAACCCATCCTTGCCTTGGAGAAAAGGGAAAAAAATATACCTGGTGCACCGTCATCCATAGCAATCATTCATTTGCTGGACAAGCTACAGTAGTTCAGCTTTTACAACTGACTTTGATTTGTACTGTCCAAGCTCTGAAAATGTGATAAACAAATTTTTAGGTGAATCACATATTACAAGAGTGATAACTCTAATTTTTCTAAATATGCCAAAAGATGACCTATGAGAATGAATGGAAATTTCCCGGATGGAAAGAGTGGTGAACACATGTATAGAGTGCTGATAACCTTATGATGTGCAAAACAAACATTTCTGTGCGAAACAAGTGTAGCTATATAAAAGCCGACATGTTGCCCGTGATAAACTAGGACTTTCTGCTTCACAATCTAATCATACTGTTGGTGTATGGAGGCCCATGTATAGAGGCCCATCTAGAGGCCCATGTATAGGAGTATATATCCCACCCTTCTAGGGTTTGGAGGAATACAATTCCAGTTTTCTCCCTAATCTAACACATACTTGCCCTGATTTTCTGAAAATAGTACAGTGAAATGCTTTGCAGCAGTATAGATGGCCTGATTTCATGGGGAAGAAGCCCGCATCTTGGTATGGTTGTGGAATCATGCTACTGTTGTTCTCTTTTAGAAAAGATAAGTGGCATGCCTTAGCAGAAATATGAGCAAAAATTCCCTGTCCTATAAATTAAAGGGAATGACCAGTCCAGACTTAAAATATTCAGTTAATACCTGGACCACACACATTGAAGGAAGTCACATCCACAAATCATATCCAAGGTGTCCACCCCTCATACATATTGCATAAGTTGTCTATGCTTGTCGATTGCTTGATAAGGTGGTCAACTTGCTCAGAAATGTTCAAGGACCTTGAAAGAATAACATGAAATCAATTAAAAACGGCAATATAGATCAATACAATTGACTGCTAGAATTATTTCCGCTTAATTGCCCACCTGGTGCTATCTATGTCCCATCCATGTAACTTATGCTCCACTTGCTTCAGGATGGATAGAGCAAACGGATTTTTACCTGTAGCCATTAAAGACAACAAGCAGAACATTAACTGTAAATTTGTATCAGCCAGAATCCTAAAGGCCTAACATTTATAAGTATTTAACACGTTCTGAGACACAAAAAAACTAAGAAAATAGAATAATTTACTTTAGAAAAAGAAGTTTATGACAAATAGTAATGCTGCCATTTTCTTCTTGCAGGAAAAATTATCCAGTGTCAACATGCTGCTGACTGCTAAACCGAGCCTCTAAAAACCCATAATCTGGATAATAATGCAAGTTCAAGGATACACAAAACACTTCTTAGAGTTCCAGAGGCAACCTAGTTTTCATCAGATAGAGTACAATTCAGCAAAAACTGACAAAAACATCAGCCATCTACTCTTTTTGTGTCTTACCTCTGTTTACTCGAGTCACAGAGTCTGAATAGGATTTAGGATCACTGTTGTCACACTCTTGTCCTCTAACCTGTTTGAAGGCCATGTTATTATCCTCAAATTCAGCTTTGCCCTCCACCAAATGAGTTTCAACATCATGAATCTCGTCTATCAGTGCCTCATTACTGCAGCTGTCTTTTTCTTCCTGGCTGTTGGTCTGAGGACCTTCTATCCCAGCCCCCTCATCCATAACAGCATCTATTTTCTCCAAGTTTTCAGAAGAACTAATCTGGGTTAACCCCGTGTTACATCCCGAACTGCTAGTATATGAGTGCTCAGGAGGGGAAATCCAACATCCATCTTGCAAAGAAACATCGACGTTCATTACCAAATCCTGAGAGTCGCCTTCCCTACTCCCAGACGAACTTCTATCCTTCTCACTAGATGAATCACTTTGCAAAAGATCTGGATGTGTCGAGGGTACATCCTGGGATTTTACAGTTTCCGGTTCTTCATGAACTTCTAGAGCCTGTGAACACAGGAAAAAGACTAGTGAAATAATCGTATCAAGAGACAAGTGAAGAAATGTTTTGTAGCAAAAGAAGAGGATATATATTAAGCTTCTGTACACCAATATTATTGGCAGCAGAAGTCAATTTGTGACATTACCATTGACTAGAAAGTTAAAATCAGGTAGCTCTTCTGCAAACATAGGGTGCAAATGATTTACAGGCTTTCAGCATATAATACATACATCACTTAGCTCTTACCTTATGAAGATTCCCTGCATGAATACTTGAAAGGCGCCCAAGCTTGGTGACCATTGAATGCAATTCCTTCACATCTTCAGTAAAAGGACCAACAAGAGGCTCCAAAAGTTTGCAAGCTTCCCTAATTTTAATGCTATAAGTTTGGTGCAATGCCTTTCCATGAATAAGAGGCATAGTGGCATTGTTTTTCTCTTTTTCCTTGGAAATCGCTTCAGACATAACAGTTACATCAGCAGATAGAGAGGCTTCAAGCGGAAATAAAATCATATTTGCCTGTCAATCAAGAACCAAAACAGAAGCCTTTTCTTTTAGATAGGAAAAATGATATCATACTCTAGCAAATATAATATGAGAATAACTACTTATAAGTTTTGGGCATCTTGTTTAGCATATTCCAATAAATGTTTTATAACGCACATAAATGAAAACCATGTCAATCTCGAATTTAACCTCATCAATTGAAGTATGAAAACACCATGCACATGAAGAGCAAGTTCAAATAGCCAGTGAATAGGCAAAGCAAGTATTTATATTGACACTGGGAAAGAAATGCAGTGAACAAAGAGAAGCTACAAGCCTTGGAAAGATTGGTCATAAGGGAACTGTGCACTGCAGAAGCTTCCTTCCCCAGAATGTAGACATCATGCAACCCATCTGCTATAGCCAAAACCTGCAAATAATTCACCATGAAATCAAGAACAAGAAATAAGTTACTGGATATCATCACCAAGAACAACTAGAAAGGGGCATAGGTCAATTCACATAATTGACTTCACTAACTCCTATGAGGTAAAAACGAAATTGTTCATCAAGATGAAATGTAATAATGTACCTCCTCGAGCAAGGAACCACATTCAGAAGTCAAAGCGGCACGATCCTGTGATACATGTTTAAATCCAGATAACAATGTGCTCACTTCACAAGCACTTTCATACATGGCTACAAGAGTGTCTTGTAGATTAACTGAGAAAAGATACACAAATTAAAAACAGCAAATATGTTACAAAATTTGACATTATGATAATGAAAGAAAAGGTACAATTTCATAACAGCAAACATACCTAAAGCAGTCTTTGTTTGTCCAGAGATTATAGAAACCTGGTTGTTTGCTGAAAACAAGCCATTTCCAGCGGCTTCCAGGTTAAGCTGGCCAAGTTTCCACTCTTGTTCTGCACCTGGTCAGAACAGAAGCAAACAGAACAATTATAAAACAGAAGGATCCATGATGATATAAGCATGCAGAACTTTTTAAATTATGAATAGACTTCGGACACCTCCATATATCTAGCTTCAGCAGTAGTTGTGTGGCTGAGTGCTACGCCACACAAAAAAAAAGCGTGCATGCGCGCGCGCACACACACAGCAATTGTAATACTGGCACACCAGCACATTCATAAGACACTAAGGTACTTCAGTGCCCTCCTTGGAGGCAAGGATTCAGCTCTTAAAGAGCAAGAACAAATTTGGTGTTCATATTGATTAATACGTGCAGCATGCCACTACCACTGGAAGTATATGCATGCAACTCGAGAGAATCACAAAATAACTGTAACAAAAGAATGCAAAGAGTGTAAACAACATACATGTAAAAGAATGATATGCTGCATCTAGACGTGTCAGGAGATTCAAGAAAGTTTGCTGCCACGCCCTGCCTTTGTCAGTATACTGTTTGGAAGCTTTATCATCAGAGTTGAAGTAAAGTCCATCTCTAGATGCTTCAAACTCCAAAACAGATGAGCAAAACTTCACAATGTTAGATGCCTCTTCTTGAACCAACCGGAGTAATTTCTTCCTCTTTGATAGATGATCATGAAATTCAGGGGGGATTCCTGAACCCTGTGCAGTTGAACCGCTTGCTCCAGAAGTATTTGAGCCACCACAGGCCCATCCCATGGCTCTCTCAAGTTGTCCTTCAGCTGAAATAGAAGTGCTTTCACAGGCTTGCAGGCATTCAATTGACCTTGTTATTAGTGACACCGAAGATTGGATCTTATCCAACAAATTGTTTCTGCTCAGATGTAAAATCACAGAAATGAACTTATCATCAGTAAGAATATTTTGTGACAAAACTTTCACCTTCTGTGAATGAGGTGATGAAAGATCATGTAGCCATTCAAACTGAACTACTTCCAGAATGATTTTGCGTAGTGCCTCTGTGAGCTCATTTAATTGCCTCTTCATCACAGAAACTGTAGTCCGGGCAGCTCTAGCTGTCTCATGAGCATTACAATACTCCTCTAGCAGTAATGTAACCCTTCCAACAGCCGCAGAATCTCTTTTAGGTTGATCAGATTCTCTTCCTTGACTCAAATGCAGCATATCATTAATTTCCTCGTCTAAAGTTTGGATGAGTACAGGAGTAATCCTTTCTGCCATATACTGAAAAACTTGTTTTTCCACATGGATCGCAAGCTTCTTTTTAAGAGTACTATAAAGCTGATTGGTGGTGAAACTGTGCTCAACAGAGGACGAGATCTCACGCATGCATAAATCAAGAACTGAATCAAGAAAACTGATTTCCCAAACAAAAAAAGCATGATCCTTCAATAAGCCAGCTGATGGCCACACTACATCAGACAACGGAGAACCCAACGACAAAAGTTCCTTCAGATTAGAAATGGGTATATCCATGTGAGAAGGAAACGAGCCATGCGATGACAGCATATTATCAATCGATTCCAGGTCAGCGAAGGGCTTTGTCAAGCATGAAAGTAGCATGCTTCTTCTCAAATGAAATTCACTTTCCTGATCAGCATCTAATAAAGTTGAGAGGTACTGTTTAGAAGAGCGTAATGAATTCATGACACTGGTTTCTACTTTCATAAGAGATGAAATCCGCAAATCTTTCTGGTTCCATGTTTCCTGCAATTGTTCCAATTGTGCCCTACAGACTTCCTCCTGTGAAGCTAGCTCCTCTGCTTCTTCCCAGGATAGATGTTCTCTGCCCCTTGCAGCAGCTTCTTCAAGAGCTATTTGTTGCTCAGTAATTCGGCCAACTTTCACGAAGTAGCTCTGTTCCAATTCAGTAAGAGATGCTCTGTCAAGTTCTACCTCAATCAGCTTCTCTAGAGCTGTATCAACAGAACCACGTATCTGAGAAATTGAACCAATGGCTTCCATTACTTCTGAATTGCATGAAACAAATGATCTAATAAATTCTGGAAGAAATACTTCAGTCATTTGTTCAATTATGTTGATACTTGAGCGCAAAGCGGCCTGAAATGTAGAAGCCCAATGCCTAGGGTGGCGCTTTGCATAAGCAACACTCCCTTCAGCTATTTTATTCCCAATCACTCCATGCACTTCATCCACTACTCCTGAAACTAATGTACATTTTTCTATCTGTTGATCAAACAATTGCAAGCCCAGTCCAGCATCATCTGTCCTCAATTTAGATCTTCCGATAGCATTAGTTGAGAGGTCCAACACTTTGGCTCTAATGTCACTATATAGCTGGCCCACAGCAATCCAAAAAATGGAGAAAACCTTTCCTTGTATATCATCCTTGCCTTTAGTCTCACCCCGTCCAACACTTCCTGAATGCAATAAATGAATATTATCCCCATCCTTCATTTGTGATGGCAACTGAACAGAGTTCCTGATTACAGAAAGTATTCGCTCTTTGGATTGCACTTCAATATCTGAACCAATAGAATTCATCAGTTCAGAACATTCCCTGGCAAGCCTTTCCATACATGCGACATAGCTTTCCATTTGATTAAGGAGTTCCCGGTATCTTTGCTGCACTAGATTAATACTTTCACCTTGAACTTTAGCAATGACTTCTGCAGCCTGCCTTTTGGCAAGGGTAAGCATATCTTGTGATGTGCTACTTACACATAGCTGAAGAACTTGTGCCCAACTAGTAATTGGACTGGTTGTGATGTAGTTAACTGGAAGAACTTGCTGCAAGATTAAAGCATATTCGCTGAGTGAATCTAAGGCAGAGGAAAGTCCACCGTGCAACTCAGAGATTAATTGAGAAACCTCCATGTCCAACTCATAGCACTGTGCTCTTGTTGGCTCTGGCACAACTGTAAGTGGAACTCCTGATAGAGCAACAGCTGAAATAAGGCTTAAGGCCTCATCCTTGCAGTTCAACTGCATGCATGACTCAGCACGAGTAATAGAATTGTCCCGTGTGGCCTGCAGAACACGCCCATGTTTTTCCACCCATATCGCCAGTTTGTTAGCTTCATCAATTGCCACAGCTTTTGACTCTGCTAATTCGTGAGCATGCCGTTCAAATGAAGTGCGAGATTTCTCAGCAACCGAAGTTGCATCCGCTAGTACTGACTTAGCTGATGTTTCATTCTGCAAAGCACTTGACCTTTCTTTCTCAACAGTATAAAACATAGCCGATGCAACCTCATACTGATCTAGAGTATACAAGAATTTCTGCATATAAAAAGAAACAAAGGAACATTCAAATATTTATTTGAGATGGTTGAACATTATCTTGCAGAGTTGAAATGAATACCTTTAGAGCAGATAGTGTCGCTGGCAAGTTAGTTATGAAAAGATCTTGGTGCTCCTGGACAAAGGCAACAATTCAATCCCATAATGAGCTAATGAAGTAATAATAAAAATTAAATAGCTTATTAATTATGCACAGGAAAGAGCTGCAAAATGTGTCTTACTCCTGAAACAATAATCCTATCTCTATATTAAAGTTGGATATTGAAAGATAGCACTATAGAGTACCACGTTGACCAACACTTGCCATCCTATCCAAACCCAATGTGCATGCAAGGAAGCACTGTTAGGTAATGCATCTATAATCTAATATATATTTCTTGGCAATACTAAAAAACAAGCATGCATAAAATATTATTTCACTAATTTGTTAATATATCCACACACATTTCTTCCAGTTGTTGCCATGTACACATTTTTCAATTTAAATAATACTCCAACTGTTCACTAATACATCTATTTTGACAATCAGTATTCAAAGTTTAATTGATGGCGTCAAGAAAATATTATTAGTTCATTTTTTCTACCAAAGAAAGTTGTCCTAACATCATCAACTAAAAATTGGAGTGCATATGTTTGAAGTATATTCATAATAAATATAAGAATACTACTTCACGAAACCAATTTAATTTGTTCTGTGCACATTAGCTGTCAAAGCATGACTACATCGATGCTAAAACATCATACATGTAATCATGCCTGTTAAATACAGAAAAAGTTTCTGCCATGAGCTGCAGGTTCAATACTAGTTCCCCATTTAATATTGAACTAGATGAAAAAGAAACTTTTGGACTCAACAATTACCTGCAAAGGGACACGGATTTCTTGGATTCTAGAAGAGAACAAGCTCAAACTAACGGCTAATTCCATTCCTTTCTTTTCTTCACCGGCTATTCCTGCTTCATCTTGGATATTTCCGCGTGTCCACTCAATCAATGGGTCCCAAATAAATACTTCCAATAACATCAAGATGATATCTTTATTTTTCACAAGGACACCCATTACTGCCTCACAGGCCACTCTGAAGACACCTTCTACTCCGGTCAATCCTAAAGCTGATTCAATAGTTTGAGTAAGACGGAATGGAACGATTTCTGGAATCTTTAGCCTTTTCCCTTTATCAAAGCATATGTTGTAATCTATGTGGACCACATCACCATTGCTAAAATCCATTAGAATGTTGTCTAAATGTCTATCTCCAAGGCCCAGCATATGGCCAACAATGCTCATGGCTGCTACACTGCTTGAGAATCTGCAATGAAAAGAATGATCGATAAGTACGCATAACACAGTAAATCAAGAAGAAAGAAAAAAAAAAGCTCTCAAAAGGCCTATTGTAGCACTCCTTTTTGTAAAGGCTAGAAACATGTACTATGGTGAACAAACAAGCTATGGAAACATCTAGGAGTCAGAGTCAATCAGATTGGTTCTCACTATCTTTAGGGTGTCCTAGCTATCTATTCCATAGCAGCGTAGCTAGCAAGTACTAGAGTTGTATTAGACTCTGTCAGCATTATTGGAGTCGGTATGAATAGTTCAGTTATCTATTATCGATACGTACAGATGGCATATGCCATGAAGCCGCTTGAGAGTCGTAGCCAGGGAAAATCAAGAAGTAATCCAGTAAAAGGCTTTGCCCACCAAACCGTATTGATCAAAGCTTGTTGCACCAGAGACACAGGACGAGGGCAATCTGCATTATCCTACTTCGCAGTTCCTGATGCTCTATTTAGTTGAGCTGCCAGGATTTTGCTCATCAAGATATTTTTCACTCTCTTTTTTCAGTGACCATTTATGTACTGAGAAACAATAGATTGTGTGAAAGTGCTTCAAAGACCATTATTTATAAAGAAAGGCAAGAATTTATCCGAAATTCCTAACATCAAGGTGAGTTAACGAAAGATATTGCACACACATTGAACTCTCATCAACAACGACCGAAATACATACGAAGAGAAAGCACCATATGTGAAGCACGAAAGAGAGTATCATTTCAGGCACCACAAAGGCTCAGATCCCATATCACTAAGGATTTACACCATTTGGTTCAGCAAATGCAATGCTTTCTTCCTTCCGAGAGAAGAGTAAATGTCTTTATTTTCGACCTTATTTAAGCAAGGAGTTCACTACTCATTAGTCTAAGAGTGCACAGTCTAACTGAAGCAGAACTTTGAGTTATAAATACACGATTATATATGCCATCTTCCCATATGCAGGAATAGTTTATTGAACTTTCAGAACTGCACAGTGATTCATCAAGAAAGTGATAACAAGCAGAAATGAATGTCCCAATCTGTCAACATTCAGCAACCTAATTCAGTATTAGCAACGAGGGGCGAATAATGCACCACATACCTGTTTACTTTGGAGTTGAAGTTCCTGAATCCTTCACTTGCGCACCACATTTCTTGCCACAAAATCTGCTTCGGAGTCTCCTTCATAAGATCCAATAGAACTTTTCTTTTGACATCTAGTGGCCAATCTCTTCGCGATACTACCCTTTTGATCCCTTTTTCTTTCAGTGCCGGTATAATCTTTCCGTAGAACATATCACTTGGACGGGGAACAGGTGGAACAGGGTTGTGAGCATTACCGGCGCCAACTGAAGATAGCTGCCCCTCTTGCTGTGCACGTGCCAGCTGTGAACGCTTTTGCCAGGACTTGTACACATTGTATATGCTGCTTACATTTTCCACCCACTGGATGAGTCCAGCTCTTCCACTAACCGGTGTAACAGAATAAAAACGTACTGCAATATTGCGACTTCTAGTGTCCGAAGATGAGTACAACAAGCTATTTATTGCCTCCAACAGCTGCATGATCCGTGAATCAAGACGCAAATCCTCTCGTCCCTTGAGAAGATAAGTATACCTCTGTCCATCTGATCCTTGCAAGACAAGCTTCTTAGGTCTCGTCTTTGTGGAAAGAATAGTTACCTCTTTGCAGAAGGAAGATACTGTTACAGTGCCATGGTTTCCAGCAAAAGAATATTCTGAGGAATGTATCTGCTTCTCAAAACCAGGCATTGGAATGTCAGAGGTTGACAAAACTGCCAGCTGAGGAGCAATTTCACTTAACAATATGCATGACTTCCGTTGATGAGTTGCTAACGAAGCAGCAATTGAATCAAAAGGTCGCCAAATCTCTCCTAATGCTGCTGGAGATCCAGGTGGTGTCTTGAGGGCTGTGATTGCAGATTTCAGCTGAGCATTGTATTCCTTATGGAACCACATTTCATGAGATGTTTTTGGTTCACGAGATGTGGATGCTAGACGACGCTCCAAGGCCACAATGATTGGAGTCATCATTGCAGAATATTTAGCAGCATTGATCTTGTGCTTTTCAGCTGCACTCAGGGTAGAATTTGCAGCAACCCTTGCAGCTTCCTCTTTCAGAACATTGATTCTCCTTAAAACATCTACATTGCAATAGAAAATGTGGTCCATTATTAACTAATGAGCGGTCACTTGAACTTTACTTAATAAATACATAGCCTCCAGGCTCATACAGTAAAACACCATATAACAACAAAACATTTGCACAGCATGCTTCCAACCTAACTTCCAGAATGTTCAACTGGCAGTGAGAAAATCTCCATTTGATATGTAAGCAAATCCTTGTACCATATTGGAACTTAAAGTTAAAGGATCACATAAGTCATCAACACTCGAGGGGCATTACCAGTTCTACTAATTCTATGAGACAATATTTTCATCATTTAACAGCATTGGGACCTAGCTTCGTAGAAAATATTGTCATGTGCAGTAGCACTTTCTCCTGAGGGAGCATGTAACTCCTTAAATCAAAATATAAACAAAGTTATTACTAACTGGGCCTTACAGTGCTTTTGGCATTGCAACTACCTTTTACTATTAGCATTTTTTACCACTTACATCACCTAATGATAACATCTTTCATAAGTCAAAACAAAAGTATTTTACTCGAAGTCGATGTCAAGCTACAACTTAGGCTGTTTCCCATCTAGGTATTATGTCTTCAATCAAAATCTTCCTCCTGCAGGATGGGAAGCAAGGCATACCTGAATGTAGATCTTGTAAAGTGCTCAGCCATTGTTCCTCCCAAAGAACAGTAATTGTTCCTAGCTCCTCGATTGCAAGCTTAACATCTTTAACTAAATTGGGGTATAGCTTAACCTATGGAACACAGAAAGGTTTGAAAACATTAAATAACATATACGCCATTCAAGCAGATACCCATAGTCTGATTTATTAAGTTAAATACCAGAAAGTCCAATATATGTTGAAGCTCTTCAGAAGGTTCTCCTTCACAAGCATTGATATCAACCAGTGTTGGATATACGATAGAACAAGGAGAGAGTTTTCCTAGCTTCAGCAATATGCTCTCCAATAGTTTCCTTGCTATCTTCTCTGGGTGGGAACTCAAGCGTGCAAAAAGCTGTGGTATAATGTCCTACATATTTCGAAAGCATACAATTACACACTAGTTTTTATGATACACTCAAAATTATATAATATAGATCACTATCACAATGTACCTGCCATGGCAATAAAGGAACAGTTGAAAGCCCCCTTTCAAGTGTCTCATTCAGTTCCACCGAATAGTTCAACATTATGTGGAGGAGATATAGCAACGCCCGCAAAGTGTAGCTTCTTGTTTTCCCTTTCAAAGCATCACGGTGATACGAAGGTTGAAGCTCAGTTGATGAATAAGAAAGGCATTGGAAATACGCATGCGCGGCATGCCCGAAGAGTGATACCCTCCTTTGCCTTAAAGACCACCAGAATCCAATAAGCTTATCAATCAAAGGAACGGCCATGCCTTTTGCAGAATCATATTTACAAAGAAGAACTGTCAAATCTGATTTTAGTACTGCAGAGGGGTCTTCACCTTCACGGGCCTCAGAGCCTGGTGCTCCAGCTGCAGTTTCTATCAGACAAGTTGCCTGTTCAATAAGTGGGGTTATGGGGTCCTCCTGTGTTTCAGCATAGATGCTTCTAATTATTTCCTCCACCTCAGACTTCTCATTATCTGTCAAGTGATATCTGTCTGGAGAAAGTTCAGACTGAAGAATAGGGGATATTGAACTCTGTAAGTTTAAGTCAGTTCCAGACAGAGAATTATTCGCATGAGTGAAGCACCAGGATGCATAAGCAAGCCAAGCCTTACCCATACTGGGACAGAGTTCACAGGATATCTTCCTAGCGGTGCCTATGATTTCTTGGGAAAGTGCATAACAATTCGAAGTTGATACTGAAACACTATCACTAGCCAAAAAGGTTTCTGCTCCATTTCGAAAGCCATCAAAATCACCCAAATCTTTTATTACTTTTGGAATGATAATATTTAGAATATGAGTTGAGTTCTCTTGCTCCATCCAGGTTGAGAGTTTCAAACAAGCATTAGCAATAAGCGAAAGTGAAGTGTTAATTCCAGATGAACCACTGATTGTAGACAGTACGCTAGGACGAACAAGGGACCATAGATCAGATAAAGCCTCTTCGTTGTTTCCTTCTTGATGTTTCAGCAAGGCACCTTCATACTTAATATTCAGTTCAAGTATTTCCTTGCCCATATCATCTGACGAATTCAAGGGGTGATTAAGGAGGTACTGGTTTAAGCGGGAAGCCAACATGAAGTTGCACTGCTTTCTAGCAAGACTAGCAAGCTTCTGACACAGAAGAAGAGTGGGTAACGAAGACGGCTGTGTATGACGGTACACTTTGAAGACTTTCAGCCACATGCTGCAATCCTGATGTATGCTGTCAATAGGATCATGCAATACTTTCAGTAAAGAATCCATTATCACTTGTGATTGATTATGTTCGTTTCGACCGGACAGCCCAGAAGCTTCTTCAAATGCAAAGATGCAATGAAGCTGACCAGCACAAGCGGCAGCTTCAGTCAATCCATTGAGTGGGACAACAGACAATGCCTCACCCAACATCAATTTAGCTTTATCTAGCTCCTCTCGCACCCTATCTGACTTACTATCAGATTGAAGCATTGCACGCAGAAGCATAACTTCACTTCTCTCAAGTGCAACCTTGGGATCAAGGCTGAGCTCACTGCTGCTTTTAGGAGTCAAGTCAAGATAACCCCAGGCTGAATGGAAGTCCCCCTCATCAAAGCAAGCCATCGCATGGATAGCATTAAGTTCATTGCCTGCACTCGTCAGAGCACCTGAATAAGGTTTACCGGCATGTACGGCGCGGAGCACTTGTAATTCTGCAAGCCAGCTCTCTAAACATTTCCAATCAGATAGGGATGTGTAACACTCAATAACACGTTCTATGATGTATTGGATGCCATCAGATTTCATAGACGCAAGGGCTTCCTCGGACTGCAGTAAATGGGAATAATGTGCAGCAGCCTTTTCATACTGTCCCTGAGATTGAAAGATCAATCCTGACATCCAGGAGAAGTGCTTGCTGCTATCAGACACAACCCGCATTAGCTGACTGCCTTGCTCAAAAAAGGTGTAGAACGTTGACGCAGCCCACTTTTGAAGTCCAATTAAGGCATCTGTTTCATGACACCTGCACAGTGCTAAGGAAGCATGCCGAAGAACCTTCAGAACATCAGCTTCTAACCTCTCTCTAAAGGCGTGATGATTTTCAGTAGTCCCTCCCATCTGACTGTTGCCCCTGAGAGATGACGCACCCAGGTTCCTAAGATCTAGAAGCCGCAGTGAACAGTAGTGAACAACTGCATCACTGCATTGCATGGCTAGTCCTGCATTCAACATTGGATCACAAATTCGAGAAAACCACTCTTCACAAACTCTTTTGTTTGCACGGAAAAACATGGCGCTTGCTTTTGGAGGGGGTGCTAGAACAAAGGAACCTTCATATGCATTATAAGCATATTTCTTCAATGCCTCGACAAAATCCAATAGCAGGCGCATAGGCAATAAGCATACGTCAGATGGCCCTATATGTCTGACTTCACCTTCCTTAGCTTCTGGGGTCAGTACATTTGTCACATCCAAAAGCATGCGTTCAAGAGCTGCAAATGTCTGTGTAGGACCACCAAGATGAGTTCGAAGCCGGAGGTTTATGCAGTGTCGAGCAGCTTCGTGGATTCCCCACCAAACCGCAGCGAGATTATTCACTGAATACATCTTATCAATAGTAGTTCTGTCCAAGCTAGGACCTTTGGAGAGTTCATTCCCATCAGAATCTCCAGAGATGTCAGTTTGACCAGAAGGTGTATCTTTCTTGCCACGGTAACTAAAGACCAGTCGTTGTACCCAAGGCGAAAGAGGTAACTTCAATCTAAGAGAAAGGTAACTCAAAATAGAAACAAGCTGCTGCCAGTGGAGTTTCCTAGGTTGTTGCTTTACAGCAGGCACATGCCTCCAGCTCGTGCAATGGTTGTTCATGTCAACATCTGTGGAATTCTGATAGCTGTGCTTGTCCGCAAGCAAGCCAAATGCATATGTTGTGATGGGCAACGCAATTGAAAACAACCTTAGAAATGCGTTCTTTACAGTACTGTCTGGATCACTAAGCTTGTCAAGAAGAACCTGAGTGACAACTGAGAAATTCATGGGGTTGATGAGCCTACCAAGAAGCAGTAACTCCAGCGATAATGCAACATGGCATCTCACTTTAGGCTCCCCATCATATGCACAATCCAATATAGCGAAAAGGATAGCATTTGAAAGGGTAGCATCCCCAAAGACCTCATAAGAGCATACCTTATCCACATCCCTTTCTATGCCTTGAACCAATTTTTCAAATGAATCTATCCAATCTAGAGCCTCTAATTTCAGTGACATGGATGATGATGCATTAAGGCCCTGAACTATGTATTTGCCATATTTGCGCACAAACTTCTTTTTACATTCACAAGATAACTTATTCTCTGCAACAACAAGCTGAGTTTTACTGCCATCAGAACCTCTCTCAAATGCTTCAGATGCTGAGATATTGCTTGACAGTTCCAAATTGCTCAGTTTGTGCAGCATAGAGAAAATCTGAAACTGAATCTCAACAAAATTACAGAAAGGGGTGCCAAAAGGATCAAGAGTTTCTGTGAAGAATGAAATCAACCTAGTTGCTCTCTCATTTCTCTTTTTGGTGTCAAGTGAAATCGTAGCCAGAAGAATGTTCAAATCAAATTTTATCAAGGAAAATAATTGTTCCTCTGAATACCGCGGCCAAGAGTGTGCATGTGAGTTCAACTTGCTTTGTGACTCGCTTTTGCACTCTAAGGAGAGACTTTGGATATCAGGGCAAATTAGTTGGCCTTCCTCAAGCAGAGATTTAATCAACTCCAACTCTCTCATCAACGATGCAATTGCTTGATCAACCACATCTTCCGATCCATGTTGCAGGCAAAAAAGGTAAGTTGCTACTGTGTTTGCAACCACTGTGTGGTTTGGATGAAGACGTAGCCTAGATAAAACTGAGCTGAAATCAAGCAAAGCTCCCACAGAAGATGCACGGAGCCCCAAATTTTGCAGTGATAGAACTTGCTGGTTGGTCTTAAGTGCTGCCACCAACTGCGCTGGCAAGGCAAGTTCCAAACTCTTGGCCAAAACCTCCACAAACATAACATAGAATTCAGCGAACCTTTCCTGCAGAATCTCCGCGAGCAATACCAGGCATTTGGATGCTTCTTCCATCCTCTCAGACCAGCCAAGCTTAGAGGCTATCACTGCAGCACACCTTAAAAGCTGAGGAGCTAATCCTTCCAATGGCCCTGCTACAAGATCCCTCAGGTTATTTCGCTCAGCGACACCAGATGCCATGATCTGCAGGACGGTAGAGAAGCAAGCAAACAGTGGACGGAGACGCCCGGAATTATGGCTGGCTGCAAGGTTGGGGTCGTGCAGAAGCACCTCCATATCTGCCAAGAACTTTGGTAACAATCCAAGCGCGAACTGCAGATTCCCAAGCCAATGCCACTGGAACTTGGAGAAACTATCCATAATCATGTTGCGATCGACGTCGGCAAGGTCCGGCACAAACGCCCACCCAAGGAGCAGGTCCATGATATCAACAAACTGCGGCCGGAAGCAGTGGGGGAACTTGGCTGCAATTAGAATGAGCAGGCCGAGCAGGCACCGGAGCACAGGGAGAGACGTCCGCTCATCCTCCAACACGTCGCGGCAGGCGGCGAGGAGTGGAGGCACGAACCTCTCGACCGCTGCCGCGTCCCCGGTGGCCAGGAGCTCCCGGAGCCCCTCGGCGACGAGCGGGGCGGAGGAGGGGTCCCCCAGGAGCGGCAGCGCCCAGGCGACGAACCCATCGGGCAGGCCACCGGGCGCCTCGTGCGAGCACAGCACCGCACAGAGCGTCCCGTAAGCCGACACCGCCGCCCGTCGCACGGCATAGGACCTGCACAGCAAACCATCAAACACAAGCCGGGTTAGCCGAGCTATTCGTCACGGATGGCACGAGGGGAGAGAAGCGAGGGGGGAGGAGGAGGGCGCGCTTACGCATCGTCGGCGAGGAGGACGGAGAGGGGCGGGGCGAGGAAGGGGGCGATGGAGGGGAGGAGGGGGCGGTTCGGCGGGTGGAGGAAGGCGAGGCGGAGGTTGGAGAGCGCGGCGGCGCGGGCGTCGTCGTCGGAAGGGTGCGGCGGCTCGCCGCCGGCGGCGGAGAGGAGGGAGGAGAGGTGCTGCTGCAGCTGGTGGTGCGCGTAGGAGGGGCGAGGGTTTTGCATTGTCGCGGCCGCTGCGCCGTCAATCGCACCGGCCGCCGCGCTTCCGCTCGCCGCCCGGCACGGAGAAGCAGCGGAGTAGTCTTGAGCGTCGCCGTCTTCGCTTGTAGAGAACCCGAGGAATCGACGGTCCAGATCGATGACGGGATCGCCTCGTTAGAACGGGGTGCCCGGCTCGGACGACCGAGTTTTCCCCGCTGTACGCTGCAGGGGGGGCCGTGACCGCTGACACGTAGGCTCAGTCGGGGGCACTGCCTGAATCAGCTCGCCTCTTCAAAACGAAAACTCGAGCTAGTACTCATGCGTCGGGAGATGCAGATATCTATTCAACGATATAAAAAGCTCCAATCCATATCCCACGAAGACATAAGAAAAAAAAAGAGCGATCAACAAAGAAATCAACTATCCTGCAGCTCAACATCCATCAAACACTCCATAACTTCTAAGTCTTGCTCCTTCGACCTACTGCAACAGCAAAGAGGTTGAGCAAAATGATTTCGAAGCCCCAATTTGAAACTGTATTGGATGCTTGTTAAAATCACGTCGAGTTTATGACCTTTTTTAGAATGCAAAAAGTTTTACTCGCACGGAATAGCACAAGATCCAAGAAAAAAGAAGATCCCCCAATCCAAATAAGGCCTATATTGTTACAAGGAACTGTGAAGAATCACGATGATGATCCAATTGGTACTATCCACTTAACTAAGGCATGCTGTTGTAACTTTTTAACTATCTGGTTCATTGCTCCCTTTTGTGTATGTTATGCTATCCTTGGAGCTCTAAATTTAGTGTGGTGGTACTCTCTCATGGCTCAGTGATCATAAATAATTTTTTAGAAGAGGGAATACAATCTTTTACTCTAGCCTCATTGATTCATATAGCTATTCAAAATTAGAAGCAAACAACAAACTAAATGCTCTCCATCACTTGATACACAAGCTAGGAGAAAAAGAGCAAAAAATAAAAGAGAAGAAATACGCTAAATGATCCGTGATTACCAATGTGTAAGAGCTAATCCTTCGTGCTTGTAACTTTGTCTTCTCAAGTAACAACAATTCTCTGCATGTTTGGCGTATTGATCGAATAGAACTGTGTGATGAGTTCAGAGTTGCGTGAGACTGTTTTACTTAACACAAAATAGTACAGCCTAAAGCATCAGTTCTTGCTTCGAAGAAGATGCAGGGCTTATGGCCTCAATGGCATGTCATATCGTGCAGCCTGCATATCGCAGGATCACCGAATATACTACCAACTTTCTGAGCATACGTGTTAATGACTTGACCATAACATTTGAACCATTCATAATAGCAAATTGAATTTTTATATATACCAGTTTACAGACCTACAACAATGGCATGTGAACTCCTGGATCAGAACATAATGGTGAGTGTATGCAAGTAAATTTCATCGTACGTCTCAAGATACAAATTTGCGGCCCCAATAAATTATATAATCCTCTGTGAATACGTTAGCATACTTGAATTGTCTCGCCCTGGTCGATGGTATCATTTTGGCGCTGCTTTAAGCCTGCCTACATCCACGCCTTGCTGTACTGCCAAAGGGCAACAAACCTTGTCAACCCAAAATCTTCACTCGACCCTCACTGCACAGGTTTTGCTGCGGTTTCATCCTTCTTGGGAGGAAGAAAACATCCAGACAGAGCAACAGTTCTCGTCACCTGAGTTTGCACAGGAAATTAAGCTGTGTTGTTCAAGCATCAAAACTATGATTTGGACAGTATATAAAGTCAATATAACACCCACCTGCCAAGTTTAACTCTTCTTCCGACTCATCTTGCAAGCTGAATCTTCTGTGCCCAGATGATGTTGCAGCAAAAGGAAGGTATGGATGAAAGGAGAACCCATTTACAGTATCTAGGATCAAGTAGATAATATTAGAAAAGATATATTGTAGAAATGAACACAGTCCGGAAATCCTCTCATCTGGAAGTTCAGAAGGCACATACCAGCTGCTGCTTGGAAGGCTGTTACCCATTGACCACCTTGAAGGTCATATACATGGACCATGCCATCCTATTGAAACATACATTTTTCAAAAATAAAATAAAACTGTTTCAGTGTTCGCTGGTTCAAAATATAACTCAAATGAGAAAATGGAAGCTCACCTGCCCACCAGTTGCTAGATGTTTACCGCAGGGCTCAATATCAAAATATATTCTTTGATTAGTAGTATCAGCTGATCTATACAACCTGATCATGGAAAACCACACACAGAGAGCATGAGAAAAGGTTACATAGAAATCATAAAGAGCATGGTTCCACTTGGAAAATCCAGCCAAATTACACCGATATAATAATCATATTCTACTAATTGAACTGAAGATATTGAAAGATTGCTTGAGCAAGATATGATCAACTTTAGCATGCATTCTTCAAATATGAAAGCAAGGTAATGCGTATGATTTAACCGCACTGGAAACTAAGCTTAGTACTCCACCTAATCAACTGAATGAACTAATCCCAACAATCACTTATGCCATGGAATGTAGATAAGTATTGAAAAACGAAACAAAATCTTGCACGACACCCTGTAAATGAATAAATAGCAACACTGCATGCCCAAATGAAAGAAATTATTTTCTAAGGCCTTGCACTTAACTATCAATCCATATAATATTTTTTTAACATTTTGCTTTGTTAAAGGCAAGTAGAGAATATTTGTCATGAGCACTTACTTGTAAACAATGTCCACGGTGTTGCGAATATCCCAACATAATATGTATGGATCCTGATAACATTTCAATACATTGATATCACTGACCAAAAATGACCCAGTAAACCTTTGAAGGTATATATGAACCCAGAACTGCCCCATAGTGTTTCAATTGATCAATTGTTGAGAAAATAGTTACCTTGCGCCCTCCAGTATACAGGTAGTTCCCATCTTTCGAGAAAAGCACCTGAAATTTTCATCAATGTGCTATGCTGTTCATACAGTAAGATCCAAATGTACATGACTCTGCTCCTAACCTGTGTAACACCACCAAGCTGTCCATGTAAGACATACAAAGGTTCCATATTACTCTCTGCATACACAGCGGTTGTCTGGCTATATGAACCAACAGCAAGCATCCCATTCTGCGGAGAGAAGGAAATTGAAGATATGATACCTGCAATGAGAACAAAATGCTTAGAAGCACTTACGACTATCTGAAGTCATATTGAAGAAAATCTTTTCATCAGTAACACTAGCCAGAAGACAGCTGAAGTGAACGACTCTCTCTACGCATAAAGTTAAATATCCAGTTTTGTTTGAGTTCGTGCATGTGACATGGCTTAAACAATGTCTCTACTACACTTTTCCAGTCTCATTGCAGATAGTGCTCTAAACAGTAATCGTGCTGACATGACATATAAGAAGTACAACAAGCTCCAAAGTTATTTGATGACTTTTTAAAGAAAACTGTATCATAAGAATCTATTGGATAAGCATACGCCAACAAGATTCTAGGGTGCTTGAAAGCATGTCAATGACACCAAATTTAGAACTGGAATTTATCACTTACCGGTTGGTCCTTCACCTCCCTTATGTAACGAATACTGCTCGAAATCTCTTCCTGGCCGATGAACGTCAAATACTCTTATTGCCTTGTTGTATCCAGCAAAGAGCCTATTGAATAACATACCACCAATGAATAAAATAACCAGAAGATGTTATCCTAAAGTAAATACACGCTACCGGATAAAGCTTCATTTGCCGTTCAATGGCTTTTTCAAAAGCGCTATTATTTCCAATTATTTTTATGTTGGGAGCATCTTGCATTAAGTTGTCTTACTGACATTTGAAGATTCCTCTAACTGACTAGATTAGATTTCTCAGTGCACCATAGCAAAGTACAACAATCACAAATACGAGCGTAGGACACTAAATTTCACATGAATTCCTAGTATGCTATTTGCTATCTTAAGATTATAAAGAGAATCATTGATATAACTAATAAGTAGACCCAAAAGAAAAACAAATGAAAATATTTGCAAGAAACCATCATTTTCTCATACTAAGGACATGACTTGACAGCGTCCCGTGATTGCGCACAATATTTTTCAGAAAATTCCTTATGCAACATGAATGCAACCTAGCAACTGAATGAACCACACATACTTAGACCCAGTAGGGTTGAACGAAATTGAAAGTGCAGCTGTTATTTCATCCATGGCATCATATGCTCTGTACGTGCATCGGAGCTGCAATTCCAAGAATAATTGTCAGAACCGGAATTACCTATTAACCATACATCAGGAGCAACCGGTCTTACCTCCCCAGTAGTGGCATCCCAGAGGTGTATCGGATGATCACGACTGGTGCTTGCAAACACACAGGTGGCTGGGTCTGGAAACCAACAAAACCTCACGTTCACCAATTGACCATAGAAGAAAAAAAAAGTGAACATATGCCAGGAAGCAATTCATCACTCACCGGACAAGGACATACTCGGGTACCAGCAGAAATCGTACACAGGCTCACCCTCATTCACTTGAAGGAATGCCCCATAAGAATCTGTGGGGGAAAAGATAAAATCAAAACTGCAGATTGAAAGCAGACAATCGAATGTGAAATAAGCAAAGCATTAAACAATACAAGACTTGACAAATCCTCGCAATTGCAACAATGACCAACTATAAATTCAGAGGCGCACCTTCACCTCCGACGGCGGCCTCGGGAATGTGCTCCCCCGCGGCGTACGCGTCCTCCGGCCTGCCAAAAAAAGGAATGAAGGCTGTAACTTCAGCATCCTGCTCCCCGCGCGCGCTAGAGAGAGTGTATATCAGAAATTGAGAGGAGCCGCGAGCGGGCGTATACAGGTAAAACAAGCGGAGGGAGTTGTCGTCGGAGCTGGTGAGGAAGGAGGACCCGTCTGGCGACCACTTGACTCCCTTGAGGAAGTTCTCGCCGCCGCCGCCAGTGGGAGGGGTGGAGCGAAACTGGCGGGCGAAGTGGTAGAGCCGGCGAGGCGGCTGGTCGAAGCGGAGCAGTGGCCACAAGTACCCCGCCGCCGCCTCCTCCGCTGCCGCCTCCACCACCGCATCCTCCTCCGCCTCCACATCAGCCAAAGTCTCGCCCTCCGCGGGGTCCAGTGGCGCGACAGCTTCCTCCGCCGCTGCCATCGCGCTCTCTGTGCTCCCCCGGCTCCGGCAAGGCGAAGCAACCGGCGGCCAGGGGTTTCGAGGGGTTTGGGGTCTGCCGTCTGGGACTCTGGGCCCTTCACGGGTTTGTGGTCCAGGCCCAAATGAATTCATAGGCTGGGACTAAGAAAAACTAGGTTATGGGCCTGAAAAGGTGATTGACCAGACTAAAACGAAGTCTGGGTGGGTCGTGACGTGCCGGGCCCAACCGCACGTGCACGGCACGCACCTCTCTCCTCTCCAAGTAGTTGGCGTCGCGAGCCCACTGGTGGTTGCAGACTTGCAGTGTTAGATCCGTCCGCCAGAGCCGAGACTGGAGTGACCCCTACGCCACGCGCCATGTCCGACGAGACACCGCCGCCAGCGCCGGCGCCGGCCGCCGCGGGGAGTGAGAAGACCCAGCCCGCCGAGCAGGCGGCCGGCGGGTGGGGAGGTTGGGGCCTCTCCATCTTCTCTGACATATCCCGCAGCGTGAGTGGCGCTCCGACCCGGCTTCGCACGCCGCACATGGATCTTTTTTTTTTCCCTCGGTTGGAAGGTCGGTTAGGGTTTTGATGTGGTGTGTTGTGGTGTGCTGCAGGCGGTGGAGGTTGCAAAGAGCGCCATCGCTGACATTCAGCAACCGCCGGAGCAGGAGGCAGGACCAGGGGATGGGGATAAGGAGAAGGAGAAGGAACCGGAGGGGGAGGAGGACGAACGCCGCAAGGCTGCACTGGAAAAGCTGGAAAAGGCAAGCGAGGATTCGATCCTTGGCCAGGTCAGTACCCATCTTGGCTTCCGCAGTCTCTCGTTGGCTGCTGCTGTTCTTAGCAATGCTGGTGATAGCGGTTGGTAAATGGCTGATTGTTATGTGTCTGCATGACTGCAGGGGCTGAAGGTGTTTGATAGTTCGGTTGAGAGCATCACGACTGGGACGTGGCAAGCTCTTGGGAGCGCATGGAAAACAAGCTCAATGCTTGTTCAAAAGTATTACCTCTATCAACTTGCTTGTTGCGACCCTTCACGATTGAACCAAAAAAATCAGTTTAGTGAATGGCATAGACATCCCATATTACTTCACCAACATTACATGAAACAGTTGAAGCAACCTTTGAATGATCTAGATACTTAAAAATCTCTATTCAATCTGTTCTGTTGATCAAACTCTGGACGAATGGATCTATGCAGTGAAACGTACATGTGTGCAAAACAACATAATTCTGATCATGTGTGTGTATTCTAGATTTTAGGTTTTATGTGAGCGCCCACTGGCATCAATAAATGAGTATACATGTACCTTTTCCTACTGTGATTTGTGAGGTTAAGCTTTGCATTCATCTGCACATGTTCATGAATAAGATAACTGGCTGTGTCTATATATTCATTATTGATGAGATCCGTCATAACCTTTTCCTGTTTTGTTATCTAGTTGGTTTGCGTTGGATTTTTTTATTTTTATTTTTGGGATTGCATCTAGCATCAACTATTGGATTTAAAGTTGTCTACATCATATTATAACATGGTGCTGGAAAGTCACTAATGTATTAAGCAAGACAGTAGCAACAAACCTGCAAGTGTCTCTCATTTACTTGAAAAAGAAACATCTCTGTTGAATATATTTATATGTCTTCCTCTATAACATGGTTACTTTCTTAGGTTGGAGAATTCAGCTTCAAGTCTGGCTGAAACGATTCAGCAAGGAGAACTGCCTGCCAAAGCATCTGCGATAGCACCAACCATTTTAGAGGTAACTAGGACTCTAATAATATTCCTTCTACATAACTGCAAAAGGGAAATTTCTTTAATATTTGAAACTCGATAATCACAGACAGGGAAGTCATTTACAGCAAAAGGAATGGAGGTGCTTGAACGTGTTGGAAAAGAGACAATGGAGTTTATTGTTGAAGAAACTGGTATGGAAGTCGATAAAGGTGATGTTGCTGAAGGTGACAAGCAGACAGAAGAGGAGCCGTTTGAAGAAGTTTCGTTTGACAGATGCTTCTATATTTATGGAGGACCTGATCAGCTCGAGGTGATACTTTGTTTTCACAATGTTATATGTGTTTGGTTATCAATCTCTTCCACTTTTTTCTTAGTCCGATGTGGTCTTCCTTTTTACTTGTTCTACTAGGAGCTGGAAGCATTATCAAGCCACTATGCGTTGTTGTTTAATAGGAAAAAGGGAAAACTCAGTGCTGAGCAGAAAACATATTATGATGGAAAGCTCAAAGAAATACAGCAGATTTTTAGTCTTAATACCAATGCTGAGGAATATGGACCAGACTCTGACAAAGGGAAGAAGATCGAGTCAGCTGATACTGACGCTGATGGTGAGATGAAAAAGTTGTGTGAATCTAGTGTAAGCAAGGCTGCTAAGATGGCTGCAGGGTATGCATAATTTCTCCATTCTGTATCCATTTGAAACTACTCTGTTGGTACTTTTTTGATTTTTTGCAAGTAATGTAGAAATTAATGGAATCATGTTCATTTAGAGTCATTTTAGCACATGACTGCTAGAAAGATAGCTAACTTCACAGGGAATTTCATATCTATATATGAAGGAAACGATCCTGTTTTAGCATCATTTTTCATGATTGAGCTCAGTTCTCCAAAGCGCTTTCTCACCCAAACTTTGTTGTTTGGCATGCCTTTCACTAAAAGCTCTGTGACTGATACCGTGATTATATTTATCACATTTGCAGTTTCACCAATGCCTTAGGTGGGCTTTCTCCAAATGAGATCATCAAACGAACTACTAATAGGCTGGAGACCATTCACTCAGAAGGAGTTCATGTACGTAAATACTATACACTGTATATCCTCCTTGCTTTTTAAAAACTGTCTATGATTTGAAAAAGGATTCTTCTTGCAGAAATTGTCAGAGATGTGCTGCCTCGCAGTTTCTCAGCTTGTGGTTCTTGGGAAGTCGGTAATATCTGCTGCCAATAAATCAAAGAGTGAAGATGATGAAAGCAGCATTAAAATTGATTGGCCAGAGGATCCTATTTCAAAAGCTAAGATAATCAGATGGAAGGCGCAATCCATCTCTGCGGATATGGAAAAGGTGTCTACTAGTTTTGCTACAGGTAATGTGGTTCTCACGATTACTGTATGTAGAACATGTAAACTTCAGTCTTCTCAAATACCAACACATTTATCTGTAGGCATCTCGGATGTTGCTGAAGTTTATGCGGCAGCCATACAAAATGCTCTTGCTGAGAAGCAAGATGATATCCCAAATCAGAAGTCCGTGCAGGAGAAGGCAAAATCCATATCCAACCATCTGAATTCGGATCAGACTAGTGCTGTCAGCAAGCTGCAAGACGCCCTGCAGTACCTGGCCTATGTCGTCGTCTGCACTTCCATGCCAAGTGCTTAATTGTGGAGTGCCTTCCCTCTGAATGTTGTTGCTATTTTTAACCCCTCTGTACATTTACGTGTGCATGCCCCTTAAGGGTTGCAAGTACTAGGGCCTTTAGCTATCAAACCCCATCAGATCTCGTGTTTGATTTGTTGGTTGCCTTGTACTTTGGCACATGATATGATGTTGCTCTCTCTATTTTACCAGAGAACAATGAATCGCTGACGTTCAGTATACAAGCAAACTAATGTTCAATTGTAGCCGATGGGTGACTGTCGAGTACAGTTTGAGTTATGTTTATTAATGTTGGCTATTGCTGGGGAGAATAATTACATCGAAAGGATAATTATGAAAACCCATGCATCACACCGGGTCACGCCGGGTTTCTTCTGCAAATGGGAGACGTGCTCACAGTGGATATCGATATGAGCGGTAGATACTAAATGAGGTGCTGACGAGATTAGGTGATCAACTACAAGACCATCTTAGGGAGCGATTGGAATTATTTCAATCGAGTATAAATCTAACTTCAAATTCTGACTAATTCTAGTTTTTTTCATGATAAAGAAGTTGAATTGCCCTTATTTTCATATTGGTTATGATTGGACCTTGTCCTTCAAAGTTTAAGCCCGTCTGAGGGTGTCAACTGTCAAGTATAACGATTTAAATACTGGAAAGTTCTGTTAAGATCTCAAATTTTTACTTGCATGTCGAATTCAAAACCCTAACTAGCTTTCACTTGAAAATAATATAATTTCAATATAGAAGTCCGTAACAGGATCACATTGCAAACATTTCATTACAAAATATGAAGTTATGAAATAATTAGTCTACACGTCAGTATAGGCAATACATGTTATGCAGGTCAAACTTTTTCACAGGAAACTAATTGAACATGTGATACAACAGAATTGCAATCCTATTATCCTAACAAGCAAAATTCACTACATAATGAAGAACACTATAGCCTTTGCTTCTGATGCACTTTTAAAGTTGACGCCCTGATGCTCGATCGTAGGTTAGTCTGACAAATAATGTGGACGAATGAGTACGCTCTCCTTCTTGAGATACCAATGACACCATTATACATAAGCTGTAATGAAAAGGACTCTTACCTCTTAACTTATACATGTGCAGTGTCCTCAGATATAGTATTTACCTGTTTGCAGTCAACAGCTTCACAATATCTGTTTGATTAAATCGAGAACACAACTCTTCTGACTCCAGCTGAACTCAAGACAATGTACATCAGAAATTTTGATGGTCTCTAAAGAAAAGAGGCTGGTGAGAGATCAACTGCCTCAATTCAAGTCCAGTAGTATACATTTTGCAGGGTACTGATTCAGTTGAGTGTGACTCCAGAGTTACATACAGTAACATGCTACAAGCCCGCAACTAAATGCAATTGCACACATGACTTTAAATAGAGTATATTCAATCGGATGGTACCGAATGCCAATGATATACAAATATATGTATAGCTACTGCATATTTGGGTTTTGCTCTTTAATTTTTGCTAGCTTTGCATTTATGAGCTTATCCAATATGGGAGGCTCAAGAGGGATTGGGTCCAGGCATCTCTCGTGGGCAGCATTGTTCACCTGCAGAGGAGGGGAAAATGTAACCAATTTTCAAATACCATTTGGACACAGGCTCACAAGAAGAAACAACCAAAACAGTTTCCTTTAGACACACACAAACAGAGAAAAAAAGACTGCCAGAAAGAAGACCGGTATAAGAAGATAGTTAAAAGCAGACACAGAAAACAGACAAAAAAAGGAACAAAAGAAAACAAGGCTAGATCAAGTAATTTCTGGCAGAATCAGGGTTATGCTGAATGTCAAATGGTAGGTATCAAACCTCTTTAAGTAAAAAGCTAACAGCGGCTTCATCATCAACAAACTCCTTAAGGGAGCTCTTCAGAAATTCCATATCCAGTTGAATCTGCTGAAATCCGCTTCTGTTGAAAGTCTGAAGACGGACAAATTCTTGCAAGCTTTTCAGGCAGAGCTTCAGAACAGTAGAAATAACAGATTCCTGAAATCCACCCAGAATACAATGAATTGCTGTCAAAAGATGCGCAGTTGCAAGATAATCATATTTGACCACCAAGCAAATTAACCCATCATCATCTGTACCATGTCTGCTGTGACAAGCATAAAATGAAAATCAATTATTAAGCTGCTAGTGACTTCAGAAAATGCATCTTGTATCTTGTGCTGCATTTACTACTGCAAATTCCTTTAAGAGTTCCTAGGTATCATAACAAGCATATTAACAGTCCTCACCAAAATAATTTATGAGCACTGCTATAGAGTACACCCGTTTGGTAGACTTTTGTACGACCAGGAAATCCAATGGTTAAGATCACTTGGGTGGTGGTTCACATATCAATCAAATGGCTTAAAACACTTGGTCGGACAAAAGTCGGACAAATAGGTCTACTCTGAAGCATTTTCCATAATTTATTTCTCTATGCAAGTACGCAATACACTTGAAAAATAAAAACATTCTGGCAAATGCAAATATCAGCCCAATAAGCATGACTACTTCACTTTAACAAACAAAGGTAAATTTATTTAAAGGTGTGAACTTGACATAGCTAAAAAAATGTCCGTTGCGATTGCTCATGCACTGTAAACCCAGTCCAAATAATGAACAAATTAAAGACAGAGAAACTAAAACGATATTATTTTACTTCTAAAAGAACAGGTAAAATAGATAATTCCAGGAGACCACCTGTGTGTATTCAACTTTGGTGAATATTTCCATTTTCTGCTCAAATAACTTTGCTAGATGATTTTCTAAAAACTGACTTCTAGCACGGTGTGTGTTTGATCGATTCAACATGTCTTCTCGCATTGGATTGCTTCTTGAGGAAGTCGTGCTGCCAGTGCTATCAGAATGCCGATGTCGCCGAATTAAACCACACGGTAAGATCTGCTTGACTTCGGATACCACACCATTGAACTACAGGAAAAGATAATTTTTATTTAGTTAAAGAAAAATTGAGGAAGCCTACCCCAACTTGCTTGGGATAAAAAGGCTTTGTCGTTGTTGTTGTAAAGAAAAATTGAGGAAACAAAAAATTTCGGCATGAGCAAGTGTTTCTGAAAGCAGGTAGTAGCCATATGAAGCAGTGAGGATACAAAAGGAACATCTGTTTTAAGTCCAACAGTTGAATTGTCACGGTAATTATGTTCAATTATCAATCAGTAAGCATACAAGAATTAGAAACAGACATTACACGATAAGAAAAGGAACAGAACAAACCTCTAGGAGAAGGAGATCAACAAACATATTCACTTCCCGTGGTTCCTTGTGCTATTTTGGTTCAACATATACATAAAGAAGAAATATGAAACTTAGTAAACCAAACCAGAAATGCCAAAAATCACTGCTGTTGAACAGGAAGGCTAACCTTTATCCAGACAGGTGTTGTAAATCGCTTATTAAGAAGTTTTGAGATCTTCTGAGTCTTCATATTTATGTACTGCTCAAAGGAACATAATATTCAGTTACTGATACTGCTCGATCCAACAAAAAGAGTACAAACAATAGATGTTCCCAATCTCCAATGGCATGGGATATTGGTCCTCAGTCCTCACATAATAACGGTGACCTTGGAAGTTGGTTCTGCTTTTTTCAAATAAAAATTCTCAAACAAGTAATTATACTGTATATGCTATATTCCATTACACGAGACAAGCATGCAGTTACATTACATTCCCTGATGACTGTATCTGCGATATAAATTTATAAATTTCACTCAATTTTGTAATAGACCAAATAGTGTATGCATATCACGGATTCTTTTTTACAGCAATGCGCATGACTTTGCATAAAGGAAGATCAAAGAGAACAAAAGAAAACACAATCTGATCCTTATGAAAGTTGATGAAAATCAAAGGAAGATCAAAACATTATGCCACAGGGAGATAAAAACTTCACATAAAGGTCAACAGCAATCAACATATAAGTCAGGATGAAAGCGATTCAGAAGATAAAGAAGAATGTTCCCTACATGGTGCAGCAATTTCTCCCCAGATGAATGATATAGGCGACATATCTCTCCAGGCACAAAAGGTGGTCCATATTCGTAGCTACGAGCACCGCCGCCAGAAAAAGAAGAAGCCAGCTCCTAAAAAAGGCAACACAAAGCACAATTATTTCATCACAAATTCAGTCGTATCTGAGAGAATTCACATTCAATAGTCAACAAGGGAATTTAGCAAAGTACCTCTGTGACTTTAGGAATTGTTGTTTGCTCAATGTAAACACAGAGTTGTGAAAGCATAAGCACCAACACTGCTGGGACCTTCTCAATTTGAACAGGGTCCAGAGTACTTGACTCTTGTGAGAAACTCTTGCTTCTTCCAGAGAGCAAATGAAAATGCCCATCAAGTTTATTAAAAAAATCTTGAAAACCTTCTTGTACCCAATCAATAATCAAATCTCGCAGCTTTACAAGCAACTCTGTATTGCCATCTATCAGATGATGAAATTCCTGGAAACAACAACATCAAAATGAGAACATAAAAACAGAGCATACGGAAACTGTAGTGCAATCATGAGCTAATTAGTAAGTTCTCCATGACATTTATGTTGTTTGACAAGGTAACAAAACAGATGGATATCTATAAACTTTCTGAAGCCTCCAAATACTTACCTGCAGGAGATCTATGCATCCTTGGGATACTTTTGTTTTACTTGTTTCCATAGTAGTTTGCAGCTGTGACTCTTCTAACTTCTCATTTGATGTTGAATGTGTTCTGATCAGTGCGTCTGCTCACCCATATACACCACATGTGAGTTTCCTACTGATTTCTTTTTTCATTTTCCTACTTGTACCATTACAAGATAAACAAAACAACTTATTCACAAATCAAATCTGAACTACAGTCTACGATGAATTAAGTTATGAATAAAACTGCACTGTAAAGAATAATTATGGTTGAGGAGAGAGGAGACGGGACCTGATATTTCACTTTGGAGATGACGAAATGCAGTTGCTATATGTTGCCTAATAATGTCTCGAGTTGTCTGATAGCAAAAACATTGGCGCATTAAAAAATAGTATCAAGAAAATAATCAAATATACGCAAATGAGAATAGAGGATAAGAAAAACAACAATGGTTCTAGGCCACAAGGAATCAACAATACACCAGCAAATAGATTCTAGGCAGATGGTCATACAGATTGAGTGAAGAGAGAAAGGCATAACATTAAATATGACAGTTTAAGGGTATTTCAACACATACAAAAACATATGATTCTTGTCTTACTAGGTTATAATATCATTGAATGGAACTTTTACAATGTATAGGTCAAACCTCCAAAGAAAAAGCTGGAAGTGCAGCCTCTGGTATAACTTCATCAATGGTGGTTGCGTCCTCCCACAGGGATCCTTTGATCATTCAAGTAGCAGTAAATATCAATTCATTACGCAAAACTGTTAAGGCTCCATATGGCCTAGGGGTAGTTTTTTGAAATCACACTTTCCCTACCTTTGAATATATATAAGTTCTTGTAAGAATGTATTTGAGACAAAAGCAAAAATCCTAGTTGAACCCATAAGATTCCTATCTCAATGCAAAACAGCCCAGAAAAGCAACTGTAAACTAGGCCTAAAGGTAAATGCCTCACTGACCCTCTCAGGTTAAGAATAATATCATTATGGACTCTGTCTACAGATGTAATGCATGAACTTTTGAGTGACATGAATTTAAATATCAACAGTAACTGGCCGATAGAGGTTTATACTGTTGGGTCTAAATACTCTGTAAGCAAAAGTGCAATGGTGAATTGGTGATACAATACAGAATACAGATAGAGTTCTTACTTAGCATTGCCAGTAGATCGGTCGACGAAATTCTTTTTTTAAGATTCTCTCTGACACTTTCATATCGACTTCATGCAAAAGAAAAAGAAAAATGTATATGTGATCAATTTTATAGTAGAAATGTTAGCTAAAATAAGCAGAACCAGACATATGGGGAGTCTAAATAAAATGCTGGTTTAGGATACGGCTCGTTTGATATTGTGGGTATAAGCCCAGATCACCAGAGTTTGAGTTGTCTTGGACACAAATTTGGGTGTCTATTTCTTCTAATACACAAGTCGCCTAGTTCCCCCTAGGTTGGTTAAGTTTTTTTTTTTTAAAAAAAAAATGCTCATTTCAGTTAGTCTCGTATAATCTCTGCAAGAAATATTTGGCAACCCAATGTGGAATGGCAAAACACAGGAAAAGAAAACGAATATAATCAAATAAATGCATCGCCCTTTGTTTTTTCACTCCCATTTCCCTCTGCATCATACTTGGTCACATAAGACAGGCACCAGGTTGTGCTTGGTTCCTTTGCCATTCTGGCAACAAGTCCAGAAGGCAGCTGCCTCGTCAGTCTCCACAGACCCCAATGTTAACACAACAGTGGAAATCAGGCCAGAGATATCACTCTAAATCACAAGACAGCAAACTAATATTTACACGTGCCCAAAGCTGCCTTTTTACTTCTCAAGAAATTCCGAACAAAAACCTTTAACAAAATAAGAAAAAAGAATCACCTCAAGCTATAGCTATGAAGGTTTACAGAAATATCAGTTTGGAGGCTTATCTTTCAGGGTTAATATTTTGACATCATTAGCAAGGGAAGGCATGTAATATATTTTCAGGTTCTAACACCCATAGTTCAAATTTTGGAAGTTAAAATAGCAAAGGTTTGGATAGGACATAATTATTCATGGTTCAAAAGCAGCTAACGGTCTGATGGCAAAATTGTGCACGATAAGAACCCGTCTTACTTTGAAAATAAAGCTTGAGCAAGTTCAATGAGACGCCTTTCTGAATCAGGAAATATTATTAAATAAGCACGGAATGTCTTTGAAATGTCACCAATTGAAGCCTGAAAAAAATTAACAGACAAGACTACTATATGATTAATCAAGAGGGTAGTAGGCAAACAAAATCATAAAAAGCAAGTGTTAAAAATAGGCTACACTTTACAGTATGAACATGATAACACAACAGAAGCATTTTCAGTCACAATTGGTGGAACTTCCACCGAAAATTAGATGGAAATTAATCAAAATTTTCTGATATTTTTTAATTCTAATATATACCTGTGTAGGCTCATTCTGGAGATTCAAAAGGCAATCTTCTAACTTCTCGAGTAGATTTGATTTTAGGTTGTCAACCTGTTAAATGGTAGGGGAAAGATGAAGATATACAGGGAAAAAAAAAACAATGCTTGTGATTAGTAGTTTGGTACAAGACAAGAGAAGCTCTAGCATAGCTTCTCAGGTCACCTCATAACAATGTAACCATTAGTGATAAAATGCATACCGGATAGTTCAATTGTTTAAGAAGTACTACAGCTTCTGCTCTTGTTTCAATGGGCTCGGTATCTGAGTATAACTTTCCCTGCAAATTCAATAGAGAATTAAAAATAAAGACACAGAAGAATATGATTATTTGTGATGAGCCATAAGTAGTAGATTTATTTGAGCGACTAATTATGAGTCCGTTCCTACAAATCTGAGTCCAATATGAACATAATTACCTGAAGGTGCTGTATAACTAAGTCCATTGCCTCCTCGGATGCCTTTTTACATTCTTGAAAGGATGTATCACCATAGGCCTAGAATAGAGAAGTAAATGAACTAGCATGCTAAATAAGTGTTGAAGGGAGTTTCCAACAAGAGCAAATAAGATTAAGCTAAAGTTTACCTCAAAAATGGGTTTTGCTCCAGTAAAAAACCTGACAGCATCTGCATATGCTTCCGTCTTGATGCATTTGTTAAGCCGAGTTGGCAGGTCGTATATGAACTGAATAGGAAGTTGATGGAAACTAACATTATCAAAGCTGCTCATGTTTGTTTCACATCTATATGTCAGTTATAGAATTCACTGCAAGTACATAGACTCTGAAGAGGCGAAAAGGGTCATGCAGAATAAACAATTGGCAAAGCCGTCTAGAATAAACATATTACTGCACGGCAGTCAGGGTGTGATTTTTTGCTTCATCCACATTTCATGTGATGTTCTAAGGCCTAGTGGTCCATATACACAATAGGCGACTACCAAGTCTTAAGTGGGATAGGCTTCACAGAAGAGACTGAAAGTTGCTAGACTTGATTACCTTGGGATTATGCATCACATTCCTTATTCAACTTCTAAGCTCGGGGCTAAACTATACACGCTGAACATTTGGACCTACCACAACATGGGCTGGTGTATCAAGGTTAACACCAGTATACAGTTAGGTTTAATTAAATTGTTATGAGTCAAATCTGTATTTCGCAATTGAATTGTGCAAAACTACAATTGTTTGTTATTGACGACAATAACAAACCAAGCAGGACAAATCATTAGTTCTACCAATAACAATGCAAGCAGGACAGTATTTACCTGTACTTTCCGGAGGAGATTGCGTGTGCGGTGTAATTTCTCTATGTTTTCCCTTTTGTCGAAAAGAGATGTATTCACAGTGTCACTTTTTGATTGCACTGATGTTATCTGGCAAAGAGCAAACACAGATTGGTTCAACCAAGCAAAACAAGTCAACAACACACAAAATGAAAAAATGCATACCTTTGCAAGAAGCTGCTCCATATTTGTCTCCATCCCGACAATGTTAGTCTTCATCCTGCGGCGAAACCAAAAATGTAGATGACCTCACAGCTTAGTACTATAGGGAGGAAGCTATCAGTCAGGAAAACAATACCTTTTTATGGTGTCAGTTGCACTGATAAACTTGTTATAATTCTCATACACTAGCATCTGCAAGTCTGTGTCTAGGTTTTTTATCTCAGCAGCCATCTTCACATGTCTCTGTAGAAGACTTTCCAGATTCGATTGTTGCACCTAAAAACAACAGAGGAAGTGAGCATTCTCCTATTAAAATATTGGAACAAACAGAGCAACTCTGATTTCACATGCCACAAGGCTCTATTTTTCAAATTAGCAAGGTTTAGTGAATAGGTTGTCTGGTTTGGGCCCGACCAATCTTGCCAAGGTTCAGTGATGCCTGATGTCTTAAGAAATTGGCACATATTTAAAAGGATGTAAAATGCCAGCATACTACCCACAGTTGTACGCTCTAATGATCAGATTGCAAGTAATCTAAGAACAGAACAGAAGCAACATGTCAGTCAATTTGACCTTTCTAATGAACCCACCCATGTGCATAGATCCCGAATTGAGGATAAGCTTACAAATGAATTCCAATGATACTACAGTAAACTAAAATCATAATGTATCTTTGCATCCACAGAAAAGTTACAAAGCAAGCAGTTAAGCACACAATGTGAGTAGTACATACTGAATTACTGACAGAAGGGCTCCAAATCAAAATTTCAGTCTCATTTGTGTTCCGTAAAATTTCTGTGACCGTTTTATGCATGTAACTCTATCATAGATATCACATCTCCAAAAGATAATGGATGTAATTATAATCAAATACTAGTCGAGCAAGTATCATTCAAAACTCAATTGCATGGCCTACACATACATCAGAAAATTTTTGAACTATATACACACATTACACGACAAGATATGTTCAAAATCATACATATGTTTAACAGCATCATAGCAAATGCCATGTAGGCTCGGATGATCTCGTCAAGACAAAAATGCAATGTGCATTGATCAGGTTAATTCCAGCAGGAGCTTAATAATTCGGAAGGTTCTTACAGGTCACAGTGCATCACATTCCTACACAGTCTACCAAACATGTCCCCAACCATACGATCAGGCCTAGAAGCAGAGAGCTGGATCTGAGAGACCAGTGATAGGGAGAGTGGGGATCAGATGCGAGCGCGAACCAGGACGTCCATGTAGATCTCGGGATCGAATGAGGTGGAGTTGATGGAGTCGAGGGGCGACCCGGCCGTGGCGGTGGGGGAGAGCCGCGCCAGGGACGCGGGCGACGCAGGGGGCGCCGCGGACGCTGATGGGTCGGTGTTGTAGAAGCTAGCGAGGAGGTCCCGCGTGCGCCGGGCCTTCTCGTCCATTCCCGGCGGCGCAGCACCACCAGCTGTCGCCATGTCGGCGAGGCTTCGCGGCGGAGCTTGGATTCGGACGCCGGAGGGGCCGAAGGTTGTAGGAGTGGATCGGTGTGGTCAGAGCGGAGAACGATGAGGGGTCTTTTCGGAAGTTCTCTTTTGCTACGTGGGACTTTATGCAAGTAGCACTGTAATATTCGACATGTGCAGGGTCTAAAGAAAATACAAACATGCTTTTTTACGCTAACTAATGTTTGTAGTGCTTGCCATCCAAACTCAAATATCAAATCCATTTTTGCGTTTATTACGTATATCGAAATTTTGGTTAGAATCACCATTTGAAGATGGGAGTTTCGATTTGAATAGGAATTTTATTCTCAGGAATGTAAATAATCTTGAGCAAGATGCTTGACACAAATAGACACACAGAAACGTCAAACCACGGCATGCTTTGTATTGTTTGCGAGTTGCGCAAGGTCATTATGTTCTCTTTTCACATGATTAACAATTATCACCATTTTATTCTCTTTTCACATGGTTAACAATCAACTTCGTCAAGGCTTCAAGTCGAGATCTTTAAGACTCCGGCTCTTTATTAACTTGACTAACCCAACGCGGTCTACCCCTAGCACAAACGTCTTCCTACACCGTTATGACGCCAGCACAAGCCCTCCTTGCAAGCTAGAGCCTCAATCGCTCTTACGGCTACTATATGAAAAATAACTCATCTTGAAGTGAGAAGCGCGTGCCTTTTACGGATGACCATGCCTATGTCCACTGCTTTGGGTGTCTCCTTCAAAAACTCTATCTCCACAAATTTCAACCGAATCAAGTGGAGGGCCTTCCGTCCTTCTGGTTAAGTAGGGAAACAATGTTCCTTGCTCCCATGAGAGTCATTAGCTAATCTATTTCTTTTCTCATTATGCTTGTCATATATTGGCAAACATGATGAGCATGTTGAATTCATTATGTATGATATTGATCCATTTAATTGTTGACATTTTGTTTTTTTTGTATAATGAGTTTATTGCTCTTAATTACAACTTTAAGTTTGAGATCATATGATTATGTAGCAAGATAATTGTTGCTTTGCACTTGCGGCACTTTTTGGCGTACCATCATCACAACGTTAATTGACAACTAACAACATCTTTGATCCTTGCACACTACATCCTCACAAAGTCGGGGCGCATAAAATTGGTAACTAACATGATCATTTTTTTTCCCGGGCAATAACATGATCTTTGATTCTTACGGGTTTGTTTTTTGGGTGAGAGTGAAATCATAACGTCAATTCATAGCCTAATAACATAAAACAACAATAACATTGTCATCATATGAATACTACTCTTTCTCTTTATTTGGGCCCTTCTCTTTATTTTCGTATCATCCTGATCTGGCTCCATAGATAATATAGGCGAACAAGTTTGCCATAAGGCCAGTCTCAATGGGCCTTTCATTTGACATTTATTAGGTGACACATCAGCAAGATAGGTGACATGGCAAGGTATTTAATATGATAGAGGAGGGAAGCCTTTCATTAGGATGAAAGGGTAGTGACACTCTTTCCAAGTCAATGAAAAGAGAATGAAAGGTGCATTGAGACTCTTTTTCCTTTCATATGCAAAAAAAGTGGATCCCCATTGGTACACCTATGTAACAATTTAATTTCTCATTCAGTCTATGGAACTGTGAAATGAAAGTGTATCTCTCAATACACTCTTTCATTCTCCTTTCATCAACTAAAAAGTTGATGTGTCATACTTAAAAAATGTGAAATAAAAGACACCACTGAGAGTGGCCTAACACTAACTATTCATTATCGTTAAGAGTCTTCAAAAGCAACAAAACATCAACATGTAAAAGACCATTGAAGATCAACACTCCTACATACTGTTTCGTGTGAAGGAGTATACATGTATGCAACTTGTAATGAGATGCGTTAACGCCCTTCGTGTGTGTTAGCTTTGGGTCATTTTATGAACCTCAACACAATGCCCTCCAACTCAAAAAAAAAAAAAAAAACAAAAAAAAAACACAATGCCCTCAGGATGGTGCCACCTTCTGATAGTTTTTTATTTTACCGTAGTTTTTCACTAGAATTTACGACAGACTACTGTTTCGTAGTAGAGGGACAGGACTGCCGGGACGTGCAGAAAGGTCAATGGAACAGAGACAAGAACGGCTGGAACACAGCCACGAACGACGGGGTTCAACGCACCACCAGACGCGATTCCAAACTCCAACGCACCACCAGGCGGCGTCGCGTCAGCGCCCGCGGCCACGGCCGCCGCCCAAGCTCACACGTGCGCCGCCACCACGTGTCCCGCCGCACGGCATCTGTAAAGCCTTCCCGGCATCCGCCCCCGCGCTTTTATTCCACACGACTCCGCCGCACCTCCCCCTCGCGATGCCGTCGCGCCGCTCCTCCTCCTACTGTCCGTCACCAACCCGCCAAGACCCCCGCACCCACCGCCGCCACGGCACCCTCTCCCTCCCGCGCCCTGGCGCCGTCCCCCGCCGCCGTGACGCCGCTCGCGGCGGAGCCCGACGGCGCGGGGGAGGAACAGGAGGAGGAGGCGCGGATGAAGGGGGCGCCAGGCGGTGGCGCGCTTGAGGGCCTCGTGGTCGGGAGCTACTGCCACGACGTGCTGCTCCGGGGCGGGCGCGTGGTCGGGGAGACGCTCGGCGGGGCCGCCGCCTTCGTGTCTAACGTGCTCGACGCCGTGTCGCCTCGGGCGGAGGAGGGGATCGAGGCGCCGCTCGTCGTGGTCTCCAAGGTGGGGCACGACTTCGCCTACGCCTCCGCGCCGGCGCCGGCGCGGCACCCGCCGCTTCTGTGCGCCGCGCCCACCACCTCCTTCCACGCCCAGTTCTCCGACGCCGCCGCCTCGGCGCACGCGCCCGACCGGGAGCTCCGGCGCGTGTGCGCCTGCGACCCGATCTACCCCGCCGATCTCCCCGACCGTCGCTTCGCCTACGGCCTCGCCGTCGGCGTCGCCGGGGAGGTGCTGCCGGAGACGCTCGAGCGGATGATCCGGCTCTGCCGCGCGGTGCTCGTGGACGCGCAGGCGCTGATCCGGGCGTTCGACGGCGAGGGCGCCGTCCGGCACGTGGCGCTCGAGGGGACGCCGTACGCGCGGCTCCTCCCGCGGGTGGCGTTCCTCAAGGCCTCGTCGGAGGAGGCGCCCTACATCGGGGTGGAGACGGCGAGGCGATGGTGCTGCGTGATCGTGACGGAGGGGAGGGACGGCTGCCGGCTGTACTGGGACGGTGGGGAGGCTCGCGTGGCACCGTTCCCCGCCGTGCAGGTGGATCCCACCGGCGCCGGAGACAGCTTTCTCGCGGGGTTCGCGGCTGGGCTGTTGTGGGGACTGTCAGCAACGGACGCCGCGCTGCTGGGAAACTACTTCGGCGCCGCGGCCGTCTCGCATGTCGGCGTTCCTACCTTCAATGCTAAGATGCTGCAGGTATGCACCATTTCTACTACTCTTCTTGTTAAGCTCCTTGAATGCTCGAGTTAGATAGAAGCATTCTGTTAAGAGTCGATGAATAGAGTCCTTGACCAATTTGTTAAATGCATCGTAATTAGAACCAAAATTGTAGATTTAACAAGCTCCAGCAGCCTGCATCGTGAAAGTGACAAAGAAAATTCTAACAATAACATGACCCTGGAAAACTTGGTCTGAAATTTTCAAATGTACAATTCTGATACTGAAAAAAGCATAATAACTCACAATCGTTGGCATCCCTTTCGGGTTGAAGGATAGAGCCAATCATGTACTTTCAGGTCGCTGCAGCCATCAGGAAGGAATCAGAACAATTACATTTCAAACGCGAAGATTCGCCTCACTAGTTATGATCCTTCTATTTGCAGCAGAACCTATTCGCTGGCAAGCATTGACACAGATCTTGACCCATCACTTCACATTGATTTTTGTGGATGGCGATTTAGGTCGCTTTGACACGGTTGGCTGAAGGAACATATTCTTACAGCCATGATGTTGTCATATCTCCTTTTTGGTTGATGACCACTGAATCAACTTGTTGGTGATAAGTTCATTTTCATTTGGATACCCATGTAGTAGCCTTTGAATATATGCAGTTAGCTGGCCTTGTTGCTGACACCTGAATCATGTAGTCCATTTATAGTTTTATTGTTCGTGGTTCATTTATAATTGTAATAATCAGTTTTCAACCGAATATTTATTTGTTCCAATTGGATGCAGGCTGTAAAAACAATACTTGAAGGGAAGGTAAAACGTTGTAACCCATGTATCAATGGCACTACTTTCAACTTCGAGAGGTCAAATATGCACGATGAGCTACACACATCTCTCCAAGAGGTGGCAATGCTCATGTCTGAGAAGCAAGAAATTGATCCTGCCAACGGCATTGGTGATATTTGTTCAACATAGGAACTGAAGTTTATGACAATAATGCAGAAGCACGGTCCATATTTCACATTGAGGTCTGTATAAACACGTAGGCAACAAGTGGGGCGGGTGTGCATACACAATCTCCAGATTCCATTACTATGATGATCATGATCGGTTTACATATGATGCTAACGGCTGATGAGAAAATGAAGACGAGTGATCAGCTGATTTACGCTGCTTGTATGCACCCTGATAGATCAATCCAGTGGCGGACCCAGGAATTTTTCTTAGGTGGGGCGGACAATTAAGGTGAAGTTAACTATAGAAAAAAAACAAGGCGCATATACACACTACACGTACAAAAAAAAAGACCATACATGGTAAATGAACGGAATAGACAAAGATTTAAAGATAGTACATCTTATGTCAAGAGTAAAAACACTTTTAGATCAAATATTTTAACAAAAGAACATGAGATAAAGAATTTGAGACATACCACTATAAAATACTAATTAGTAGGCATTGCTTGGTGCATTGGTCTTCTAGTTTTAGATGTCTTGGGCAATTACATTCTTCGTTTTTCATGACTAGAAACCTCTTATTAACTTTATCAAAGTCAAGGTCTCTAAAAATCCCCTTCTCAATGTAGCATAACTCAGCTATACCCGCTTGATCGAGCTTGAGAAATTGCTACTGAAAATGCTCTTCAAATCTGGACAAGAAATGAGTACAAGACATCAGAAATCAATGGCTTGTACCGCACAATACATGAGTACAAGACATCAGAAATCAACGAAATCAATCCTGGCCGTGTTCTTGATGTACCTAGGTTTTTGTATTGTTTACTGGCTGTGTTCTTGGGAGCTGAAGGAGATCCCACCATGTTGTTGCGAGCCGGAGGATCGGAAGGGGGGCAGAGCCGCTGGCGCCTGGCGCTGTCGCACCGCACAGAGCAAGCAGAGGCGCCTGTGGCCTGTGGGTCGGATTGTCGGAAGGCGGCGTCCGGTCTTTGGTTCTGGGCGTGTCGTCGAGTGTTTGATTGGAGTCGATGAAGGCAACTCGACGTTCCCTTTTCGAGGCCCAACAGCCCAAATGGCACGGCGGCACATATCCTCTGCTGTCTTCCACCTCCGACAAAAAACACGAAACAAACGCTGCCCCCGGCCATGGTCGCCGAGTCGCCGGAATAGGGAGGGATAAGGGGATTCCTCGCCGCCGGCTAGGTAGGGCGGCCGCCCCACCATGCCCTACTGGTGGGTCCGCCACTGGATCAATCTGTTCTGTTAGAGATTCATCGCATGCGTGCGGTTATGCTTTTTTTTTTTTATTCAACCTACGAGCCCTTGCCTAAGTTGCCTTTAAGAAAAGGAGAAGGTTGTCCACTGAACTGGGACCAGTAAAGGCGCGTGACATACTATAGGTTAACAGTGTGCAAACTGGATTCTATTCTAGTAAACATCTGAACATCGAAAGCAAAACAAGAGAATACAGTGTGCAAACTGGATTCTATTCTAGTAAACATCTGAACATCGAAAGCAAAACAAGAGAATACTACAAAGTACAAAAGCGCCATCGTAAAATAATACACATGATTCACAATCACTGTTCTTCAAGAAAAAACACAACCACTCAGATCATTTTTAAGTGACACGGACACACCATCTTGGGCAATATTACACAATTTTGAGTTCAGGCCCAACGATGGTACTACAATCAAGGTTACTCAATCAATTAATTAAGGAAAAAAAGTCTACTTTACTCCTCTTAAATATGCCCTTGGTCCACATAACCCCCCAAAGTTTAGTTTGGTTCACTTAACCCTTATGATTTGCAAAACCAGAGCACTTTACACCTTTTAACACTAATGAAACCAGATTTGATGCGGTGGACAGAGATGATGACGGTTTTGCTAATTAAGCATGACACGTGAGCAGCTGATGTGGGAAAGGATGCCCGTCTCGCACTAAGACTGACCGCACCGGGGAACGGTATCCGGTACTGGAGGACGCGGATAGCGAATTTTGGTCTGCACCGGGGCACTCTAAAACTTCCGCTATCGTGGCGCATGCTTCCGGATACGGCAAATCAAGCGGACGTACCGGCATACGTTAAAGGACTGGTGTGGTGGGGTGTGGTGCGGGCTCTACTGGTTCAACGAACTAAAAAATATTATAACTCACAAACTAAAAACCCAAATCAAATTCTGACTACACTATTAAATTCGTTTTAATAAATCCTTCAAAACAAGATCTCAGATGGATATATTTTAATAAAATTATAAGTGGACCTTATAGATAGTAGTTGGAGATGGTTGAATAAAATATGTGATAGTTGGGATAGAGGAAGAATATAGAGGAATCATGGATGCGGAAGAAATTAGTATAGAGGAAAGAATGTTTTTGACGGGATAGAGGAAAGAATGTTAATGACCAGAACGAAATATTCCTTTTAGAGGAAGCAAATAGAGGAACATAAGTGCGGAGAGGCTAACCACCCTGCCCGTCTCGGTTAGCGGAGACAAGCTGTGGCTGGCGGCGGCGAGCGAAGATGAGCTGCGGTGCTGCGGCGGGTGGCGGGGCACGGCGAGCTGCTGCGTGCAGAGGCGTCCTACGTCGGGCAACGAGGCGCTGCGAGCTGCGGCGGGCGGCGGCAGCAAGTGGAGCTCCCGTGTTCTGTTTCTGCGGCACGCGATGCCTGAACTGATCCAGTTCAGAGATGCTTGAGCTGTAATTGTGTTGTACTTGATCAATTTCAGAGATGTCTTTATGTGGAGCTCGATTTCAGGTAGCCCAGAGATGTGGCGATCAATTTCAGAGATGCCTGAACTGGATGAAACTGAAATCGATCATCTCTGAAATGTTTCAGAGAAAGCAGAGTGATTTGTTCAAAGGGCTATGACGCACAGGACAGGACCCGCGATGGATGCAGTATGCTTTTCTGGAGCAAAAGGTGAATCAACTGCTTGTTTGCGTTCAAAGGATCTACAAGACCCGGCCAACACTATTCAAGATTCGAAATTCTATTTGGACTCGAGTGCAAGCCGCCGATCAACTATAGATTCTGAAACAAACCAGAACAAGCCGCAATTACGATCCTAGTGGAAAAGGGGAAGGGTCAATCAACAAAATAGCACTACTAAAAGGAGCCATCCTCAAAACGCACTTAGTAAGTAGATCATCCCTAAAAGGCCACTACTAAAGGTGACTGTCATCACAATATGCCAAAAAAGGTCTATTTTCTTGTTTTAATTTTTTTTAGGCCAAAACAGGAATAAAAAGTGACTACGGTTACTGCCCTTGCACCCAGAATTTCCTCGCCAGCCACCAGCTCTCTCGCCGCCGGTGCCGGAAAGAGGTCCGCCGCTGACGCATTGATGCACAGCGGCCAGCCACCGCCGCCGCGAATTGGCCCGCCGTCACTGGGAACCGCCTTCCCGCGCGCACCCAACCATGACGCCGAGCCGCCGCCGCCGCTGCTGCCGGGAACCGCCTTCCCGTGCCCCGCCCCGCCCCGCCCCTGGCGCAGGGGTTCCGCACCGGGCTAGGGAGCTGCGGTGCACGGGAGACCGCCGCCGCCTGAGCCGAAGCAGGGCCGCCGCCGCCTGAGCTCGAGCAGCGCCGCCGATGCGCACGGGAGCAGTGGCGGACCCAGGAATTTTTCTTAGGTGGGGCGGACAATTAAGGTGAAGTTAACTATAGAAAAAAAACAAGGCGCATATACACACTACACGTACAAAAAAAAAGACCATACATGGTAAATGAACGGAATAGACAAAGATTTAAAGATAGTACATCTTATGTCAAGAGTAAAAACACTTTTAGATCAAATATTTTAACAAAAGAACATGAGATAAAGAATTTGAGACATACCACTATAAAATACTAATTAGTAGGCATTGCTTGGTGCATTGGTCTTCTAGTTTTAGATGTCTTGGGCAATTACATTCTTCGTTTTTCATGACTAGAAACCTCTTATTAACTTTATCAAAGTCAAGGTCTCTAAAAATCCCCTTCTCAATGTAGCATAACTCAGCTATACCCGCTTGATCGAGCTTGAGAAATTGCTACTGAAAATGCTCTTCAAATCTGGACAAGAAATGAGTACAAGACATCAGAAATCAATGGCTTGTACCGCACAATACATGAGTACAAGACATCAGAAATCAACGAAATCAATCCTGGCCGTGTTCTTGATGTACCTAGGTTTTTGTATTGTTTACTGGCTGTGTTCTTGGGAGCTGAAGGAGATCCCACCATGTTGTTGCGAGCCGGAGGATCGGAAGGGGGGCAGAGCCGCTGGCGCCTGGCGCTGTCGCACCGCACAGAGCAAGCAGAGGCGCCTGTGGCCTGTGGGTCGGATTGTCGGAAGGCGGCGTCCGGTCTTTGGTTCTGGGCGTGTCGTCGAGTGTTTGATTGGAGTCGATGAAGGCAACTCGACGTTCCCTTTTCGAGGCCCAACAGCCCAAATGGCACGGCGGCACATATCCTCTGCTGTCTTCCACCTCCGACAAAAAACACGAAACAAACGCTGCCCCCGGCCATGGTCGCCGAGTCGCCGGAATAGGGAGGGATAAGGGGATTCCTCGCCGCCGGCTAGGTAGGGCGGCCGCCCCACCATGCCCTACTGGTGGGTCCGCCACTGCACGGGAGAGGTGGTGGGCAGGGGAGGGGAGCGTGGGGGAGGCACGACGCACGGGGGAGCCGCCGCTGCCGCCGCACACAGCGCCGCTGCCGCCATTAACCCTAGCTCACCGCGAATTTCAGTTTTTTGGCCGGGACTCAAGCTCCTTTGTGCGGGCGGGGACGATTGCAATAGACACAGGGGCAATCTAGTCATTCACCAGTCATTTTCAGGTCAAAATAAAAGAGAAACGGAATAATGCTATGAGGTGATAAGAAGGGCACCTTACTAATGGCTTTACAGGGATGGTCTGCTTACGGAGGGCGTTTTGGGGTTGGATTCGTTTAGGAGTGCTATTTTGTTGAATATCCCGTGGAAAAGGGGAACACACCTCGCCGATTTAATTGCCGCCGATCAACTCTTCCAGCCCGCAATCATCACTGCCTCGATTTGGAGACCAACTGCCAGGGAAACATGATCGACCGGGAGAGTGTGAGCAAGGGAGGGGAGGGTTATGGGATCCGCACATAAATTATCCACATCAGCTGCTCCCGTGCACTCCTTAGGTTGCAAAACCACCGTCACCTCAGTCCACCTCATCAAATCTGTTATTGTTAGTGCTAAAAGGTGTAAAGTGCTCTGGTTTTGCAAATCATGGGGGTTAAGTGAACCAAACTAAACTTTGGAGGGTTACGTGGACCAAGGGCATATTTGGAGGGAGTAAAGTAGACTTTTTCCATTAATTAATTAGGTATCTTGGCTCCAGAGCCTTTCCAATTTGCGGTACATCGCAATAGATATCCAATGCCACACCTCTTGGCTGTTTCTTGTCAAACTTCTTCCGCAAGGAATATATGTTACAAAAACACACTACCCAGCGAAGGCCAGGTCTCATCACAAGATTGCTTGTCCTCGGATATAACTATCTCGGTGAGGAAAGAAGCTCGGCATAGCGCCGCTCTGCTGGAGGGAGCACCCAGAATTTGATTTGGATCTTTTGGAGAACCTGGATAAAATGAAGCTATTTCGCATGATACTTGATAGCGTGCAAAGTAAACAAATTGCTAGAGAGAGAAACAAGTCCTTACCACAGCATTGCTAGAACTGGTTCTTAAATAAAACCACTTTCCAAGCATATGTTTTCTAGCTGTTGCTATAGAGAAGGCGATCAGAAGCAAGAGCTATACAAAACATGATCAAACATATGAATTCGTTGTACAAGGTGCTTACAGTTGGGCATCATTAGCTGTTCTTTTTGATTTGTGCTTTGACTTCTTCTCTTTCTTCTTATGCCTGTACAGAGGAACAAATAACAATGAATGAGTACGATGAATAATAATATCCATACAAGACATCCTCGGAAAAAGAAAGCCTACTCATCATGTGAGCTCGGATCCAAACAATGTTTCAGCTTGCGGTCAATGTGCCTCATGTCCTTAACAGTGGGTATTTTGAGCTGGTCAACCTGAAAAGAATACAGAATGAATGGCAAATCTAGGCTATAAAAATTAAACATGATAATGTCTTATGCAAAGCTGCCCCATCCAGATGGTTACCAGAAATAAAGAGCACACAAGTGGCATGTCAGAAAAGTCTTCTATTATCTCCAACCATATTAATGACTGAGATAGCACTCGCTGCTCAGTATTCCTTTTATGTTGCCATCTACCAAGGAGTTAGCACTCACTACTCAGTATTCCAGCACGCCTTTCCTTTACCATTGCGAATTCTCTTTTATAAAGTGGGCACACAAAAGTTTTTAAGTCTTCAATAGATAGTAGTGACTGATGATATAACTCTACTGATCAGGGATCAGCCTGACTCAACGACAATAGGAGTTTCACCCCACGGGTAGCCTTATCATGTCGAAGTCCAAGTATACATGTTGTTCACACACTCAACAATTCAGTTATCATTGTTGAACTAAAAAAATATCAGTTGTCATTGTTTCTAACCATACTATACAAAGTGTAACGTTTTCTAGTGAAGCATGATGGGAACTTTCGACCATTGTAGGATATACGATTATGCTAATTGCATTGCCGTAAGATACGGGGAAAAAAATCCTTACCAAGTAATTGATTGAATCCATTGACTGAATAAACTGTTCCACAGGACAATCAGAATGTTGCCTTGAAAAGATACTTTCCAGGTATCTGTGAATTTTAGTAAAAGACCAGTAAACAATTAATTAATTAAATAGAAAAGGCACAATGCCCTGTCCGGTAAATAATACTATGTTGCTAGTCATAATAATCCAGACCAGACGATCATGACCTTTCGAAATTGAGCACCCTGTGAACATCATTGGACTTGTACAAAGCAGCCAGTGCCAACTGCAAAAATGAAACCCATAATCCAGTGACATCAAATTGAAACATGGATTGAGTATGAAGCTTAACAAGTACTATGTATGTTTGACTTTCTATTAATATGCAAAATAAAAGCAATAAATTCATGAACTGGTAATGATACCGTAAATAATAGGAGTCATTTTAAGGTTACCTGTCCAGGAGTATATAGAAGAGGTGCATCAGTCAACATCATTTTGTCAACCTGGGTTATCGCGGTATGATGCAACTCCTATAAGTAAACAGAGGGTAAGCACAGACGTGTAAAACAATATGAGTTAATTTCACAAAACCACGACTAACTAAGCATTTCAGAATGTCATACTTATTTTGTTCTTCGCATGTAAGAACTAAACTAAGGGAGCATTTATGTAATAAACTCAGCTTAGAAATTCACACTATTCCCCATCGAAATATCTCGTAGATGGTCTTATCATCATTTTAACAAGCGTAAAAGGTGCACCTTTACTGAAAGGAGTAATATCGTATGACTCATGAAGGAAACAGTACAAGTTAAATATAGACAGCCTACATATTTCATGTTTTCTGTAGTGAGTACGTCCTTGCCATCCAACTCAGTTTCAACATCTAGCTCATCCACTATGCCATTATTGATGTTTTGATGGCCACAGATGAAATACAAACAGTGTAACCATCAACGTGTGCCCATTGTTACATGCAGAATTCTTAGTGCGGTAATATATTAACTAAGTTAACGTGAAAATTAATGTTACAATATTAGTATTAGTAACACCCATAGTACTGTCCAGATAGATTTCTGCATTTGTATGATACCACAATGATGCAGTAGGAAACATTATGCAGATTACATAAGCTACTGTTATTTGAACATGTCAGTTTAAAGCAACACAGCAAACATTACCCTTAAATGTTGGAACGCACCATTACCTGCCCTGCAAAAATCCTTCATATAAAAACAAACGGCATTAGATAATGAAGATGGCACTAGAATAAGCTAAACTGCCAAGAACTTATCACATTGAAAGCCATGAACTTCTGAAATAAGTTACTTAAAGAACAAAACTAATACATGAAACTTACCTCCAGATCATCAATAAATCCCTCAATGGATCGATATGGAGCATAAACAATGAGATCAAAGTCTAAAGACTGGAAATCAACAAGAAACTTGATGTCATATCCTGGTTACTTGGAGGCACTCAAAGAAAAATATGAGGAAATCACACACCTTAAGAAGAATCATCTCATTATTAAGAATGATCTGGTGATCCTGCTGAATTCCTTTACCCAGTTCCTCGGCAGAAACATGATTTTCTTCCACTTTGCAAGAAGCATATACACATGTCAACCTGTCACAAAATAAACGTTTTACTTGAAATTTACTGAAGAAAAACTAAATGCATTCAGGAAAGACCGCAATTATACAGGCATTGGACAAGATGCAACACGCATTTCATATTTTTATCAAGACAAACATCGCATAATATGCTTATCTTAGCATAAGTATGAATACATGAGAAATCAATCTGAATGTTCTCAATTGTAGAACTTATTTGGTATAATTGCTGCTTACATAATATGTTTTGGGTGATGCTCCATTACAGACCACTGTAGATAGAATCTCTTGAAATATATTATCGCTGTAGCCTGCAAAGCAATAAGCAACCATTAACACAAAATCATAAGCTAAAAAGGTGCTATCTTGAAAAAAGGATCCTTTACCTGGATTTTATGAGGGAACTTGAATGCTGCACATACTTCCTGAATCTTCTGCTCATAAAAGACCCGCGTCAATTGCTCCTCCTCGTAAGATAGAGGCTTTATATCTGTGCTCCCTTCAACTGATTTTTTTTTATATAAAAAGAAAATCAACAATCAACACTAACAGGACAGAATGCAAGTTCACGTACAATAAAACTACAAGATTTTGGTGCAAACCAAACACAAATACTCAAATTTGGAGCACCTGCATTGCGGGATATAAGTTCGAAAACTACCAATGATAAGGATGCGTACCATGACCAGGCGCAGGTTCCGGGTAGGAGAGCGAGCCGTCCACAGGGTCCACCTTCAACCGCGTCGTCCCATACTAAACAGACAACACGAGAGGAACAATGAACACCTCAACCATCCATCCATTAGCTAATAATAATGTCGACTGCGGAACAAATAAACTCAGGCAATGGTGGCCGTAGAGCCCAATCTAACCTGTGCGAGGGTCTCCGCAGCCCGCTGGTTCGCCGCCGCCCACCTCTCCATCTGCAACAAGCACACAACAAGGGCGCGCGGCGCCGCGGCCAGAAATCAGAACAGGCTAGCGGCCGTGCCGAAGCGAAGCAGAGCAAATCCTGAACGACAGGGGTGTGAGGGAAAGGTCGGGAAAGTCACCAGATCCTGCGGCTGGAAGATCCACCTCTCCCGGTGCGTCGAGGTCCGGAAATCCGACATCTTTGCGCTGCTCCTCTTTTCTCACAGTCTAGCGCGGCAGATTGACTGGAGAGAGGCGCCCGCCGCCTGGAGTGGATGCTTGTGGATTGGATGGAAGATGCCGGCAGCTCTCTCCAGTTTCGGCGCGAAGAGCAGCGGCTGCGGCGGCGAGCACCGGGGGCGGTTTTGCGGGCGGTGGGGGAAGGAAGAGAACGGCCACCGTCTGTCTTGCAGTCGACTCGACTCGGTCTTGCTTTGCTCTGGGCCCAGCCCAACACGGTACGGCCCGTCAGACACGGAGGGATGATGGCCCGGCCTTGCCAAGGAAAAGTCTCGGAGGATCAAGTCCATAATAGTCCATCATCATCCTCTGCGTTTCGGTCTTCCTTCCCCCCTCTTCGTTAGATTGACTCCAACCCGGGGGCTACCCCAAAACCCATAAAGCTATAAAAAGATTTTGATGAGGTTGAAAGGGCGCCATTAAAAACTGCCCATCTCCAACACGAGTCCAAAAATTAGCTCATCGTCGCCGTCGATGCCCTCCTCCGTCGCGCCCCGCCCGCGGCTCCGCCGTTGCGCCGTCGCCATGCAGTCCTCCGCGCTGCGCTCCTCTTCCTGCTCTGCTCCGTGCAGCAACTCGACGGACATGGAGGCTCCTTTCCCGCCGCGTCGTCCAGCGCTGCCTGCACCCGCGTCGCCGTCGCGCAGGCCGCGGCGTCCGTTGCCGTCGCACAGGCCGCGTCGTCCAGCGCCGCCCCATCCCAAGGGCAAGTCCGGCGCCACAGCAACCGCGCCGCCTGCCTCCTCCAGCTCCGCCCCGTCGACCACGAGGCCGTCGCCCAAGAGTGCTCCAACGGGAGTCCGAAAATCGGCTCGTTCGCCGCCGCTTCGAGCTCGGGCAGCCGCTCCCGCCGCCACCACGCGCCTCCAGCCTCGCACACCCAAGCACGAGCACAAGCTCGCTGTGGAGGAGATGCACCAATCGAAAGTCTGAAATTGGGGAGGACGGCGCAGGGGAGGACGCTGGCGAGGAGGAGAAGGGGAGCGCTGGGGAAAAGGGGAGATGCGGCGTCGTTGGCCTGCGCACGGCTGCCGCGCACGGCTCCGCGCCGTCGCCGCCACTGCGCACGCCTCCGCCGCGCCCGCTGCCGCGACCCCACGGGCCCGCCGCGACTGCCCCTCCCGCGTCGCTGCACCACGCCCGAGCGCCGCCATGGACGCAAAGCTCGCGCCCAGGAGGAGCGCCGTCGTTGAAGTGCAGGCCGCATCCGCATCGCGTCGCCTCACCGGCCCGTGTCCGCCGCACCTACCCGCAGCTACTGCCGCGGAGGACGGCGTCCTCTCCTACTCCTCCTCCCCCACAGCAGCAATCAGGTCCCACGGCGGCCTCGGCGCGGAGGAGGGAGAGGGGGCGCACCAGAGCCGCATGGAGGAGGGGAAGGGGACGCGGCTGAGGGCCTTCGCGGCGGCGCGCCGGCGCGGACAGGAGAGCGAGGGTGGGAGATGCGGCGAGGGAGGGAGACGCGACGCGCTCGGTCGAGGGGTGACGCGCACCTATCTGTAGGTCGCCCCGCCTGACGGCTCCGAAAATGGGCAAGAGGTTAGGTCTTCGATTGAAGATTGTTTTTGTCCCATTTTCTCATTTACCAACCCATTTTGGCTGTACAGGCCATGGGTTGGAGTCAGTAGCCGAGAAAGTACGCGAGCCGTGTTGAACCGAGCCACCGGTCGGCGCCGTCTCCCCTAGCCGCGACTCTCCGCCGGCGAGTGACCGTCGCCGCTGAAAGGAGAGGATCGCGGAGATGGGCGACGAGCGGGTGAAGGCGGAGGCGCTGCAGATCCTGGGCCTCTTCCAGGTGCTCCCGCGCCTCGTCGTCTTCGACCTCGACTACACCCTCTGGCCTTTCTACTGGTCCGTCCTGCCTCCCCTTCTCTCTCTCCTCCTGACTCCAGCCCCTTTCTCCGATCATGCTGGTTTGTCTGGTGATGGTAACCTTCTTCTTGGTTTCGATTTCCACAGCGAGTGCCGGTCCAAAAGGGATTCACCGAGCCTCTTCAAACACGCCAGGGGCATCATGTACGCGCTTAAGGAGAAGGGGATTGACATGGCGATTGCGTCCCGCTCGCCCACCCCGGACATAGCCAAGGTGTTCATCGACAAGTTGGAGCTCCAGTCCATGTTCGTTGCGCAGGTAAGAAGTTCCGTCCATTTGGGATGTCCTTTCCCTTTTATGCTTTGTCAGAATTTGTTGTTGTTGCTCATAATTTAAGCAGCTTGTTCCTACCACACGGTCGAGTGTTAAACGACTTAATAGTTAATACAGATGAATGGAAATGTGCATGGCTAAAAACAAAGCGTCCTATGGAGAGGACAGCTGGTGTGAATTGTGCAGATTTAGGGTCTTTGTTCATCAAACCTGATACAGTAGGAAATTGTTAATTGGCATTCTGTTTTTGGTTCAATTCGACCTCATATACAAGAGTGAAATCAAATACTAGACCCCACAAATTCCAAGAATGGGCGAAGAAAATTGTTTCAGTAATTCTTTTTTTTAATCAGTTTCAGTAATTCTTGCCTTCTAGTGTGGAGAGTGGAGACTTCCTTAGAAGAAGTTCACATGTTTAGTCATTAGTCAGATAAAAGAATGGATACTGTACTATTTGGTTATGTATTGTCTTTAATATCCCATTATTTATGAAGTGATGGGGATCGGGAATGAAATGTCTTTCTGATTTGACTTTGTTTTCGGCACGCAATTCCTTATGATTCTTTTGGGTCTTTCGTAAGAACTGAATGCTATATGGCTTACTCTTGGTCACTATGTGAAGGAAATATTCTCCAGCTGGACTCACAAGACCGAACATTTTCAAAAGATTCAGAGAAAGACTGGGATTCCCTACAAGTCCATGCTTTTCTTTGATGACGAGGACAGGAATATTGAAACGGTAACTCACTAATCCTTACTGTAGTCTCCTCATCGCCAGCTATTATCCGAAGTGTCCAAAATCTGTACAGAGAATTCCCATTATGTAGTTTCCATCCTCATGTACCATGTATGGAACGTAAGATTAGGAAACCAAGATGTGAATCTTGTCTAGCTATGGTTTTATTTGCTGGCTGCTTTGGAATTGTGAGTTTTGACATGCTAATCATATCTTACTCAAGCAATCATGATTAGAAGGGAAAGCTAGCATCCTGAAAGGCCAACAGTAAACAGCTACTCCGTACCTGAATTCTAGTCTAATGGATCCTTTTGTTCATATCCTCATAATATGATGCCGGCCTGGGCATTCGCTTTTTTCGCTTTTTCGGTATGATTGAATCAATTTTGAGATATTTTGGTTTGTCCGAACTGGCAACCAAAATTTGCCTAGGAATATCAGAAACCACAAAACTTGGTCAGTTTATTCTGTTCGTTTTCTGTTTTACCAAAAAGTCCATGTTGTAACCAAAAACAGTTCATCGAAGAGCTTTGAAATTGCTCGTGCACGGGAAAAAAAAAACATCTCACAGTTCATACGGTTCCTGGCCATTCTCTTTCTCGGCCTCTTTAAATCGAGTAAACAACTGAAACAAGTCATTCCAAAAAGAAAATCAAGCACGAATTAAAAGATGAACAAGTAAACATGGCTCTTGCACGCTACTGGCCAACTGGTTCCTGCTTGCACCCCGCCTCATCGCTTGCGAGCTGCGACTTCTGCTTACTGCCTGTGCCACCCCACAGGTGCTACCAGCAAGCTGCTGCTGCACCTTGTGCGTTGCCGCACCACCTACTGTCTGCACAATGACATTAGAGTTAGGGCATGTGGGAATGACTGTGTGGTGGCTGCCTCCTGGCTTTCTGGGTTTGGCCGTTAGGGGATTATGGTAGGCACTGTAGGCCATTAGGTGGGCTTTGGGGGTGTGGGAAGAGGGGCTTGGGAATCGGATGACATACACGCAAAGGAAGACATCAGGCTGTTGTTTGGTGCTTCGGTTATTTCAGTCTTCTGGATTCAGAAAGTGAACAAAAAGCCAAACGCAGGACAGTGGAACTAAACATCAAAAACTGAAATAACCACAAAATAGGTTCAATTAGGATCTTTGGTTTTGGTGCTTGTTTCCCCAGCCCTAATGGTTAAAACACTCTTTTTTGTATTATGTACAATGAATGGTGTATTTTATGCAACATGCCGAGTTAATCATTTTAGAAAAACAAGAAAGCGACTGCGTCAGCTGTGCGTCATAACTTCATTCAAGACCTTACGCTATGTTCTTGACATTTTCATACACTGGATCATAATGAACATTGTGCTCCTTTATACTCCCAAGTTCCCGAAATTATGTCAATTGGAAGCCAAAACTGTGATCACTTTGTAGTGCATGATGTGGAATTGTGTTATTGCGTCATACTGCTGAACAACACTCAGATGGTTCATTCGTACTTTTAGGATTATTATATGCCTTCTGTTTATATTAGTGACAATACTTGATAAGGAAAAATAAACAAGGAATTGTTCAGTTCACAGCTGTTTCAGACGTTGCATACTTCACTGATCAACTAGCTGCTCCACAACCAAATAAGCTTTGCAGGCCGCCAACAAACACAGCGCTCGACCATAGGGCATAACGCTTTAGGTGCGATCATATTTTAGCTTGGTTGGTAATAAGACTCGCATAAGTATCCATCTAAGCTGGATGTATGTGCAGATACAAGTGATTTTTATTTAATGCATGTCTTCAAGATACAGTAACTAATTTATTTGTCTCTTGTTTCAGGTGTCAAAAATGGGAGTAACAAGTGTTCTAGTAGAGAACGGAGTGAATCTCAACATGTTTAAGTTGGGCCTCAGCAACTTCGCTACTAACTGTGCTGCCACTAGCGGAAAGCAGGACGAATAGTGTCAAGGAAAAACGATACAATCTGGATGCATTTGAAACAATTAATTTGTATTTCTTGTAATCATTTGCCCCTATTCATGAAAATTATCTGAGGAACAATGACCTCAGAAAGCAGCTACAGAGTGATACATCAGCTGTGGAGTGGTTTTTTTGGAGCACAAGTGCCGCAAGTCCTTTTACATGTAACAGTACGTTGGTGCGTTTGTGCATTACGGATTGATTGCATGATTTTCTAGTATTTTCACGTGCCCAATGATGATGTAACCATGTTCTGTGTGTTTCATGGTAAATGTTGCTTTTTTCAGTGAACTTTCTAGTCATTAGGTGTCCAGCATGGCACCTCCAGCTAGCCGTAAGTATGTGTTTGGTTCCCTTTGGTGAGGATAGAGACATTGTGTTTGTTCTCTTTTCATGCCATGGCCCTTTCCTTTCCCTCCCATCTGAGTAGTGTGTTTGGTGGCTTCGTGTATGGTTTGGTTGTGTTGGAGGCTGGTAGAGCTCATCCTAAACAGCAGCTTCCTCGGCCTTGTCCTAAACAGCAGCTTCCTCGGCCTTGTGTTCAAAGTTGGCTCGACTCTGTGTAATTTGCAGCGGCATTTCGAAGCCAAACAATTTGGGGACGGAGGTAGGAGGAAGTATTCTTCTGTAGTTCTTAAAGGATTCATACGAGTGAGCCTGGCAGCCGGCTACTTTGGGAGAAAATGGAAAAGGATGGTATTACCTCTTTCCTAAACTACCCCTCCTCTTGGTCCAAGCCTGGCCATAGCCCATAGGCCACAATCCCACGGGCCTATTCAGCATTTGCTCCCTTTACCGATGGCCAACATCCATTTGCTCTCTTTTCAAATAGTTTCTAACTTTTACCTTCCTTACAAATTTTTGATCTAAAATTTACCCTCTTACCATTTTTATCCCGATTCTGCCCCTCCCCTCATCTTCTTCCTCCCGCTGGCAGCCGCCGCACCATGGGCGCCGCCGCGTCCTGCCTGGCGCTCGGTGGAGTACAAACCGTCGCGCCCTGTCTTCCTCTTTCGTACCGACCGCTAAGCTTTGACTGGCGCTGGCTAGAGACCTCCGTTGCAGCAGCACGAGATGCCGCCTTTCCGTCTCTTAGACGTTCTTCTCTTCCTCGCCTTGGCCCTGACCGCCCTACGTAGCTCCGCTCCACTACTTGTTCACCTCGCGCGGGCTATGCTCCCCTCCCCAGGCTCCAGCGTCACCGGCCAACGCACGGCTTGAATTGGCTTCCTGGTCACATGTCCAAGTCGCAAGTAAACAAAAGTGCAAAATTATGATGAAGCAAAATTCAGCTACCACGGTGCACAGGTGTCAAGTATTTGATGTGTCGTGCTCTGGTTACTCGGTGTCCAAGTACTTGCCGACGTCGCTTGGTCTGGCTCGCGCGGGCCACGGCGAAGCTCGGGCAGGGCGGAGCGCGCGCCCACGGGGTCGCCAGCTACAACAAGAGGGAGGAAAGCTCGCGGGAGGCGGCGTGCAGCAGCTCGCGGAGCGCGGTGGCGTGCGGCGGCTGGACGTAGCAGTGCGAGGGCAGAGCTCGGCTGCGGGGCGCGCGGCGCAGGACGCGACGGTCGTCGGCGGGAGGAAGAAGATGAGGGGAGGGCAGAATTGGGATAAAAATGATAAGAGGGTAAATTTTAGATAAAAAAAACTAGAAAAAAGGTAAAAATTAAAAGCTATTTGGAAGGAGGGCAAATGGATGTTGGCTAGGTAAATCCTGAATAGGGGGCCACAATCCCACATAGCCCAACTGTTTGAGTTTTCGCGGAGCGCCTACTCACCTCCGACCCTGCAGTAGGGTTTCTCTCTCCCCGCGCCGACCACGCCGCCGCCGCCGGCTCGCCGGCCTTCCTTCGGCGGCATCCTCCCCCCGTCCTCCCTGAGCTGCGCTTTTCATTCCCGCTTCGGGCCTCCCCACGTCGTCCCCAAACCGGCGGAACCCACACTAGCCTCACTCAGAGTCTCCGTTGATTTACGCCGGCCGCACCGCACCGAGGTCCCACTGGATTAGGCCTCTGCGCACCACCGGAGAAGAGCCGCGGCCGCAAGCTTCGCTGTTTCAACCGAGGAACAGCAGTCGGCCAGTCGCACCTCCCCTGCCGGCTCTTCGATTGGATTGGAGTAACTGTTTTTTTCGATGGTAAGGAACCCTAACTTGCTTAGATGCATTTTTTTTTTCTGTGAGATAGATATCTCTCTTACCTGCTATGCACGCAATGAAATCCGTTCAGCTGAACACCCATGCCCAACGCTAGTCTGACCCTGTTGTGTGGTACATGCTCCACCCATTTTCTGCACATGTGGCTGTAGCATTTCATTTTTGCCCTTTTGTATTTCTCATGATGGTCATGACTATTGTAACTTGCACAGAGGCAGTTAGACAAAGTAGCTAAAACATATCTAATTCAGTTCTATTTTTTGTAGTATATGTATTTGTCTTTTAAGTGGCTTTATATAAGTAATAGTGCCACTGTATGGATTAAAATCGTGTGCCTTATTGCTGAGGTAGTTTTTCTTTTCTGTTGGCAGAATGCTTTGGAGCAACTGGCATCCATTGATCTCATTGAGCTATGCAAGGAGGCCAGGATCGAGCACTGCCGTGCAACTAGAGACTTGAGTAGCTGTGGCCGCTATGTGCACCACGTTCTCAACTCATGTGGACATGCCTCGTTATGTGCTGAATGCAGCCAGAGGTGTGATGTTTGCCCAATTTGCAGAACTCCAATTCCGGACAATGGGAATAGGGTCCGGCTGCGCCTTTACTACAAGTGCCTGGAAGCAGGCCTCATATCTAAGCAGCATGATGAAAGGTTTCAGGAAAAGGAAGACCATGTCAGTCCTGTTAACATGGACGTGCAACGACTTCATTCCCTGTTTGATGTTGCGCTCCAGAACAATCTGTCTTCCTTGATTTGTCAATGTATCCTCTTCAGGAATATGCTTTTGCTTTTCGATATAGCACAACTTCCTTTTTATTGTTTCCTTAACAGTTAAATCAGATATCACTGATGTTTGTTTGGATGAGAATGCTGTGTCAAGTGATCCTCTTCTAGCATTTCTTTTGGATGAGGTGGTCATCAAGGACTGGTGCAAGAGGGCTGTTGGTGCACTCTTTTCTGAGATGGGCGTGATTTGTATCCAACAATGTTCGATTAATTTTATATCCAGTTGCATACTATCTTTTTATTATTGTTTCGCCTTTCATACATGTACATCCATGCATATTGAGGGTGAAGTACTGTTAAATCTGTGAAGCAAAACCTTGACAATGGTCTAGATAAATCTGGATTAGAAGTGATGGAGTCTAAGTCATCCCAACTGCAAAAGTTTGCAGTGCAGTTGGCAGGAATTTCCAGTGTGCTTGAAGCTATGATCTCTTCTTTCACCGAAGCAGTTTCGGCTCATGTTAATGACCTGCATCAACTCTGTGAGGACACATTGAAGGCAAAACAGGTCTTGTTTCTTAACACCACTGCTGCTAGGTATTTCTGGTCATTTGCTAGCAACTTAATAATCATTAGCCTCGGTACTGCAATCTCCATGCATACTTAAATTGCTGCAGATGACTCCACCAGGGAACGACTATTTTGGAACATTATTTCAAGATGCATGGGATACTTAAGATTGATGCAAATATGGAATGCACAGAGCCACACACACATTAGAGAACCAACCACGTTATCTTACTTCATTCGATTACTAACTTGGCTGGTATAGATTGGTTGAGTCCATGTTAGTAATCTGTACGTTCTAGAGCACTTTCTTGTTATGAGGCCATGTGCTTTCTTACGATCTTGATGTTTGTGAAGGCAACCGTGTTATGGCATCCAAGATAGCTTTTAACATAACTATCAAAGGCAGTTCTATCAACAGTCTAGTTGAATTGTTAGCTTTATTTTACTCTACATAAGCTTCAACTTAATGTTCCTCTATATAGGTGAGGATCTATGTGTGTTTGTTCCTCTTTCCACATATCAGGGTGCTGCACTACGGGTGTGTGCACAATTTCTCAAGGAAATCCAATCTTAAAATAGTCTGTATCTGTTTGCGTGTATATGTCCGTAATTTGTTACTATCTGGAATGCGTTAAAGGAGAAATAATCATACATTGTTTTTTTGATTTCAGAGTTATTCTCAGCTAAATACTCATTGGGGCTCTTTCTTTTTTTCCTTTTTACAGCATTTGGAGGCCATGATTTGGTGCATCAGACATAGATTTCTTGAGCATATTTCCTCACGGTACGCTGATTTTGCATCGTGGAGCTCCGACGTGATCGAAAGAAAAGAATCTGCAAATAAAAGACAATGGCCTGAAATTGCTGATGAAGCGGCAGGTTTGAATGAAACCAATCGCTGTACACTATTCATTGAGCAGGCACTACAATACCTTGGGATTGAGCAAAGTTGTAGGGATAATGAGGAAGAAGTGGCAATTACATGCTTGCAGAATGAACCATCATCCTCCATGTTCTCTTCGATCATTAAAACTGATCAGTTTAGTATCAACAGATACCCGTTTAGAAACTTGCGCGAGGCAGTTGACATGCTCTTTCTACATGGAGCATCAGACATGGTGATTGCAAAGCAAGCAATTGTATCCTTCAGTTTCGTTATCTCTTATATACTGTGCATTGTTTCCCACAAGAATGCTATTACCTTCCAATTTCCTTGACATTTTTCAGTTTCTGTATTATCTATTTGATCGGCATTGGACCAGGCCAGATTCAGAATGGAAGTATCTGATAGATGATTTTGCCGCTACCTTTGGCATTTCTAGTAGAACAGTGTTTGAGTGCCTTGTATTTTGCCTTCTAGATGATCATTCTTCACAAGCTTTGGAGGTAACCCCCACTTGCATGTTTATTCTACACACATTTGATGTGAACATACATCATGTTCAAAAATGCTGTGAATCACACAGTTGCTTCCAGCTTTCTTTTTGCATCACTTAGTGGGCATATAAACATATAACATAGCACTTTATTAATTATCTGCCTTTCCATTTTTTTTGCACAAACTGTTCAAATTATGTTTATAAGGTATGTTTTACCTCTTTCATGAGGTATTTATAGATTATCCGTATTACTGCAGCTCCATAGTTTTTCTAAAAAAAGCACTAATTGGGATGATTGGACTTTGTAGTATTTCAGCTTAAGCAAAATAGATTTATTAGACATGTCTATATAATCGGATTGATATGTTTAGGTGAAAAGCGCTAGGGCGCAACTAAAGATACGCTGTTACATCTCCCCCTGTCATATTGCTTAGTGGGACCAGTCTCCAATCCCCTTGTCATATTACACAAAAGAGGTCAGGGGTGGGGTGAGGACAATTGCTTAGAGTAGTTCAGCTCACACAGTGTCGCTTTAGCATGTACCCATCGCCATCTAGGTTATTACTATGCCCGTATGCCGTTTGGGCTGTTTTCCCCACTTTTACGGCGTGGTGCCCGCTTTTGAACTCTAATCCTTTGATCAACACTTGCAACTTGAACGTGTATGCATATCATATTCATCTAGTCCGATGTTTGGTTAGTGGACATTATATAGCGGAGAACACTGCAGAGGGTGTGATTTAACAACGCAATATATTTTTCATCGTGCTTAATGAGTATATTGTGTCACTTGTTTTAAAAGATTTCTTTCAATTACTGCCTGGATTAACCTGAATGCATTTGTATTATATTTGTTGTTTGTGTGTTTTATTTCCAAAACCTACTGGAGTCATTGCCCCCCTATATTCATGGTACCATCGACTTCAGAGCTTGAGTCTTCAGTCTTATTTTACTTAAACTTTTCCGTGATCCTGTGTTGGCTGTGTTACATCTATTTATGATGCACCAAAATTTTCTATACAGGAGGCATGTTCTCTCCTTCCCAAGATATGTAGCAAGGAAACTCATCCGAAGATAGCACGAGTTCTTCTGGAACGTCGCAGACCTGATATGGCACTGGTTGTGCTCAAGTGCACATGGCGTGATCGTTTCTCTGCTGCAGCAGCTGTTGGAAACGATGGCATGGCATCTCTTAGTGAGGCAGTGACTGCAGTCCGGGTAAGAATCGAATATGGACATCTAACAGAAGCATTTATGTATCATAGGAGCTACTGCTCTAGAGTAAAAGAGCAAAGATCAGCAGATACGTCACACGTTGAGGATGCAGTTAAAAGCTCTTGGATTTATCATGTTGAGATCATGATGACTGAGTTTTGTAATATCTGCATTGAGAGGAATTATGTTGATAAAATGATTGAACTGCCTTGGGACTCTGAGGAAGAGAAACATCTTCACAAGTCGCTCTTTGATTGTGCTAGTGAGATGCCCTCAGAGCCATATGGTAGTCTGCTTGTTGTTTTCTACCTTCGGGTAATTATTCTATATTCTTACATTTTTCTCATCATGAACACAAGATTAACAGTTGTTAAAAAAAAGTTTATGAATGCAACTCTTGGATATCCTGATGTGGAATTGTTTTGCTCATTTGGGTCATTTCTCATATACACACTGATTAACCTTTTTTTTTAATTGTGGCATGCACATCTTTCAGACATTGTTGTAAATATAACTTTTAGTATTCAAAGCAGTAAGACCTAGCTGGCGTACGTTTGCTTTTCATGCGTACAGACAGGCACATGATGCTTAATATTTTGTACATATAGAAATAACATGCTTATTGAAAATAGAGTAGACCGAGTAAAAATTTCACTAATTATGTCTTATAGTGCTATTAGAAAACGTAATAAAGAGGAATTCCTTTGATATATCTCTGTGTTCCTACCTCATACAAGTTTCCGTAATCTGTTATTATGCTTCCTGGTGGAGACCTTTCCATTCTGTACTTAATTTTTTAGAGCTCTAAAGAAAATGATATTCTCAATCTTTCCTGTATGGGCCTTCGTTTTCACTTAGGAAACATGATGGAACATTAGATAGCTTACATTTTTTTATTCTGTTTGCATGTTCTCTTAGCGTTATCGGTATTTAGAGGCATATGAAGTTGATCGTAGTCTTCAGAGAATTGAGCAAAGGAAATTGGAGACTGCTACTGAAGAGATTGCGTCAAAAATCAGAACAATTGCTCAATGGAGGGAACGCTTGGTTGTAAGTACTATTATTTCATACTGCTGCTTCATTATGCACATCTAGTTTTTTTTTTTTTTTTGGGGTCAGTGTCGTGACTTGTAATTTGTTGTCTTCATAACTTAATCAGAGTAGGTTGACACTCGACATTACAGAGCATTCAAAAACTTTATCTCTTTAAAAAATTAAGAATCTTTGGTTGTGAAACAAATAAGACCTGGTAGATATGCAATTTTGCTGCTGAGATGTTAAAACAAATAATCTTAATGTTGAACATAATACCTTGTATGCTTCTATAAAGACATCACAGCATTTGTGAGCAGTTCCAAATATAATCCCATGAGACATAGTTACCGTATTACAATGACTTCTGCTGGTACACTGTAATATGTCATATGTGTCCTAGTTACCTGTTTCTTCCCAGCCACATAAGTGAACTGGCTGTGGCTGAGTGTCTTTGTGGAAAGAGAGGGAGTTTGCTGGGACCATGCACAAAATATAGTTGAGAAAGTAGGATAACACTATCTGTGAGGGTTAATCATAGCTCAGGTTATTAGTTAGTTTGTTATAGATTCTTCGTCTTTCTTTGGAATTTTGTGTCCAATAACCATTTTCAGCTTTGCATGTCAACTGAGGCTTGTCAACATTCTTTTTGGTTTCATGTTCCAGACTTTTTTTTTACCTTCGAGAGCTGTCCTTGTATATTTAACTATAGTTATAAGCTGCATGCTCTCTTTATGGGCTATGGGAACAAGCCTGTTTTCTTCAACACTATAGTCTGCTGTACGAGATGACTCGCTTGGTATATATCTGTGCAATGCATTAAATTCTTTTATCTGTCATACAGGCTAAATGCCTTGATATGCTTCCGGAGGTCCAGAAGGAGATTGTAAAAGCCATCAACAGTGGAGAACAAAGTCAATTTGCTTGGACTTCACAAATACCTTCTCCAGTTAGTACTGTGGTTAAACCACCAAATTCCACCATCGAGTTGAGCTCATCTTTCACCCCTGCTCTTCAAAACAAGTCAAACTTCCACTCGACAAATAGCAATGCATTGACTGATTCTGGTGGCCTCATTAGAAGCAGCCGCTTGGAGTTTGGCCGAAAGATTCCATCTCTTCTACAATCCAGGGTAGTCTCCCAGGGGACACCTGCATCCAATACAAGATCGACTGCAGGGGGTATATTCCCTTCTGTGGGCCAGAATGGTGATAGTCCATTTTTAAGGGGAACTAAAGAAATCAATTTTAGAAAAGGAGAGTCAGATTTTATAAAAGGAACTAAACCGGATCGTAAATCACTTCCTATGTATTTCAATTTGAGTTCTGGTGATACACCAATGAAAGAATACCAAACAAGTTTGATGAAGACTGAGGTTAACAGAACCACTCCTTTTCAAGGAAAAGAATCTGTTGGAAAAGGAGAGTTTCAATTTGGTTCACGTGCTGAGAAGCCTTTCATCATAAGTGGAACTGGTGTTGGTCAAAATGGCATCTCCAAGGTATTTGGAAATGCTGGTTTACAAGATCACATCCATAAAACCAAAGTACCAACTATGGAAAACATCTTCAGGTAATCATGATTCTGTATTTTGGTCTGTGGCAATATGTTTTATGGCTATTCTTGATTGCACTTCGATCTACAAAATCACTATTACCAAAAAAAGAAAAACATTCACTTTGAGTAACTGATTCTGGTCTGGGATTTGTATGAATAAATTCTGAACCTCACATGTGGTAATTGGCCGATATTGCCCTTGCCCCTTTTTTTTTTACTATAGCGCTGAGATGGTCACAAGGGTGAGTTTCCCTTTGGTTATCTACCCAAATGCAAAGAAGCTGGATATGCTTATGAGAACAATTATGTTTACAGTGAAAAAATATTATGAAACTTGGCCTGAATTGAGGGATGTCCCTAGGTGACCTAACTCAGCTGAAGATAGAACTAAATTTTAGTGGTAGTATTATTGGATGGCCCCAGCAGGTACTGATGTCCTTGGTGGCACCTTGCCCTTTGCTGGTAGTTTTCCTTAAACTTGAGCGAGTGACAATGGTGGAATCGTTACAATATGGTGGATAGATGAAATGGTTCCAAAGAGTTAACATTGGTTCTATTCTCTGCAGCTTTCCCAAGAAATCTTCAGCTAATGAAGCTGCAGCTGGTAAAGGTGGGTCAAGGTGGAGATCTGATGAATCTAGTGAAGATGAAGACGAGAAAAGAACATACTTGGAGAGTGGAGCTTCTCTTGGTACCAGAAGGCGACCCAGATTTTCTAGAAGATGATGAGGCGTCCTTGCATTCTGGCATTTTAATTGTTCGCAAGACCCCCGCTCTTATGAATATCCTCGTTGTTGTTATTGTAACAATAATTGTTTTGAGGAAAAATGTGTCGCCAGTTGTGTTTTTTGGTGGTGACGATGTTGCAACTTGCAAGTTTTGCACAGCCATGGCCGAGATGTAAAGGTGCTAGAAAATGTAAAGGAATATGCATGTTGCATTCAGATGGTTTTGCGATCGGATAGTATGATTCTCTATTGTTAGTAACCTGGTGTTTTAGCACTTTAGGTGCACCCATATTTTTACTCGACAATGTTATGCTTTCTTTAATCTTAAAAATAATAGGACAAGTTTTGTGAAGAACAAAAAATGATAGGACACATTGTCTAGAATTATAATGTTGTCCAAACATTATCCATTTAAAAGGGAAGGACAATAATGTTGTGAATCTGATGATTGTGGGATAGATATTTTTTCTTTTTCTCTTTGGATCCTAAGTTACGTGTACCAGGAAACAAAACTGAAACTGCAGTTTGTAGGTGATTTAATGATAAAGATGATGAACCAAGGGAACACGACAGCTTTCTAGCCACTGAAACGGACACGGTGATCAGGTGCAGGTCCTACGTGCCCACCAAGTGCTTAATACCCTCGCCAAAAAGGTCGTTATCCACTGAATCGCTGATTGCCCGCATCTGACGACGATGGTGGTCTCGTTTCTGCGTGCTCCGGTTGCCGTTGGCTTTATACTTTCGTGGCAGCACCTCATTCTGTGGGCGTCGGGCTGACAAAGCATTTTGATTTTTGCGCCAACTTTGTTATACCCAACTGAAAATTATGCTCGAATGGTACCTGAATTGAAACGTTTGATTTTGTACGACCGTGATTATTATTCCAAGCTCAGAGCTTTTGCTGTGTGCGGGGGCGCACACGCTAACCTCGATTACGAGCACATACCATGTGCGGTTTGCAGCGGGTCCCGATAACAATAACAAGGACTCCACCTCCACTTAAAGATTCGCGCCCACGTCGGTGGCCGTGTGGGACGGCGCAGCCACGGTCGGCGACCGTGCCACCGCTCGGAACTGTGAGCTTGGCGGCCGCCCACCGTTTTGCACGGCGGGCAGGCCGGCCGACTCCCTTTCGCTCCCGCCGCGATCGCAGCGCTTGCAGCTCGGTCCCCGGATCAAGCGCAGCCTGCGACATCGTGCCGCGCCCGCGCGTCGCGCCACGCCATGCGTTCGGTTCGGTGCGAGACGTCCTTGTTGGGAACGTGTCACCGTCGAGAAGGAAGCAGTGGTGGGGGAGGAGACCAGACCAGTGTCTCCGTGCCTCGAAAATGGAAACTTTTTTTCCCCCGGTTACCTTGATGAGTTGGGAAATCCTACTGAGAACGCAATCCATCGCTTCAAAGCCGCACGAATCTGCGGCCTCATGACGAGTCATGCGGGAGGAGGAAGAAGGCCGTGTGAGCATATTCAGTTTGAGGACAAAACAATCGGAGACGCAAGACGTATAGGAATTTCGCGAATCTGCTACGAGCAAGATGCAGGGAATCCCGTCACCCGGCCCACCCAATCCACGCGGCCACCGGTGGCCACAGATATTTTCGGGACCAGCCACTCCGCATACAACAGCATCAGCGACAGACAAACAGTTGAGTTCGCCCAGGGCGGATAGGTCGATCACGGCCGGTTAAAACGTCGGCGTCAGTGTCACGCTCCCCATCCCCCGGTTCTTCCCCTCCTTCGCCCGGGACGGCGACCCGTCCTTTGTTTACGTGCGCCCGTGGCCGCGACGGCGACCCAGTCGAGCGAGCCCCGGCGCTCGCCACCTTCTCTCCGCCCTCGGCTCGCCACCTTTTTTTTTTTTTTTACGTTGCTTCCTTTACACTTCTGGCGCTTGCAATGATGTTTCTGGTTTATTCGTTTTGGGAGCTCCAACTGAACGGTCTTGTTTCCAAAAAAGAAAGAAAGAAACAAGCGCCCACTGAAATACATGAACTTCGCATAAACCTTGCAAGAAGTCGATGAAAAAGGCCATCCGTTTCCGAACAAACCGAGAGTGACCAAACGCCCAACGCGAGATCCAACAGCCATTTTGGTCTCTTCGCGGCGCCAGAGTCCATTATTTGGCACAGCTTCTGGACTGGATTTTGGATTCTGCTTCTGACACTGTAGCTACAGTAAAAACACTGTAGCAGAATCCATTTTTTGCCAGAATCCAAAAGCTGCAAAATCGTAGCGGATTCTGTCACTGTAGCTACAGTAGCTACAGTGTTGCTACAGTGCCAGAATTCATTTTGCAGAATCCCTCCCAAAGAGGCTAACCAATGCCAGAAACCGGGCAATCAGAGTCGCGCATGCATTCATCTCCCCTCCACCTCGCGAAAAGAAAAAGAGGAGACAGGCCCGTGTGGATAAGACCGGCGGCACATGACTTCACCCCCCGCACCCCGCGCAGAGACGTCGCTTTATTAACTAGCGCTCCTGGCTGGGGCAGGGCACCACCTCACTCGCCTCGGAGCGTAACAAGTGTCCTCATCTTCCTCCCAACGCCCACTCCACTCCCCAAACTCGTCCGTCCTTCCTGCCTGCGGAGCTCTCGCGCTCGCGTCGGAGGTAAAGCTGCCCGCCGCCTTCCCCTTCTCCTTGCTCGCGTGGATCGTTAGTAGTTTGCTGTTGCACCATGATCTGGCTGGTCTAGAGATCAAGAGATGTGATGCTATTTGTGTGGTGTGTGTGTGTGGTGTTTAAAGGTTGCTTTGCTATCTTGGATTGGGAAAGGTGGTTGGGTAAAGCGACCTGTACGGTCACGGTGTTCTTTCTCTTGATTTATGCATGATCTGGTCTGTAACGCTTTGTGTTGGAAGGAGCATGAACTGCAACTGCTAGGTAGCAGTAAGGGGTTTTAGGCAAGTAAAAGAAGAAACACTAGCCAACTTAAAAGAACAAATAAGTAAAGTGAAGACCCGTACTTTGATCCAGTTCTCTGGCTGTCCAGTGCTCGATCTGTTCCTTCTCTCTTCACTTTTTCCGTTTTGGTTTTTGGGTACTGGATGAGGCAGCGTATGAAATCCTTTACCTTTGGTTTTTCTTGCTGATGCGCATGGATGGACAGATTGATTTTCTTTTTCTTGCGCTAGACAGAGATTGTGTTTGTTCTTACAGTCTCTGAGAGAGGTGCACGAGTGCGCCCCTTGCCTTGGCTCAGATTTGAGTACTTTGCTCGTCAGGGTGTGATAAACCTTCGTTTCAGCTATTGAAGTTGTTCGGAAAACTCTGTTTGGTTCCAAACTTTTGCCACTACAGGCCTGCGAAGCCTAGTTTTCTGTTTATGATTCATTTGTTCCTTTATTCTGGCATAGCATCGGAGGTGATCTGATAAAACTGAATCGGATGTCATGGGCAGCGAGTGAATGGGCGGAGTTTAGTGTCTCTTAGTGGAGACGGCAATAGTTTGGATTCTCTAATTTGGTGATATTCCTTATTGGTTTGATTGCGACATATAGGACATGAATAAATGCTTTTATTCTGTTCGTGGGCTGGGCTATAACAATCAATACGGGCCTGTCAAGAGTGTCTGAAGATGTTACTCTTGCGACCGCATCGAATAGTCTGATATAAGGAAGATGTCAACTTGGATGCTGATTTATAGGTAGAATACAGGATATTACCACTTCTTTAGCAAGTTGGAGCATTTGGTTATGTACTCTACTAGTAGTGAGTAAACGCTTGTGCATTCTGCTTCCACCATCTTTTATTTTCAGGGTACAAAATTACTAGTTGGACGTCCTTATCATTGCAGCATACCTTTGAAAACTAGCTCCCATTTGGTGTCGTGTCCCCAGTGGGATTGAGATAGGATTCGTTTGTTTATGTGGAATAGCACGATGACTACACTATTGCTGAAATGCCTACACTTATCCAATCATTCTTGTTGCTTCCTTTCCAGTTCTTTTTATAACCGTCGCATTGTCATGAGCTGTCTCTTTGCGTTGTATGACAACATCCTTATCTCTAGCCAACCTTACCTCATTGTTTGGAATCTTTGGATTGAATAGTCTTCCATTGTTACCCTGGGCATTGGTTTTGCTTAATACTGAATACCCTAGTTCTCGAAAGTAAGTATCATACTTGACACGAATTGATCAGTGAACTTAACTACGCACTTTGCTTCTTGATGATGGATGTTGATAAAAGCCTCTTCTAAGATTGAATGCCATGTTAGCATCTCTCCATTTCTGTTTCCTTTAATATGCAACTGTGATATGTTGTGTATTAGGTAGCTGTCAGGAGCACCATACCTACCCATTTATATTTTCTTATATGTCAATGTTTTGCTCGTTTGAAGCTTTCGTATATATTGCATTCCTATTGTACAAAAGCATATATTCTTGAAAACCAACTCAAGATATTCTTCAGTAGTTAGTTATTTTTGGGACTGAAACTTTTGGGTGGCTGCTGAATTTTTGCTGATCATCTTGTATTGTATCCCAGATATGTGGATGGTGTAGTCTTCAATCTTTGACCTCTTAAGGCAACCAAAAATAATATTTTTTCTGAGGAATCTTATCTCTTCATTGTTCAAAGTAAATTGATATTTTTTTCTTTCATGGTGTTATTTGGCACACAGAAAATGCAACGAGCAATGCAAGCCCTCGGATCACATGGCAATGTGCTTAGATCTGCTGTTCTGCGGCACATCAGTGCTCCAAGATCAGCTATGCAACCTGCTGCATTTTCGCGCTTCATGTCAGTTTCACCTGCTAGCCTAGAAGATGGTGGATTTGAAAGTGCCACCGTTGCAGATGTTTTGAAGTCTAAAGGAAAGGGTGCTGATGGATCTTGGCTCTGGTGCACCACAGAGGACAGTGTCTATGATGCTGTCAAATCGGTATGTGTTTTCTGATGGTCCTAGTAGTTTCTTTTTCTTCTTCTTTTTGACAGAATGGCCATTTAGTTCTATGTTGGCAATGTTATCCCTCTAATGGCAATACCCTTTTTCCAGATGACACAACACAATGTGGGAGCTTTGGTGGTCATTAAACCTGGACAGGAGAAATCGATCGCTGGCATTGTTACTGAGAGAGGTAATGAACTACTTCGTGTGCTTATTGACCTTTTCAAACTTTGACTGATGGAAAGGTACAGAATCATGTACTACTGTATTGACTTTTTTTTAAAGCAATTGACACGCACTTAACCAAAATTTTAGTGATGTCCATGATGAACATTTTCTCAAAATGCCCCTTGTGGCAAAGCCATATACTCCACTTGTTTCCTTGTGTGAGATGTTAGAGAGATACTTGTTTCACCTAACAAAAATTAGATAAGTCTGTTTGATGAGTTTGAAGAACTCAGGGTAAAACTAATTTGTATACTTCAAAGTTCAAACAGTTAGTTGATGTGCCTCTAACCTGTCTGGACATCACAAGCAGTGTAAAGTCGCTTACAGATTATTTTTAAGTTTCCCAACTAATTTTGTGATGTTTTATATGGTACTAATTCACCGGCATTGTATCATTATGCATTAACCAGATATCATCAACCAAGTGTGCAATCAGTTGTTATTTACAGAGACACCTGTTTGTTTTTAGCTTAGAACCCATATTTAAGACTTACATTCAGAAAATGGAGCATGAAAAATGGCATGCATACAAGAAAGATTGCACTAGAACAGCACTGTACTATATGTGGCTAACACCTGATACCTGACTTTTCAGATTATCTCCGAAAAATCATAGTGCAGGGAAGATCATCCAAGTCAACTAAAGTTGGTGACATCATGACTGAAGAGGTATTCTTTTGCTCCTTATCTATTGTGCACGATTCCTAGAATCGTAATTTTGGATGAGAAGCTTAGTTGATGAACAATAACGTTTACAGAACAAGCTGATCACGGTGAAACCTGATACCAGAGTTCTGCAAGCAATGCAGCTGATGACAGGTAACCCATTCTGTCTCTCTGGTTCTTATGCTTGCAACATTTGAATTCTTCAAAGCGCTGAAGCTGACCTTGACCATGTCCTTTGGTGATGATGTATATGCAGAAAAGCGTATCAGACACATCCCGGTGGTTGATGATGGCGCAGGGATGGTGGGGATGGTCTCCATTGGAGATGTCGTCCAGACTGTGGTCTCCGAGCACAGGGAGGAGCTGAACCGGCTCAACGCCTACATCCAGGGGGGCTACTAGGAGTCCTGTGCAACGGTGCTCACAGTGATGTGGCCCTTTGTATTCCAATAACACCCCGGACAATGGTGGTGGTGATGATGACGAAATAGGCTGTGTGTTTCATGGACAGTGATGTTGGACTGGGCAAGGTTCCTTTTTTTTTTTCTTGTTCGATGTGTGTATATCGTCAAGGCGTGCTGCATTGCGCCTGGTGCTGGGCGCAGAAACTATCTGATACGGTGGAAACACCTGAAATAAAGTGCGTCGATGTGTGCTGTCTTGGATAGATGTTCATTTGCTGTTGCGCATTTCACGGTGTGCCTTCTTCAGGGGGGAATATCCCCCGGAATTTCATTCTCGGGTAATTTCACGGTGCCTTGTGTTGTGAATTTGGCGATAGCTTATGAGGCCGTGTCAATGTGTGCAGGTGTTTGCTGTTAAGAATCTTAACTGGAGAAGGTCAGAATTGACATTGCCGTCGCCGTTTTATCGCCCGTGTAGATTGTGGTCGTTGCAGGCAGGCCAGGTGGGTCTACCTGTCAGTCTTTGCTTTGGCTAAATCCTCAAGTTGAATAGTTCAGGCGCTTGTTGACTTGGTTTCTTGTGTCTACGGCCCTCCTGTTCGTTTCTTTTAGCGCTAAATTTTAGAAGCCTCTAAATAAAGAGAATCTAGTACTAAATAAAGTCTAATGATAAAACTTTTTTACAGATAGGTACATCTTTACGAGACAAATCTAACGAGCCTAAGTAAGCTATGTTTTGCTACAGTCATGCTACAGTAATGCTACAGTAACCATCGTCTAACCACGGATTGCTTACCCTCGTTAGATTCGTCTCGCGAATTAGACCAGGGGTTCTGCAGTTAGTTTTGTAATTAAACTTTATTTAATACTCTTAAATGATAAAATTCTTTTTTTAGACCCCTCTAAATTTTAGACCCCCATGAAACGAACACCCCCATATACTTTGGTCATGCCCGTGGTCTAATTGCTTTTCAAGTTTAATTACTCATGGTCTTAGCTGACACCTGAAGAAGTTGCAAAATATTCAGCGTGTTCCAGCTTGCGTCGACCTGCCTTTTCCTTGCGTCTCCAGGACGCGAGGGACAGCACTGTGAATTATCAAACGTGTGATGAACGCCTCTAGTCTTCAGTACAGAAGTATGCAACATGATCTTGCAAGGCAACTTCGTATGTACACTTGTTCAGAAGACCAAAACTAGTTTGCTTTCCAAACTGATAGCTCGACTGCTTCTCTACAGATGCATACTTGATGGGATCATACCCATGCCCAAGTGAGCCGCCACCTGCTGAAAACCGCCACATCCAGCAAAAGATCTCGCAGACCGATGAGGCCGACAAGTATATACTGTAACCCATTGATTATCATGTCCAAAAATCATTGTCCTTCCCTGTCGCCAAAACGATTTACTTTAGTTACTTCGATAATGCTGTCAAAATCATGCCGGTAAGATAATAGCAAGTCAAAAAAGGAAGATACACGGCCGTTGCGTCAGTTTTCTCACCTGTGTGGATCGTTTCAGGGTGCATGCGTTTGTCGACTAGTTCTGTCGTGCGAATACTAGTCTAAAGTTCATCGGTCGTATCCATGGTCTAATTGCTTTCCAAATCTATTTGTTCGTATGGTCAGAAAAGAAGTTCCAGAAAATTCAGTTTGTTCCAGCTTTCGTCAGCCTGCCTTTTCCGGAGACTCCAGCACACTTGGCAATCGCCTGTCAACTGCTTAACAAACGCCTTCTCAATTCTGAATTCTCAAGTTTCCAGTTCAGAGCAACCTATGAGCTTTATATGCCAACTTTGCTGATATACTTAATCGAACGTAATACAGATATCGCTACAGAACTAGTACTATTTTGCTTGCTAAATTGACTTCTTCAGTATCAAACATAGTCAGAGAAAACAATGCTAAAATGTTTGGATGGTGCTCATGCCGCATTGGATCGCGCATGTGTTTCATGGGCCAAAGAACAGGGGAGACCACTTGCTGCAAACGCTGGAGCCAGAAAAAAGATCTTGCCAAGAATAATGGTGCCGACTAGTATGATAACCCATCGTGGTATTAATTACTCCTAGGTAGTAGTATGTCCCCAGTTCGCCCCCAAATCATTAGCGCCGTCAAAACGATTTAATTCATTTTCTGTCACATCATGCCTCTCACTAAGTCAAAAAAGAACAGAAAAGAGAGAGAGAAGTAGAGAACGAATCTGTCAGGGACCAATTATCAATGGCAATCACTTGACGTGCAAGCGAAGCAAGAGTTCGCTTATCAGATCATCAAGAACTCAAAAAGGACTAGAAAAGTTTTGTAATACCAAATGGGCAATGCGTTGCCTCGATCAATTGTTTCTTGATTGAATCGGCAAGCAAGAATTACAATCAATAAGCTGCACAATTAATATTGAATTCAGGGATAAACTGAACTGAACGAAGAGATTTGATCAGTGTGTCCGCCATCCCTGCGTCCAAATTCCAATCTCCCTCTGGTGTTCTTGCCAGCAAAACCGGAGGCATCGCATTGGCCGTCGGGCATCATCATCATCATCATCGATGGCTATACTATTTGCACATATCAGTAGCAGCAGCGGCGGCTATCGGCGGCCGGAGAGGCGGTTGAGCCACGCGTTGCGGAGCTGGAGCTCGACGGGGTCGCCGAAGCACTGCGCCCGGGCGAGGCAGAAGTGCGTGCAGAACCCCGCCGACGAGCGCACGCGGCAGGTGTCGAGCACGTAGCACGCCGCGCACTCCATCCCGCGCGCCTGCACCACCAGCCCCCACACCTGCCTTGCCGCCTCGGAGGCGCCCCCGCCGTCTGCCGCCGCCGCGGCTGCCAGCTGCTCCACCAGGATGATCCCGTCCGGCCGGCGCTGCCCGCCGGGCCCCCACCTGCGGCGCACGTCCGGCCAGCTCTCCGGCGCCGCGGGCTCCCGCCGCACCGTGAGGCGCTCCGCGCCGCCGTCGTCGCTGCTGAAGAGGTGCACCAGGAACGGCGCCTCCCCGATGTTGCGCACGATCTCGGCGATCGACTCACGCATCCACCCCTCCACCGTCTCCTCGCCGACCTTCTCCAACACCTCGTTCTCCTCCTCCTCTCCGCTGCCAAACGCGCTCCCCAGCAAGGGCACCTCCCGCCGCTGGAGCTCCATCGCGCCGGGCGTGTCCGCGACCGCCGCGCGCAGGCACACCGACGCCGCCCGCCGCGTGCTTCTCATGTGCACGAAGGACGCCGGCGCCCGCGCCCGCGAAAGCGCCACGGACGACGACGACGCCGCTGGGCCGTACCCCCGCACGGGAGGCGCCGCCGCCGTCGCCGCCATCGGTCCGCGCGGTCGGGTGATCTGAGACGCCGGAGTGTCGGTCGGTGAGTTCGGTAGTGATCGGCAGGAGGATGGATTAGTCGCGGTTGCGTTTAACGCCGGCGACGAACGGGTGGTGCGCGTAGAAATAGGTTGGGGGACGGCGTCCGATTGGAGCAGCCGGCAAGTAAGAGGATTCCGACGCGGAACCGCCTGTGTTGCTTCCCGGAACGGCTCTCCCTGCTCGCGTGGCGTCCTACGTGGACGGAATTCTGGGATCCCGTGCGGCGGAAAGGGGCCTGTCCCTGCGTTTGTGGCCGATCGGAGGGCTTTGGTTGGTTGGATTCCGTGCGTGGTGTGATGCGGGGGAAATGGAACGTGGGGCGCGCGGGTTCGCGCGCCGCGGCACGCTCCGGCACGCAGCGGGCGAGAGGCGGGAAGGGGATTCGCCCGAGCCACGGCGGACGGGAGCGACAGCTCAGCGCGTCGCGACACGGCCACGTCGGATTGGCTGCGGGGCTTTTCGGTGGTACGCATCACGCATGCACCGACCTGGTCGGTGGCTGCCGCGGGGCCGCGTCGCCCGTGAACCGGTTTGGAGAGAAGGCGTGGTCGCGTGCGGGTCTCGTTTTGCTCGTGACGCTGCTGCGAACGCGTCGTGCGACATGGGTAGGGCACTCCTCGCCGTCGCGTGCCGGCCAGGCGTCTGGTCCCCGTGGGCCTGCAGACCCCTGGGGATTTTGATTAGATTTTGGTGCTCCAAATCTTTTTCTAAGGGCACTTCAGTTCTGGGTCAGAGCAGAAGAAATACAAAACTTCGAATGCCCTCACGTTTTCCTAATGTGTTTTAGAAGTAATTAAGTTGCACGTTCGAGCTTGCTTATCCTATGATAGACACAGCTCAAATGATCAAGTCAGGCTGGTTCACACTTAACAAGAATAGGCATCTTCTCCTCAAGATAAATAAAGTCAAAGTGTATGACTAAGACGTGAGCAATGTTTATGCAAAAACGTGAACATATGTTTTATCGAATTTAGTCCTGGTCTGTGAAAGATATATTTTGTTTATCCGCACCACATTATAAATGCATACTAAGCCGAAGATTCATGAGACATCGCAAACGCATCCTATCTAGGAGACGTCAATCATCAACACTCATGCTAAATATAGGACTCGGAACCAGGATGGATAGCTCCAAATTCAACGAGAATCAGAAACGTTTCAGTTTCAACTTAGAAATGTTACACAACTTGAACAGAATCACTTCAGAAACTGTTTGGTCAGTTTCAGAATAGGGAGGATGGGGATTGAAATTACCCATGTACCTTTAGATGGGCTATATTTTTTGCCACATGTAATGAAGGTTTTTTTTTTGTTTTATTGTTTGCACAAACAAAATTTAATGTACGTCCCACATAATTGATAAAAAAAAAAGAAAAGCCCATCCCACTAACCCATCTCAGCCCACCACTTTCTCTACACGTTAGCCCACTAGGCTCAACCCACCACAGCCACACATAACTGGTCGTCTTTTTCCTCAAGACCAATAAAGAAGAGAGAGAACGCAGTAAAGCGGGGGGCTAATTGGCGGTGCTCTCGCAATTAATAGGAGGATAATTGAGGGAAATGACCTACGGATCAAGAAATTCATTTTTGAGGTTAGATTTGAAGGAGAAATCCGGATGGGACTCCGGACGACGGCGATGAAGAAGGCATGGAGTGGACCACAGAAGGGTAAATAAGTAACCAGAGCAGCAAATCAGAACGAATCGATACGGAACATGGATTTAGGCGATTCACGGGTGTAGGATTTTTTACATAACTTTTTGAATACTTTTAGAAAAAAAAATTCTTTCGCATTTCAAATTCAAAGCGACGAGGACCCGTTTTTTCAACTTGCAACGGACTACGACAAAACAGAGGCTGTGAGATCTCCATCCAACGATCTACAAACTTTGCCCCTATAGATGGAAAAATTCACACTTCTGCCACAGTATAAACCGCCTCCGAGTCGCTACCCGTTCGAAAGCCGTACATCATTCTATCCGGAAGCAGCCGACTGGTTGCGCGGCGGCGGCTTAGGGTTCGAGGTCCCCGGCGGCGGCTAGGGTTCGAAGTCCCCGGCGGCGTCTAGGGTTCGAAGTCCCCGGCGGCGACCCTCAGCGTAGGTAACATCGCAGCGTTCTTCTACCCTTATATTGTCTGTTCGCTGTTCGTCAACTGGTCCGTTACTTATCACCCTAATCTACTCTGCAGTCACCGTCCCCCGCCGGTGGGCTCTCGCTTCCACCGCCACCGTCTCCCTTCTACGCTCACCGTCTGAAGGTAATCCCCATCACCTCCCCCTACAAGATTGTAGGGACGCCTTTGTGATTGTGTGTTTGTAGTGCAATAGTTTGCGAAGTCATTGTATGCATAGGGTTTGCATATTACTTATACGTAGCTAAATTGTGATGGTGAATTGGAATTACTTTCAGCTGAGAACAATTTCAATGACAAAGCGAAAGAGAGAGCTTCTACCTTCAGGATCTGTTGGGCCCTCTACCCCTGCGTAGTTATCTGATCAGGAGCTTATCCAGAAGCATGGAGAATCATCTCCAAGGGTGGAGGTGGTACCTGGTACATGGCGCCGAATCGTCAGAGGAAAGAGAAGTAAATGCGACGCAAAAGAATGGGTTTGCCCTGACCCCAGATGTGGATACCTGAACAGACCAGTCCGGCATCTATTTTTTGACATCCCTCGGTTTGTATGTGGAGGGTACATACATGAAGGTTCACGTGGACGTGTACGTTGCAAGCAACAACTACCCCAGTATGTGTTCATTTTCATGTTTGAAAATCTGCTGTACAAATCTGCATATGACTATGTGACATTAGTGTAGCACTTACTATATTTTGATTTGCAGACTAATCATAAATTCGGGTTTTCTTTGGCTAATGTTGAGATGAATGGAGCATGTCCAATTGGGAATATAAAGAGTCAAATTGGAAGTACGTTGTATTATGAAATTTCTGCACTATTTATTCTTAATGGTGAAACTGAACTGCCCTGTTTTGATGCCATGTGTGTGTTTTGTTTATTTTCAGAGTATTGTGCCCTATACTGTGGTTGCTCTGGTTTAGAGGTTGGAATTCGAATTACTGGCACACTTCTGGGGATGAAACTTGACAATGAAGGCCCTATGATTTGTATGGATTCATTTTTTCGTGAAATTAAGTTAAAACTTAATCTACCCAAGAATTTTGATTTCAAGGGTCCACGTCCACAAGACCTTGGACTGGATATCTTCACATACCTTGATATATTAAGCTCTAAGGGTGTGAGGAACAGAATGAAGGTAAACTCATCGCATTTCTTAAATTCCAGATGTATATACACATGCCAATTTAATTTATTACTTTTGTTTCAGTCCGGTACTGCTTGGCCTAAAACTTGCAAAATATCTTCTTATAAGACTGTTTCAAACAACTTTGAAAAAATATGTGAAGTCCTTGCCCGTGGAATTCCCCTATTTGCTGCCATCAGGACAGGAAAGAGCTTTATAGATCTCAAGCCAAATGAGATATATGTACCACCCAGAGAAGATCAGATTACTAAGGGCAAATCTCATGGGAAGCATGCAATTTTACTTTTCGGTGCTGGAATGACACCGGAAGGTGACAAATATTACAACTTCGTGAATAGTTACGATGAGGATTTTTGTGAGCTTACCAAACCAAGGAAAGATGGTATCAAAGGAGGATTCGGGAAAGTTATTGCCTATGCCTTATCGTGCGATCCATTGTATTTTTGTGTAGACATTGAAGATGAGTGAATTTGGAGACCCGCTATGTATGAAATTTTTTGTCACATCTGTAGAATGTTATTTTACATGTAGAAGGTAGTTTAATTATTTTTCAAGCGACTCAAAACTATGATATTTATAATATTGGCTTTGTATGTCTTAAAGTGGAAATTATGTAAATTGTTGCAGGGTCTTAGTTCCTTAGCTTTGAGAGATATATGTAGTACTTTGATAAAAAGAAACTAAATCATGTGGCTATGTTTGATCGTTAAGTATTAAAGAGATCAACTAGAAAAGGCTTCCTTATGAGCTCGTTGAGGAAAGTGATATGTTGTTGCCTTCTTGTAGTTCTGCTCCCAACCAGTAATAAAGATGTCCCTTGTCATGAATTCTGCTTTCTTTTGAGAACCTCAGCCTTTTTTTTAAAAAAAAAGTTCTAATGATGGTGTTATGCTTTAATTTTCTTTTTCTAGGAACCCCTGGGATAAAAGGGCCGATGAAGCATGGTATATGTACCAGAAATACAAAATTGAAACCTCTGGAAATGCTTGATGCATCAATTTTTTTTTTCTTTTGCAACCAAAGATGTCTCATGTCCCTCTACCTCCACTGAACACAATGCAGCTGCTGCAACAGTGTAAGCTATTGAGCATACTGATTTTGTCATCTGCAGTTCGTTTGATGGGTTCTGCTCAGCCTTACCTCATGTCTTTCTTAGATAATCTGGAGTAGTGCATGCGAATCTGGAGTCCCAATATCATTTTCTTAGATAATCTTTCTCTGGATTGTGTATGGCTTCTTGATTTGATATTTAAGCATGCCGATTTTTTTCATTAGCAATTCGTTTAGTGGGCTCTTGCTCAACCTTAACTCACGTTTTTCTTTTTGCTTGTAGTCTTCTCAGATAGAATGGTTGAAAAAGCCATGAGATTCTGTGGGTCAGTTTCAGAAATTGTCGATGAGGCAGCTGTACAAGATGTTGAGAGAAAATCCTTGTTTTGTATTGTGCATTTGGAATTTCGTTCTGCCCTTCCACTTCTTATGGGAGATCTCTTGGTACTGGAAAGCTTGGATGGCCTATGCCTATGGGAAGGCTGTGTTGTGGGTTTTGGAGATTCCATGTTCCTTGTTGGCGACACTGAACATGTGATTGTTCATGTGCACGATGGGCAAGGTGAGATGGTTCATGTCATGTGGAATGTTAGTTATTTGCTGGGTATTTCTCTGATTTTCCTTTTTGCTATCATTCTCTTGTTATAGATATACCTCTTAAGATGCTTCCACCATTCAAGTGCATATTTGTTGAGCCAAGTTCCACATCTATTCCTATTGATAATAGTGTAAGTGGATTTTTTTATTTTTTTTGTAACTCTGTTAATGTATACCAATTTAATGAGTTGCTTAATTGGTCCACTTGTCAACTTTCAGGGGGAAGCCGCTTTTGGCAAGGCAAACAAAGCTCCACTGGATGAGGCAGAGAATAGGGGTTAGTGACTTTGAGTTCCTAGGCCACAGATCATTTAATCCTATCTGTTCATTTCTCTACATTTCCTTTTATAGCTTGCTTTCTCTCATCTTTTTGGCCCATTCTCATAGCACTCACATGTCCAGTCACTCTTAATAAAAACTCCGATTCTAAGTCTCACCCTTCATTCTCTTTTATGTAATTTTGTCAATGCAGCAAAGGCAAAGATTAAAATAGGAATAAATGGTGAGTTTTCAAAGACTAAGGTCATATTGCTGGTTCAATTTGGTGAAGCTGTGGTGTTTTGTCAGTGTCTTATTTATTTGTGCTGGTCTTCATCAGGCTATGGAAGTTTTGGAAGGGCCGCAGCTAAAATCGCTTTGAACAGTCAAGATGTAGAGCTCGTAGCAATTAACGAACCCAAGGTCATGATGGACGAGATGGTATGACCTCTAATCAAGTGCTTCAAATGCTTTATGATATGAACAGATCACATAGTTTATGTGATTTTATTTTATTATGCTTTAATATATCTCTATATTTCGGGTGCAGACTTGTTTGTTCAGGGATAGTCAGTGGTTGAGAAGTGATTTCAAGATGAAGGACCACAACACACTGATGTTCGGTGAAAAGGAGGTTACTTTATTCAGAATCGAGTATGAAAATCATGTTCATATAGTAGTATGCTTCGAAATTGTTCTTAATCTGGATGCTATGCTAATACTATTATCTTATTCCCAAGGGAGGGCAATGATATCCCGTGGAACATGACTGGTGCTGAATATATTGTTGTGGCCTATACTGATGAATCTGGATATGATTACTATAAGGTATGTTGTTATGCCTGTTCTTTTGTTCCCCAGATGCAAAACGTTAGACTAGTCACAATGTGACATAATTAATTCGAACTTTGCGCATGCTGGTTCTTTGTGGGAAATAAGTAACATCTCATTGTTTTGTAGTTTTGTTTAGGTCTTGCATTTGTTTGTTGTGAATGTTAACTAACACTGCTGATTATTTTGTAACCAATTGTTAGTTATAACTGATGACTAGAATTAGATTTCAGACAACATTTCAACAAGTCAATTGGCATCTTGAGATTCCAGCTAAGGGCTTATTCAACAATGTTATGCTTAAGTTCTCAAGAGACTCTAAAACCCCAAAAGGAAAGGAGAAAAAAAACAGTAGTTCATGATTTATAGCTAAACTACTTTCCAGTCATACTGAAATTTCAAATTAACTATGCTACCTTCTTACCTGACACAATCTTTACTTTGATTTTCGATAGGACCGCACCAGCAAGTATAATCATTATAGCTCAAATGCCAACGTCTTTGGAAACCATCTTTCTCCCCTTGCTAAGGTTTTCTTTTCTTTTCTTTTCTTTTTTCCTATTATTCTTTTGATTGTGCTGTCACTACATTGGTGTGCATACACTCCTATAATCCTTGTTTCTTGTCAACCCAGATCCTTCATGATAGGTTTGGTACGGTTAAGGATGTGAGCGTAGATTGCTGGGTTGCTGTCCTGAAAATCAAACCGCAAAACAAGCATGCTGCCACGGCCATTAAGGAGGTCCTTCCCCAGTGGAAAGGGATGCACTGTGGCTTTATATTCAAAGTTCCTGCTGTTGATATCACCATTGAGTTAGATCAATACATGGACCATGGGTTGCTCTTGAGCAGCATCAAGTAACCCCCCCCTCCCCGAGACTCTTGGTTTACTTTCGAATTCTATTTGTGTTGCTTTACTGTTCACTTTCTAATTCTATCTTTTCTGATGTGTTGTAGGCCAAGCTTCGGTTTCAGTACACTTCTAGGCTGGTGTGTTGAAATGGCCCGTCAACTCCCAGAAGTCAGATACTGTGAGCTCAAGTTCAAGTGAAATCAAGCATGTGTAGCAATTTGGTGGAGCAGAGGACCTCTCCTTTGAGTAGCACATAGGTTGGAACTTTGGATGTCTCATTTGGAGTAGATAGGCTGGAGCTTAGTTGTAACGTGCTCCACACGCAGCACTATGTAAAGTCAGTCTTGGTTCTCCCTAGAAATTCTTTTATTTTAGCAGATCGAACTAACTGTCTGTGATACATGGAGGAGATGGATACATATGACAAACCCCAATGCCCGCATTGGGTTTTTTTTTTGTGGTCACAATGGAAATGCTTCTTTTAGTTTCTCTGCTTTGCATGCCATCCTACACTTGTCATGACGTTGGTTGGGTAACAAAAACACTTGTCACAAAATGCCTCGATATCTTCTTCTGTCGGTGGGTGTATGTCTTGCTTCGACTCCTGTCTTGAGACATTCTAGCCAACAAATTAGAAGGTTCAATGTGCATTCATTGTATTATAGCAAACGTTTGGCAAGAGTGTACATATGCACCTATAAACCAGATGAAATATGTCAAGCCCTGCCATGAGATTGTACATGCAAATAGGAGCCGAAGTTAGATATTTGCCATTGTCCCAAGCCTATCATATGCAGTGATTTCAGAGATACTAACGAGAGAATGCTTACATCTCGTAGTCCCTCCTGACAGTGGCTTGCTTATGCTCCGGAGGAAGAACACTTTGAGTTTTTGTCATCTGCATCCCCCTTCACAAAATAAACACAAATGAATTAGAAGTGAATGTTCAGATAAAGGAGTTTCTTTTACAAACATAGCGCACCATTTTACTTATTTTACAAGGATTCGCAGGATGCTGCAGTCTCATTTTGGGGGCATTCAGAGGACTTCTTTGAGTACCCTGAGAAATTCAAATGCCTGTGAGTAGGGCCAATAAACACAACTTGATCATGTGTTTTGTTGACTTATCATATACAAACCAGAATTGAACAGAGAGAGACCTTATTTGCCCATATTAAGCCACATGCATTCATAAGGACCTTGGACCAGCTGGCCCCCGGCGCATTGCTGGTGTAAGCCTCGAGCTGATACCGCAATTTTGACAACTACCAAAGCAAGTCAACACGAGTCCATCTATATACAAGATAACAAGGAGTAGCCTTCGTATGAAAGCAACATAACACCTGTATATCAACACAATAAACAGTTGACACACATGATAACTAACTCACATGGTTCCTCGAAACTTATGATTCTGGCCATTAGCCGGAGAGCTACAAGCTGAAGATGAACATGCATGATCGCCAAAGTCTACCCTCCCAGCAAATTGGCCTTTGCGTCGCTTCATCCTGACTAAATTAATTAGTTTGTGCAATGTACACGACATAAAAATGACTTACAACAAAGACAATTCGCAATAGCAATTAACAAACTGGGATATGTTCCCAGAGGGTCAAGTGGGGCAAGCAGTCAGTTGTTCTCTGGTAACTGAACCAGCATGACAAGAAAAGAAGGGATTTTAATCCCTTTCTTGGAGAAAATAAAGGGTGAAAATCTCTGAAATAACGTCCCTAGAAAAAAGTGACAAAAATAATTGGGCTGGATGGAGATGAATAAAAGCAGGAATGGTCAATGGAGTATGACTGTCTTGCAAGGTGATACCGAATACATGAAAGCGAAATCTGAATTTGAACCGTGAACGAAAAGAAAGTCCCCATCATATTCAATTGAAATAAAGAGCTATGCTACCCATCATCAAAATGTATTCCCAGACTAACTAGTACTAACTTTTTGACCTAGGATAGTAGCACTAGAATGCATAGGTTAAATATTCTCATTTTATATAAAAAAGAAGTACATGGAAAATTTTCGTGATTAACAAGTGATATAAGATGGATCAGGTAGACATATATAAGCGACTTTTTCAAAACTTAATTGTTTAAATGTGTGAGGCTGATGTGAAAGATGCTGGTCTTGTATCACAGAACATTAGCGGATTAGGGATGTTGAATCTGCAGTGCAGTACATTCACGTTACGTGTCTAGCAGTGTCATGCTTAATCAAATCATGCTTTCTTCCAAAGTGCAATATAGGACGTAAATCAAACAGGATTATGTTGTCCTGAACTGGTTTTAGATTATATCTCAACTTAGTAATGCAGGGATATCAATTATTTTTTTCAGAAAAATAAGAATGCTGTTTAAAAGTTCATTGTGCGTTGACCCTGGTTGGTTATGGCTATATTATGTGGTTTAGAATGGGTAATTATGAAAGAACCTAGAAGTGTATTGGCATAATACTGTCCATACTTTTGGGCAACCTCCTTGCGCACATTGTATCTTATTTTTTTATCGAAACATCTTTCCTTTCTCTTTTCGCGAAACCTCATTAAGGAAGAAATCCTTCTAGCAGCCACGGTTGCATACTGCACATATGTTAGATAAAGCTTTAGGATAAACTCGAAATCGTGTTAGTCTTATTTTAGCGATATCAGCAATACCTTTTCATCATGCGCTGTAGGTACAGCAATGCTTTCTAACCCAAGAGGCACCTCCCACCCTCCTAGTATCAACAGAAGAGCCTGCACCTGTGTAAGAGAATGTTTAGGATATGGCAACGTGCCTCTTTAAGCTTCATGTCTTGCTGGCATGTCTGAATCAGTAAACATATTTGGCATATGGTTGCTCCCGTCATGTCTAATATAGTTGCATCTTGCATCACACTTCCTGACCCTTCTCGTTTATAATGATCACATATATCAAACACTCTCCTTATCACTATCAATAATATGATTGAGGAATTCAGCTATACAAATAAAAATGACAAACAAGAACTTTATTTGGTCATATTCATGACTTAACCGTCATCACTTTGTTGAATGTATCACTATGACCAACCCATAGTACTTTGTCATCAACGTAGCTGCCTTATTCTATTGGAACAAGCTTTCTAAATAATTTCCCCAAAATAACCAAACGCATATAATTTTCATATTTCCAAACAATATTGCGTATCTCCCCAAGGCCCAAACAACTAGAACACAAGGAATCATTCATCCACAATGGGAAACGGTAGCCTGCGAGAAGATATTGTACGAATCACTCACTCTGTATTAACCCAGGACCACAGATGTATGCTTGCAAAGTTCTATACTTCGGTACCAAACACAAGGAAGATAAACAAAAAGCTCAACATAATCTCCTGCAGCCATTCCATTCCACAAAGGTAAAACAGCAGCAAGTTATAATCCCTTTGCCTTTCCCCATTCTCACTTCACCGCTCATCTTATAAGAGCATCTCCAAGAGTCATTTGCTTAAAAATCGCTCTCTGTATCTTTTTACTTTCCAACAGCTTTTCTATATCTTCTGACCAGTCTAGAGAGCCATCCTCGCTCTCCATTTTTGACTAGCTAGAAATTCGGAATGGAGCATGTCTATATCTGAATATCCAATTGAAGAGGCTGTTGGAAGGTATTTCTTTAACAAAATCTCTATTCCTGTAAATTAGGAGAGATATAGAGAGTCTCTTGGAGATGCTCTAAGCAAGGCCAGGGATGGGAGGATGCAATCCAGGCAGTTACAGGGGACGTTGAGGCCTCCGTAAACGTCGTGGACGTGAAGGATCTCTCTTTGTTAATCACATCTGCATGCGTCATTTTCATGGATTAAAAAATCTATTTGCTGTTTGGACAGAGACTTAATTCGAGGCCTCTGCTTGGGACGTTGAATCTATTTGTCCATGTATGTCTTCTCTACAATGATCCAGATTGGCGTGGTAGCCAATTTGTGTTGGCTTGTGTTGAGAATTGAGATGGGGAAATTATTACGGAGGCCTCAACGGCCCCTGAACTGCCTGGATTGCATCCTCACATCTCTGGCATTGCTTATAAGATGAGCGGTGAGGATGGGGAAAGGCAGAGGATACGGCTTTCCCATCCCGCATCCCGATCCCGTTCCCGTCCCGTTACCGTGAACAACCGGTCAATCCGAAAAGAAAACGGCCAGGAGAATCCGGGTGACGGTTGCCGGACGGGACGGAATTTTCATCCCTACCGCCCAGGCTCATGCAATGTGTCCAGCAGACCGGCCTGCCCGTGCCTCACGCAAACAACGAGCCAGCACAGGCGCGGCTGGGCCTAATTATCTGAAACGATGTTGTATTGGTGCAAATGATCGATTTGGGTTTGCCACTGGTGCAAACTTCAACAACACGGATACAACATTTACTTTTGATAGGAGCTCTTCAGCAACTGTCGAGCTATATGCGTCATTTCGTCTGCCATGCATGTTGCCATACGTACGGAACTTGTGGTGGACCTGGCATCAGCGGAGTCCCATCTCACTATGCGCAGGGCGCGTGGTTTTGCAGGGGCGGCGTGATTGGGCTGGGTCAGATGACGGCGGCGATGGAGGGCACTAGCCAGTGGCAGGGGGCTCTGAAACATATAGAACCTTTTATTTTGTTACTATTAGGGACTGATGACTTGAGGCACTGCGGATGAGGAAAGAGAGAAATATGTTGCTCAATCATCATTGATGCGGTGATGCCACGAGATATGGACATATCATCATCCAACAGCAGAAGACAACCAAAAAAGAAAAAAAAGTACCACATAACTGCATTCGTCCAACAACAGAACGTAACAAGGGAAGCGCAGGATTATTACAACACAGAGCTGACCAGCCATCCGGAGTGACACACTAGGGAAAACACATTTGGAGCTGCTAGCTACCTAGCAACTGCACGCATATGCATGTTTGTATATACATTCAGCATAGCAGCGACCATAGAATGAGCGCGTGTAGCTAGAGATGTATATAGGCAGCACATGGATACGCATGCATTATTAGCAATCCATTCACTACGATGCTCATGTCTTGGTCGGTGGATCGTCGCGAGGGCTGTCCGGCGCCAACACGACCAGCTCATCCTCATCATCGTAGACATCTTCTATGTGCAGGCAGATGGGAGGCAAATCTTAAAAAAAAGCAAAACAAATTGTGTTGATTGTTCGCTTGTTATATATAATCATTAGTATACAAAGAATGAGTAAAGTTTAAATTGCACCGGGACGTTACCATTTTTCTCCTTATCTTCCTTCGCCAGCTGCTCCTTGCTCTTTTTCTTCTCATGCTCTTTTGCTTCAGACTTTGATCCCTTACTTCCACCGCTTTCCATTGGAATTGCTTGCTTAGGGTATCACCAGCGCGAAGTGGGTGGTAGGTCGTCTACAGCGTCGAGTACTATTTATACCAGCATTATTAGGCCTGGGCCGGGCCGGGGTTTGGGCCTCGAGTTGGGCCGTCAGGTACAGGCTGACGTGCCATAGTCATGTGATTCTGCGAGCTGCATGCATATGCAGGACTGCTGCTGATTTGCATGACTCCATCTGCGGTAAAAAAAAAAGTTTCCAAAATGCGAGATTGGTCAAAGTAAAGAGCATTATGGTGCGTTATGTTAGTGGGCCACCCTTACTCCCAAATCACGGGGGAGGGATTAGGATCAATAATAGGTTAATTAGCAGGAGCGTTGAATAATATTTTCAGTGTTTATGCTGGTGTTTCTTTTTTTTTTTAAAAAAAGTAAACGATGTCAAGTGGAGTAACGGAGAGTGCCACTTGAGTCAAGACGTCCTATGTGTCGTCCAAAAAGAAGTGAGCTGTAGTCCATTCTTTTACCTATCTATTTTTTTTTTGATATTTTATTTTTATGAGCAACTCATTAATTTAGTGAGTTATTAATTTATTTTGCTTGTGGTATATAATAAACATTTAAGAATATCAGATTAAATAATTTTAAAGAAAGATTCAACAATTTTGAAACATAAATTTAGCAGTTTGTTAAAAATGTTGAAACCCTACATAAAAAATGTTGAAAAGTTTGAAGTAGGTACAGACATTGTGATGACTAAATTCAACATTTGAGAACAGCCGGGTCAACATTTACTAATCTATATTTTGGATGAATGAGCTTTTGGCTGTATTTCGTTTCACACAAGGAGGCATCAGCGGTCATGACTCATGCCCCGCATTTTGCAATTTCGAGTAAACAGTTCCACTATATGCTCTTCACGGCTCCAGCTTCGCTTTCAGGACAAAGGTATAAGTGCAGGACTGACAAAATACGAAAACGAATTTTAATCAAAACCAATGTTAAACAGTGTAACTAGCGTTCGCTCCAGCTATACATAATACAAGAAAAAGCAACCAGGCATGGTGGATTGGTGGTTATTAACAATTAAGCATAGCGTGTCAAACCCCCGTCTCGCGCATAAGCATTGAGATATATCTCTTGAATCCTATTCCAGAGCATACACAAATAACCAAATTGACGCATCAAGGAATGCCAACATGATGATGACTACGTACGTTGGAATTACTGGGATGTGTACAATAGTATAGTAGCAATTAACAACAGGCAGACTACTGAGCTAGCTCAATTAAAAACATTGGACAGCGCCATAAGGCATGCAATAGAAAAAAAAAGCGCTATAATCGCTTTTCAGTTCATGAACTGCGAAATTTTTTGAATTGAGCTGACCATTGGGAACCACCATAACAGTACAGTACATGCTTCAGCGGAAGTAGCATTACTGCCACTGGGCACAGATGCACTGAGGCAATATATAATGTGGATGCGGCCAAATAAGCACGATACACTGTAACACAATAGCAAATGTATATGTTGAGTAAATAAAAGTTCACAAGCTATAATAACTAAAGAACATGGACGATAATATCTCAGTTTTACATAGTGATTAACCCATACTATCATGGTACCAAATAAGACTGGAAAACATAATGAGCATGACTTGAAAAACATGATGTGTAGTTCAGGCCAACAGCTCTGTTTTGTGGTCCCCGTGTTCAGGCATAATGAATTCTTTGGCTACTCCTTTTAAAAAGGATTCTGTGGGTACCTCTTTCTTCATAGACTTTGAGAAGTCAGAGTCCACAGTCGGATCACAATACACACTGTCATCACTTAATACACCCACAAACTCCATTCTCATCTCCCCAATGCCGATAAGATCTTCATTGCCCACTTTCCGTTGTCCACGGGCCAGTTCCTCGAAGTCTGTTTCACGCCCACGGTATATTCCAACCGCTGGATGCACAATTTTATTTCCTTCACTTTCACAATGAAAGCACCTACCTGTTTTCAAAAGATACGTATAGAACGCTCAGCGGCATGTAAAAAAGAAGAAAAAATGTATTTCTAACCATTCCCAGGGTATGTGCATAAAATCTCAATCACATAAATAACAAACAAACTACATAGGCGCATAGTAGATCACATTTTTGAAATGTTAAATTATTTTTGGAGGAAAAGGGTGAGCTTCCGACACCAATGAGCACATTGCACAACTATCCACTGCGTCAACTTTGGAGTTATATGTTATAAACGGCAGCATCAAGTAGTCATTTGGCATTATTATCTAAGACTCATCTGAAAAATGTGCCACCATGCTCACAAGAATCCATAGGGATAAAGAAAGCATGGCTAATGGGCAGGATCAACGCTGGAACAATAGAACTTGCCAAATGGAGCTAGCATCTTGATAAAACAGCCAAGAACTGTTCATAATTAATGTTTTTGGCACTGGAGTCACAAAAACGGCAACTGACCACATGTCCGGTGAGCATCAGCTTAATCAGGAATGCAAGGTTGCTTTCAATTTTTATTCTGTGGGTTCTATAAGGGCAGGAAAGATTTGAGGAACCAGAGGACACTGAGCTTTTATTAACAATGTGGCTTACAAATCCTGCAATGTTCAGGTCAGCGGACAGCATACATTGAAGCGGCATTTTTAATGATACCTTAACCCTTGAAATGTGTGGATCTTTAATAGTAAATAACAATGATACAAATGTGAAGTCATACCAGAATCTGCAGACGACTCTAGTACAATGCAGCACAAAGATAGTTGGTCCAGGTCTTCTTCACCATTGCTACACTCCAGGAAAAAAAAGACTGGGAGCTGTATCATCAGGATTTGAACTCTTTGGCCTTGCCAGAAAATTGATATGAGCATATGGGCAACCGTCCTGAATGTGTTTGTAACTGTGCTTGCCATTCTCAGGTACATCCAAATTCACACCACAGACAACATGAAGCTCATACTCGGATCCCTAGAAAATAGTTTAATAGAGAAGTTAACCAAAGTCAGTATTAATATTAACCATAATCAAGAGAAACAGAGAATAAAACAAAAGAGCATGATCTAACAACCTTCTCTTCTCCATATCTCCGCAGAGCAGCATTCACCTTTGAGCTAATAAACCATTGATTAGCCATGAACTGTTTCTTATGCCAGGAGACAATCTCGGTGGCCTCTGGGATAATTCCTGAAAGCACTGTTTGGACTGATTCGCCAGGGCAAAACTTGTCTGCATAATAGCTTGAGATGAGCTCGACATCCCTGGATGCGAGTGTATAGCTGACCTCTTGCCGTGATTGAAAAATGGTTAACAGGTCTGGATGGGTTGAGGTTGCGAATTCTGCTTGCAAATCAGGATGAGAATGCCATGCCGCCTCTGCTGCAGACTTGTAGGCATCCTCATAAGAGCTGGACATTTTATGGCCTTCTGATGCTATGGAAATGACATTTTGGAGGCTAGCATTGGTGCGGAAAAGGTACATCATAGCATCGTGTTCACCGAGTGAAGGGAAGAGTTTGAGGAGAAAAGCAAGGAGACCATTGAGGGAGCGGCACTCAATGCGCAAGAGGCTCTTGGTACTGATGACATCAACCTTAAAATCTACATGTGGGGGGAATGTGGTGTCGTACCAAATGGCGTTCAGGATGATGTTGGATACAGGATCACCGGCAGGGCCAAAGCAGAGGCCAGCCTTGAGGAGGCCGCGATGATGGCGTCTACACAAGGCATCCGTTGGAAGTCGAGCGATCGCTTTGAGGTACAACAAATGGATTTTCTCTAGAAGCAAGTACCTCAGAGTGTTCACGGAATCAAGAGGAAACATAGTGGTACTGTAGGTTCCTTTGATGTCTCGACTTGCGCAGAGAGTCGCTTGCCAGACAGGTTCCGGCGGGTCATCCCGCTGCTGGAGAAGTTCCTTGAGTAATTTGTGGATCCGGCTGATGCCATCAAGGGAGAGGCAATGCCCTGTGGTCAGAAGCGGCAAGAACTGCTCATGACGCGATGCCAGTGCCAGCGATCTGGCTGCAAGGATGTCCGGCTCAGGGTGGGAAGCGGAGATGGCAGCGCACCTGAGGGCTATCAATGTGGTCGGGGAGGAGGTCGGGCATGTTGTGTCTCCCATGCCCCGACTGCAATTGACAAGGTGGACGGCGGCGAGCAGGTCGGCCTTGGCCAGGACGAGGTAACGCAGGGCCTCCGAGACGGGGAGACGACGGAAGTAGCAGATAAGGAACGTGACGAGTCCCTCGAGCGAGCGCTGCGCGACGGTCCTCCTCTTCCAGACCTTGCCGTCTCTCAGGATCGGAGGGAGGAAGAAGATGTTGCTGTCGTCCGTGGTGATCTCGGACATGACCTCGTCCCTCTTCCTTGCCTTCTCGTCATCCGCCTTCCTCTTCCTTCCCCTCGTTTGCGCGCCGGCGCAGATCCCGGATAAGGTGCCCAAGGAGCAGACGGTGTTGGCGATGATGTTGGAGACGGGGTCCAGTAGGCCGAGGCAGACGCCGTCTTCAAGAAGGCGCGGAATCAGCTCCGGCAACTCCGCCACCGGGAGCCGATCGAACGCCTCCTTGTAGTGCATATCGATGTGGTCGAGCAAATCCAACAGCGAAACACTGCCTTCGCTCTCCTGCGACGAGCTACCGGAGGAGCTTCCGCTGGACATCGGAATCGGAAACTGGAAGAGATTCGATTGCAGCGGATAGAGATCTGGATGGGTTAGAGGGGCGGCGCGCGGATCCCCTTTCCTCTCCTCCTAGGGTTTGGGGCGTAGTATTTCTTTCTTTTCTACAGGATTTGTTCATGGAATAACAGACAGAGTGGATAAGGGATTCGATGCGATTTCTGTTCTGCAATATTCAAGCTGTTCGGCAGCCTGATTTGGAGCCGGCTGCAGCTGCTACCGCTTCAGCGACAACAGTACCAACAGCAGCAACAGTATCAGTTTCAAATTTTGGCGGCAACCATCGTACCTTCAACCTTTTGAACTTAAAGCAGCAGCAACACATTTCAAATTCAAACCAAGGCAACAGATTAACAACATTCGGATCATCATAAAACAACATTCCGAAATTTGCAACAGATTAATTGGCTGCTGTTACAAACATACAAATTTACCATTACAAATACATACCACATGACGTGTACTTTCCACGTTCCCACACTTAGCAGTCCATTACAATTCAGAATTTACAATACTAAATGCACCTTGTCACTTCGACATTGAATCAAATGGATCAATCGCCGTCCTTAGAACCTCAGCCTTTGATGCCTCATTGGCCAACAAAAACAGTTAACCTACTACTAGTAATGCATACACGTGGTACATTCCCTATTGGAATGAAAGGGATGAAATGCCCTCCTTATAACTGGGGCCGTCGATGTCTAATTGGCCAACCAATACAGTTAACCTACTACTAGTAATACATACACGTGGTACCTTCCAAAATGGAATCAACGGGAGTGAGGTCGTGCTCCATACCTCATCTATTGATGCCTACTCCATCTGCCATGTTCTCTCCCTCCTCCATCTGACATTTTGTCACAAATTTAGACACATACCAGCTACGAATGTTTAGCAAGTGAGAACATATAAATTGTTGCTATGATCACGAAGGTGTCACCTCAAATTGGGATGTCGACCACTCCGGTAGCGATCCACCTGCGCATACCCGCAGCCGAATCTCCAGCAAGCATTTCCAACCAATCTTGGTCGACAGGGGGACCTGGGATCTGCGGTTCTCCAGCTGCTTTGATGTCCATGAGGTAGTTGTTGAGTGCAAAGCAAGCAATTACGATCTTCGCTTGAGTGTCTCGGTCATACAAAGGAATTCCATCCAGTATGTGCCACCTGCTCTTCACATTTCCGAAAGCCCTTTCCACCACATTGCGAATGCTTGCATGGTGATGGTTAAAATTCTCCTCCCAAGATGTAGGGGGTACTTTCACAAATTGTTGGAGATGGTACCTTTCATTCCTGTATGGCGTCAAATATCCATGATCCAATTTGTAACCAGCATCCGCAGCATAGTACATTCCTAAAAGAAATCAATCCTGAACCCATTAGTCATTCTATGTTTACAATTTCATATTCTAAGAAAATAAATTTGGTTGAATCTTTAATTACACGGCTAACCTGGTGGGGGATGTGGGAAACAATCGTCTTCTTGACATTCCTTTAGGACGTCCATGTCATGGCATGCCCCTGACTTCCCCGCAGCAACAAATGTGAAGCGCATTTCGTGATCAACTATTGCTAAGACATTGAAGCTAGTCCAACCCTTCCTATTGCGCATGTCCTCCTTTACTTTCTTTAGTGCTCTGACTGGAATGTGTGTTCCATCTAAAGCACCAATGCAGCCATCAAACCACGGTGACCACTTTTGCAGTCTAGGACTAACTCTGGAGTACGTTGGGTCTTTCGGACAAATTACTTTTTGGGCAAATGTTAGCATCACATCTGCCACATGAGCCATCTTCCTATGTATTGTGTCTAAGGAACGATGAAATGTGTCCAGGATTCCCCTACATGACTGACGGATTGCACATGCCCAAACAAACATTGCTAATGCCTCAATTGACTCAACCTCTTGTGATCCTTTTAGACCACACTGTAGTACTAAAAAGTTATGGAGGTTAATGAAGTCTTCAGGAAACATACGAAAGTTCCTTTTGCAGCATTTTCGGTCCCTCAGTACCAGATCCACCCATTGACGGCCGGTGAGAAACTTGTAGGGGGGTGCTGGTTCCTCGGAGTCCTCTTCAACAGGCTCGGCATCAGATTCGTCCTCAGAATCCTCTTCAAAAGGCTCGGCATCAGATTCGTCCTCAGAGTCCTCTTCGGCAGCAATTAGTGCTGCAATACAAGCAGCAGTAATGGCTCCCTCCTCCATCCTCGCCGCTTCCTCTAAGTTGAACATGCTACATGTGAACCAGGTAAAAGTTAGTAAACTGGTGACAACAGCAGATAATGTGCAGCTTCTAACATGTAAGTAAATGTATTTGTTACCTTACTTAGAGGGTCCAGGAGGCTGCTTCCTTCAGCCAGAAACCTACTTCTTTGTCACCTGTTGCACACGATAGCAAGACATTCAGTTCAAACCAATCTGATTCCAACATTTGGCTTACATGGAAAAATAGAAAAGCGCAAGTATCGAATAGATGTCAAATATCCATAACATGCAACACAAAAATGCATTTCACATTACAAGAAATAGTTCATAACGTCGACGGCGTGGGAAATAAAGCCCACAGCACAAACAATACACCACAAGACCAACTAATCCCGCACACGACAATGTAACACTACTCTCAGTTCAGTACAAAGCAAACGGATACAACTTCGATAAGTGGACACAAATGTCCAAATTCAGAAATGCGTAATCTTCCAGCTGAAATCTATCCAAGCTAGGCGGGCATCGAGGGTTTTCAGACAGAGGAAGTTAGCACGATTCAAGTGGTCCTTGCAAAGAGTGATAGCTTTCAAGTGCGGCTCTGTGCCCTCCATAATTCCATCCGCTTCCAATATCTGATGAACTTGGTCCAACTGGGCTTCGTCAGATTTCTTGCTCTGCATTATGTTATCCTTAGCAAATGTCTGCGCGATGACCATCACAGCATCTTCCATGGAGCTACGGCGGCTCTTCTTCGATGGGTTGTTCATGCTATGTGCACCTGATGTCCTCTTTGATGGTTGTCTATCTTCAGACTCCCTCCCAATCTCCTGCTCCACGGCGCAAGGACTGCCAGCATGCACAGGTGTAGATGGGGACGCACCAGGGACAACGAAAAATGGTCCGACACCTGGGAATTGAGTACCGGGGACAGGAGTTGATGGAGTGGCACCAAGGGCAGGACTAGCTGCGAGAGGGGTGGATGGTGTGGCAGCAAGGGCAGGAGTAGCTGCGAGAGGAGTGGATGGTGTGGCACCAGGGACACCAGGGAATTGAGTAGCAGGTAATGGAGCAGATGGTGACCCAACATTTACACCCCTGCGCATAGCAACTTGCCCCTCTCTTTGGGTGTCTTCCCATAAAGGTATTCAAGCTCCTCAAGGAAGGGTGGAGGCTTCCTATTAGTTTTAATACTGCTGCTCTCCTCCTGCATGGTAGAGATGGATAAGCAAAGGAAGGAGACGTCATTTGTGGAAAGACAAGTGTAATGGGTGAAGGACAAACCCCATCAGCTTTCTTCTTTTGTTGTTGTTGGTGAGCAGCCCAGAATGATGCATCAGCTGCAACGCCTCCAGTTTCGGGGTCGCGGCCGAGACCAGTGTGGTTTTTCAGATCTAGCCATTCATGGTACGCGCGTTTCAACGCGCCAAGCTTGTTGCTTGCTTGCCGATGATCGTATTTCCCTTCAAAGGCTTGTTGCAGGCCTTTGTGGATACGTGCCCATCCTTGTTTAGTTGGCCCAACGGAGTTGAAGTTGCGGTCCCTCTTCTCTACCATGCAAAGTTCAAGCAACTTTTTTGTTGCATCATAGTCCCAAGTTGCGCGCGGCCGGTCCATCTGTACCCACTGCCCAATGGGGCTATCCATATGATGACTCGGTCCACATTTCATTGGACACACGATAATTAAAACAAGAGGTAAAGAAGAAGGACTACTTGCCTTGAATCGTTTGCGGCGTCTTTTTGAACGAAACGAACACTGATGCCTGGCTTCAGTTGGAGAGGACGATCCGACGGATGACGCTGCCAGCGTAACCTATCGGACAAGGGAGACAGAAGACTTTCTTGACGCCGGTTGCTGCATAACAAGGAATCGAAAGATTAGGGTTTGAAATGTAGAACGCAACGGGGAAGGAATCACGATGTCGGTAATATGGACACAACAAAATATTACGGATACAATTAAAACCTAGGCAAAATAGGTGGGAAGGTGCTGAAAACCACTTATAACGCCGAAAGAAATGAATGTGCACGCGGAAGGATCTACTAACCATGGTGAGGAGAGGAGGGGAATGCCGGGACAATGAATCCACCCGGTGGCGTCGGCGGCGGGGACACTACATAGTCAGATTCGGCCGCTGGCGACACGGATCTGGGCGACCTCGGCACCACCAAGCCATTTCCTGCAGCGCCGTCGACAACCGATGCGGAGGGGACGAGAGGACAGCGGCGGGGACTGCCCGGAGCGGGGAGCGAGGGGGCGGGAGATGCGGAGAGCGGCTGGGCCGGGCGATGCGGAGATGAGGAGAGGCGAGCGGCGATGCGGAGAGCGGCGACGACGGCCGAGGGAGTGAGGAGGGGCGGAGAGTGGGGGCTGCGGCACCCCTCCAACCCTAGCGAATGGATAAGACTGGCGCGGGCAACAGGCCGCGGGAAAGAGTCGCGTGCACCGCGCAGCCCGCGGGCTTCTTTCAGCCAGCCGAACGGCTGGGCCTGTTTTCCCTGTACCCGCGGTACAGCAACAGCAGCAGCGGGCTGCAATTCCACCTGCCGAACAATCCGATTTTGATGGGCCGGCTTAGAATGTAGATATCGTGCCATTGGGCCCACGTAATTTCACATACTTTGTAGCTTTGAGGTCCAGATCCAGATCATTTCTTTTCCTTTCTTTTTCTTTTTTCTTTTTTTTGAGGAACACGCCCACAAGGGTCTGCAACTTACCTCAGTACTCGCGAAAGGGTCTGTAGCCTAGTGGTTACAAGAGTCTCAGTAGCACCTGAGATCCTGGGTTTGACTCTCGGTAGGAGCGAATTTTCTAGGATTTAACGGTGTTGTGCTTTCAGCGGTAGGCGACGTGACCCTTGACAGCGAGACGTCATTGGTGACTTCGTCAATCTTTCTATGGACACAATCCAGACTCGTAGGAGACCAACAATGGACTGGTGTTCGCCTCAAAGCCTGCATCAACAAACAAGGTAGAAGAAAGCACGGTCATTCTTGGAAGATCTTCACTGGGCCGAGCTAAAGGACTCAACCCCGGATGAATAAGGGGGGTCAACCATGTGCGACCGACCCGAATCTAAGGAGAGGACAACATCAATCGAGGAGACAATTTGCTGTAGAAGAACTCCGGCAACCATGGCACCTGCAAAAGGGCAACAGAGAAGGAATTGAAGGGGGAACACTGTATGTGGCAAAGAACCAATCGCAGCAGGAAGGGAACAAATCACACACCAAGCCGGCGGTGATATATAACGAGCAATTGGGAGAGAACTACAAGCCCACAACTAGATGCAGATGATAAACTACCTAATAAAAAAACTACTGCTACGGGGCGGGTTGCCCTCCAACTCACCTCCGGCAACACACCTCGAAGGGAGGAGGAGGGGGACGGTCAAGATGGATCGAAGGAGACGGTGGGAATCAGGTTGAGAAGATCCTGCTATATACAGTGAAGAGCTAACAGAGGAGAGGAGAGGTTTCTCGACCGATCCAGATCATTTTGATTGGGAGGAAATCGGGGAGGAGTGAATGTTGAATAGATTGATGTATGACGATTCGTGGTTGGTCAAGCGAATCAGTGGGTAGAATTTAAACTAGAAACTGATTTTCTCGTAAATCATTAATCCAATTTCAAATTTGTTTGAGTCATCATGTTATTTATAATCAATGCAATCTTATATGAACATATTTTTATTTGTTAAAATTTACAAGTTAAGAGGAATTGCAATGGAATCATGAAAGTCGTTTTTTTTCTCTTTGATGTCAAACTATTTCTGTTTTATGAACTAACATTGCAAAAAATAAGTTGTTCCTGAGTACTCCCTCGATTCACTTTTTATTGATGTTAGGACAAAGCAATTAGTTCAAATAGGAACTAGCAATGCTGTCGGAGCATCAACAACAACAAAAAAAAAACTTCCGGAGGGAGTGGCTTCCTTCGAAAGGATTTCAACTTGGTACGTGAAGGTCTCGCTGTCGGCGTTGGGAAATCTGGCCGACGAGTAACTTTAGACTACGCGCTACGGGGGGAGGTTGATTCGATGAGTGAGGAAGAACTCGGGGGATTATCCTGGTTCGGGCGATCGAAGCCCTACGTCCAGCAGTTGGTTCGGTTTGTATTGCTCGTAGTAGGGGTTACAAGCTTGGCGAGAGAGGGAAGGCTCCCAAGTCTCTAAGTGTTCGTGTTGTTCGTCTTTGCGTGCGTCGCAAGGCCGAAGCGAGTGTGTGTGCGAATGAGGAAGTAAGAAGGCGATTAAGCGGTCTCTTGCGGTCGTCCTCCTGCCGCGAGTCGAGCTTCCCCTTTTATCTGTCAAGGGGAAAATCAACTGTACAAGGATGGAGGAAAGAAGAAAAAGAAAAGAAAGAGAAAAAGGAAGGCTTGGGCTTCACGTTCTGGTGGGGGGCCTCCTTTGGCGTAGGCTGGCGACTCGTTGTAGATAGGCGGCGCAGACTGCGACGGTTCCTCCCTCCTCGACGGCTTCCTTCACGGGTGATGATGGCGGTTGCTGTTCCGCCGCGCCGGGGATGTCCGCGCCCTGTGCGCGTACTGTTGGTCTTGTAGCGATGCGGCTTCGTACTGTTACCGCATGGCGAGGATCTTGACCGCTGTCAAATGTCCCTGTGGGACATGCGGGGCGGCGGCACGCCTTTCCCCGGTATGGGAATGGCGTCCACTTGCGCCCATAATTAATGTGTTTTACCTGCTGCGTCGTGACTCGCGTCGTCCGACCCTTTTTCCTCCGCGGGGGTCGGCCGAGGCGGAGTTCCGTTCCGACCCTTCGGGGGTCGGGAGCCGGGGGTCGAACGAGGCGGAGTTTTTTCCCGACCCCTAGGGGGTCGGGACGCAGGTTGAGAGGGCGGAAGCTTGCTCGCTTGCTGGGCCTTTCTGTCGGTAGGCCGGGATGTGGCCCATTACGGTCGTGGGGCTTATTTGGCCTACGCTTCCGGGCCCGCGCGTCTTTTTTAGCCTCGATTTGTGCCGACGGCCCCTCCGCTGGGCCTTAGGTTTATTCACAATCAACGTGGCCTAATGAGTTAGTCGCGGGTACCTAGTTTTAGGTATCCGACACTCGCAATAAGATAAAATTTCATTCGTCACAACACACAACAACGAATATAATAGTGTTTCATTTAAATTTAGGTGAGAGTGATGATAAAAGGACATTTTTCTCTTTGTGTGCAAAACAATAGTTTGGAAGTTGACATACACCCTCAATTTTATTTGAAGTGTCGTTTTAGGTTCGGATAAATGAATTAAATAGATGAAAAAGCAAAGAGCGCTTTGTAAACGATGAATTTATGGTTATGCAAAATAAATTCCGAAGAAATTTGAGGCTTTTGGTTTTGAGTAAAATATGACACAGCCCAAAACAAGCAACGTTCAATTTGCCATGCCCAAAACCGGCTGTAAATCAACCGCGTTCCGGACAAAGATGCAATAGTCATTCGCCAACCTGGTTGTGTCTTGTTCTATATCAGCCCCAATGAATTTGCAGCGAGGGCACTCCAGAAAGTACTTCAAGATGCGTTGGTAGACGTCCTTGGCGTAGTATACCTGGTACGCGAGGCAACGGGTACCGACGCAAAGCTGTATGAGAGAAGTCTTCTTGCGACACCTCCGTTCACCGGGTCAATAGACATCGCGCCATTCAATGTCCAGGCCGACGACAAGGTGTTCACGATGATCATAGCGAACCTCTTGGATCCAATCTTAGACGGCTTCGTACGGCTTCGTCACCAGGTCTTGATTAGCATGTCGTTGAATAATACGTCGTACTCTGTTTTGGCCATGGTCACTGCGTTGTCGACGTTCGCCGCCGTCATGCCCCACGTCGTAGATGTTCCTCCTCTTTGCCATGGCCGCCGCATCGTCGACGTTCGCCGCTGCCTTGGTGTTGGCGGTGTTTATTACTCAATTTTCACCACCAACACCATCGATAAAAGCCATCAATCAAGGATAAAATGAATATTCTTTTACACTAATGGCTTTTCACGAGTTTTGATGGGATATTTGAATGCAGGAAGGAAACACAAGAAAAATCATCAGAAAATAGAGAGAAAGCCCACCGGCCGCCCCAATCATAGGCCGGTCGGCCTACTCAGGCTCCACCTGCACTAGATCTTCTTCCAGCAAGGCCTACACTGCTGCCCCACATCCAAACCAACGCCTCTAGGGGTGGGCAAAAAAATCGAGACCAAAAACTCGAAATCAAAAAAACTGAGACCGGATCCGAAATATCGGGTTTCGAGTACTAGATCGGGTATCAAACTCAGCTACCCGATATATTTCAGTCCGGTTCGGGTACCAGCCACGGGTACCCGATAACCCGAAGTATTCAAGCACCAGTATGGCCCAGCCCCTTGTCTCACCATCAGCTATAGGCCCACGAAGCCCACTAAACTCCTTTCCTCCCAGCCCACACAGCCAAGCCACCTTTGCAACGCACGCCGACGCCATCGCGAAATGAAACGCTTCAGTTGCTCGACGCCGCATCGTCTCGCCACCGCTGGTTCGCCTCCTGCGACCTGCGCCCGATCGCCAGATCCCCGAGCCCATGCCTCGGTCAAGAAAAGCCGCTCCCCGCCTAGTCCTCCACCAGCCGCCTGTGCCTCTAGCCGTAGCTACCGCCCCATTACCCGGAGTCGACCAGCCGGAGCCGCACCAACGCCGACGACACCTCAACTAGCCAGAGCACGTCGTCATTCTGAGCTATGCGCATGTTTCTTGTTCTGAGCTGCTGTATAAATTTGGATAGTTTGGGTAAACCCGAAGACCGGCCTGAATTTTGTGTACCCGAAATTGTCGGGTACCCAATGTTGCAACACTTGTTCGGGTGTCATATCTGAGAAACCAAAATCTTGAGAAACGAAAAGACCGTACCGAATTTCCGGTCATACCTGAACGCCTACCCTAGCCGCCCAGTCCAGCAGGAAACAACCGACCTTCCAGAACAAGGGTTGTTGGGCCTAAACTTCTGCCGCCCCCACGATGTAACCGACCATCTAACCGCACTCAGAAAGCAATCTGAGACATCGAGGACAAAGACGGTGGTGAACCGCCATAATGGACGTCCGCCCCCCCCCCCCCCCCCCCTCCTACTAGGCCGGCTGGCCTAACTTGGCGCGCCCGCCACTCTATCTTCGGCTATAAGATGCCTCCTGTTCTAAGGACCTTATAAATACCCCTCACTCGTTCCAGAACAACTCGCACCTTGATAAATACTTGAGTCAGATATATTTTAGTAGCGAAGCATTACTTGTAGTGAGTGAGTGGGTGGCTAGGAGATTAGGCCAGTCTCAATGGGCCTTTCATCAACATTAAATAAGGTACCACATCAACAAAATAGATGACATGACACATCAATTAAGATGAAAGAGGAGAAGTTCCTTTCATTCTAATGAAAGGAAGTTGGCACGGTTTCATATATATGAAAGCTTATTGAAAGACCCATTGAGAGCAAAAACTTTCATCCTAACATGTTTTGACCAATCTCAATGCAAGAATTTAATATTATACTTTGCTTATGAAACCGTGAGATGAAATTGAGCATTGAGAGAGACCATTTCATTTATCATGTGAAAACTCTAAATCTGATATGGCACCTTTGAAAAGTGTGAAATGAAAGTATCCACTGAGACTGACATTAGTAGTCACGGGGGTATGTCTGGATTCGAGACTCTTCCTCTGCTGCGCCTCGGGTATGCCTTTTGTTTGAGTAGTTCCTTTAGTCTTTCAGGCCGCACAATATATGAGGTTATCGGTCAGGCAACATGGTTCGCCGGCACGGTCTCTCTGCTCGCCAACGCCGCCGCGCTTAGGGTCGACGGTGCCCAGACCTTCGCGTGTAATTAAGCGATCTTTCACGCTCAATGAGCTTGTATCGGTTCAGCCGTTAAGGTGGCTTTTCGGTTACCGTCATGGTCTTACGCCGGAGTGGGTGGTCCCGCGCCACGCCCACGCCCACGCCGTTCCTTTCTCTGTGCGCCCGGTTGCCGCCGCCACCGAGCTGCTCCCGGCGAGTGTCGCTCTGTCGTTTGTTTCGTCACTCTCGCTGCGGAACACGTTGTCTTTTTTTTGTGGAACACGTTGTCTGTGTCTCACGGCGGGCAGACGCCCTCCAGTGAACGTGGTGGCCCTGGTCGCGCTCGCCGTCGCGGCTAATGCTGCCCGGCGTGGCAAGCCAACAACGCCAAACCGCTTTCAGCTAGTAGTGGTCTCGAACGGCGGGTGAGGCGACCCGAGAACGTAGCAGAGCAGCAGGGTTTGTTGACTGCAATGACATACACCTGCAACTTGAATGCAAGCTTTGGTTTGTTGACTGCATCTACCAGAAAAACTTCTTTCAGAATCTTGGCTTCGGAGTTCCAATGTTACTAAGGATATGGCAATTCGTTTCTATTATTTGGTCTCACACCCAAACCTTCTTCCCGGTGCAGGAACATTGCATCCATCCATCAGTTTGATGCTAGTGTAGTTTGGCTGCAGAACAAGTAAGCAAGTATATTTGATTGACCGTTGACGGCATCTGCAAGTATACGCTGTGCAGTTGTAGTGTATACACAGTTATATACGGTATATTGGTTCCATGTTTCCAATAGAGACACGTCCAGTGTAGGATTGCCACACTGATTGAAAGCGTAGGAAGTTGGGAGGAATACGCGATTGCATTACTCGATGAACAGGGGTCAGTACATATAAGCGCACACGGTTGTGCTGGCGAGGAACTCAACGACAGCACGAGGAGGCCGGCGAGGAACTCAGCGACGGCGGTAGATGGCGGCGGCTAGGGTTTGCGGAAGCGGGGAAATGTCGCAGGAGCGAACCGTCTCATGATACCATGAAAGCGTAGGAAGTTGGGAGGAATATGCGATTGCATTACTTAGATGAATAGGGGTCAATACATATAGGCACGGTGGAGAGCCGGGAACGGCAGGCCCACAGGCCGGCGCGATATACGCGCGGAGTACAGACGTGCACAGCACGAATACTAGTCTAACACTGATCACTGTCACCTTCATGCTTCTTGCCCGTTTTTATTGACATCCCGAATGGTATGCGTATGGTTTGCTTCATTATCCTTCTTCAGTAATGACACACTTTTCCACTCAAACTAAAGTAGAAAACTTCTGGTTGAGCAACGCATCCACGGTGACTTTGGACCGCATGCACCGACTTGGGGAGCGCCCTGTTTACCTCGCCGATCACCATTCACCAATCCGAGCGGCTTCTGCATCCATGTCGCGGAAGCTCGCGCCCAACCGCTTCGCCTTGTCGGGCTTGCTCCAGCTGCCGTATCAAGTCCATGAGCTGATTCAAATGCTCATGCAAGACATATCTACAAAAAACAGAGCACAAGCCTGAATCAAACACAGATCGAACGAAGAATGTGAACGTTTCACCTCTGCCAAATTTGAACTCCACAAATTGCCTACCATGGTATTTTGGCTTCCTCCAATACTTCATGGCGCAATCAGGGTGACCCCATTGATGTGATGAAGAAAAGCGCATGCCTGGGCATCCAATACCACGCACGGAACTATATTAATCATCCAAGACGTGCTTCTGTAGCATGTCGTTTATCGATCGTGTGTTCATTTCAGTACTCACACGCTGTTTTTGCTGCTAATGCAAAAGTCATGTGATCTGCGAGTCACGCACAAGATCATGGCGGTGGAGTACCCGATAAGTGTACGGTAGCCTCCATTTGTCACTTGCCACTTGGAATCTTGGATGGCACTGCACTAGTGCACTACAAAGTTGATCGAGCAAATCAACTTGACAGCGGCCGCAAGCATCTGCTTCAGATATGTTGCGGTGTTTTCATGTTTCCAATAGTCATGTTTGATCAATACAGGATGGCCACACTATGTGCTACTTTTATGATTCACGCTTTCGTTTATCACGCTCTTCAGCATTTTTGGCGGCCAGCAGTGCTTTATGTGAGGAACCGGAGATGCATCGACAAGAGGTTCAGTTTTGAGAAATTGCTGCAGTTGAGGGAAGGAAGTTCTATGCGGCACGTATGTAAACAGTGCCGTGCAGCACCACCTGGATGCATGCCACGTGGCCCTCTAAGTCAATCTCCAATCAGATAAACAAGCCGGCTCCTTCCTAGCGAATTTGCAAGGGGCTACCTGTTTCTAGTCCTGGGATTTGGGCCGGGCCAAATTCAGGTGGCCCGTGGCCCGAATGTTTGGCACGGCCCGTGGCACGACCCGACCCATAGGATTTCGTGTTGTGCCGGCCCGGCCCGAGCTGACGGCCTGTTGCCGGGTTTAGCACATCGGGCTGGCACGGCACGACACTATTACATGGGCCGTGCTCGGACCGGCACGGCAAGAAAGCAGCCCGGCAGTGTGTTCTTGTCAAGTTCTTTAGCCAACGTTATTTTTGTTATTTTGATTCGTATTTCAAAATACAAACTTGTATAGATTTTGCATATGTGGTCCAAATTTGATGATTCTTTTTTGCATGTGGTCCAAATCATCTCTATCATGTAGAATTTTTGTATGCAAACTTGTCTAGTTCAATTTGTACTGATCAATCAATACACTAATGGTCACTATTCACCATTCCCTTCATTTTTTTGTTAATCCCCAACCAATTTGATTTTTAAGTAACTTTTTGTGTACATGTACAACTTCTACATATCTACATATAGGAATTTAGTACAAATTTTTTATGGTACTTACACTCATGTAAGTTTGAATTAGTCCCCATTTGTCTCCAAAGCTCATAACTTCTATATTGTTTAGTAAATTTTGAACACATATTCATGCAAATATTGTTGAAAAAATTCTCCAGAAATTGTAGAGTTTGGTATTGACTTTGAACAACACCACACCAAATTGAGTTCAAAATTCAATATATTTTTGGAGATAAAAATTGCAAAAGCTCACTTTTCCTTTGTTTTTGTTTTGTCATACTCAAAGTATAATGATTTTGAAACTCAAATTTGATATACACATGTAATATATCTGTCCTAAGCTATTGTAATTTTGGTGGAAGTTTTGAAAATATTTTATCCATGTAACACTATAAAAGAATCAATTTAAACAACAAAAATACGCATTCTCTACACTGAAAACGCACTTTTAAAAGAGGCTTCCACTGAAACACGGCCGGACAGAAACGGCACGAAGCAGACAGGCCCACGGCCCGAGTCCCAGCACTACTCCGTACTTCCTCCGTCACAGAATACTTGGCATCCTAACATCATCCAGTTTTCTCAAAATACTTGGCATTCTCACTTCCTGAGACACGTTTCTCCCTTCCCAATACACCTTTATCTCTATCTCTCTCCTCCTCGTTTTCTACGTATCTACTTTATTCTTCCCCTTCATAATTTCCGTGCCCAGAACTAGGATGGCAACTATACTGGGACGGAGGGAGTACCTGATTCCATGAGTCGGCTCGCCTCGGCTCCTTCCCCTAACCCAAGGTGCAGCAGCCGCCGTCAAATGGCGTCCTTCGCAAGCCGCGCTGCCCTCGGTAAGGATGGATACAGGTACTCTCAAGTATTCCGGTCTCTTTTCTAAAGGCGAGCCCATATTCCGAGTTCTGGCTGCCCCCATCTCCCTCGTTCGCCATGAGTGGCCACCTGCGGCCACCCTTGCCTTCGCCTTTCCCCTCGCGGCCTCGCCTCGTCATCTCTGTGATGACGAATTGCAGCAACAGCGCTGGGCTGTGATCTTAACGGCGGCGGCATGCTCTTGATTTCCCGATTGCTTCTGCTTCGATATGGCCAAAGTCCAGTCTGCCAGCGTCATGCGAGCCGTGCGGCAACAAACATCGTGGGTACGCAGTCTAGCCGATACGACGAGACGACATCGCTCGAGCCGATCTGTTTTCCTTCCTCCTTTATTTCGGCGTTAGTTGGCCGATCAGGATTTACTCAGGGGTCACGTGGCGTCCATCTAGGTGGTGCTGCACAGCACCCGGTTTACATACGTGCTGCAGTTGAGCGTTGAAACTTGAAAGAAATCTGGTACACTGTGCTCCCTTTTTTTTCGATTATGTGCTCGGGTTTTATTAGCAGAGTAAGACGGCGAGTGGTGCTTAATTACAACGCTCGACCTCTACAAACAGTCCAACGGAAAAGCATAGAAGCAAAGATCTACAGCTTCCGTTTCTGACATCCACCGTTACCATCCTTATTAATGTATTCGCGAGGTGGATCTACAACTTCCGCCCTGTTCGTCTCGCTGCGAAGCAGCCGTTTTCGTAACCGTTTTACTGTAGCAGATGTAGAAGAAATAACTACAAACACTGTAACAGCTACAAAAAATATAATTGCAAACACTATAGCTGCTGCAAAATAGCTGCTGCAAAGCAGCGAGATGAACAGGGTGTTCATGGACTAGGAGACGCCATCTCTGCATTGCGGGCAAGTGGCGGAGTAGTGCGTAGGTGAAAAGAGTGTAGAAAACAATGCAGGCGAGGAGGGCGTACATGGTCTGGCGGGTGGTGCTGGACGCCGTCGGCAGCACTACAGCTGAGGGGAATAACAACTGTGGTTATCTTTTGTCGCAAGACAACTCACAACATTCTGAGCACCATGCAAACCCCTGATCTTCCATGAGCAAGCAGGTACCAAGTCCACGAGCTGAGCACAATGTACATATAAAACTTATCTAGGACTGCCTCTACACTATCGGAAATTAACCATGGCACAAGTGCAGCCAATATTGGATAAGATGAGCAGCAAGTTGCTGGGATGGAAAGGTCGGCTTATGACCAAGACGGGCAGATTAACTCTGGTTAAGTCGGTGCTATCATCCATGCCGATCTATTTTCTCACAGTTTTTCACTTGAGCAAATGGGCAAAGAAAAAGATGATCAGGATAAAGCGCTCCTTCTTGTGGAAAGGAGAGGATAATGCAAGTGGTGGCTGCTGTCAGGTTGCGTGGGGTCGTTGTACAAGGCCGAAGCATTTGGGGGGCCTCGGCATACTTGATATTGAGAGGTTTGGCACGGCACTGCGCCTAAGGTGGCTGTGGTTCCATTGGAGACAACCCAACAGACCATGGGTGAAACTTGGTGATCCATGCAGCGATGACGACCGGCTCCTGTTCCAAACTTGTGTGACAATCATGGTGGGGAATGGGGCAAGGACGCAGTTCTGGTCCGATAGATGGTTGGAGGGGAAAGCACCAAAGGAAATGGCCCCAAATATTTTCAGGTTGGCAACAAGGAAAAACGTCACGGTGGAAGCCGGATTACAGAACAATATATGGATGAGAGGGCTGAGGCGGATAAACGAGCCCATGATGGAGTACTATAATCTTTGGGAAAGGCTACAAGAGGTGCAGCTCAATAACAACGAACATTCCATCACATGAAACCTGACGGCAAATGGAGAGTACACATCTCGGTCAGCATATGAATTTCAATTCCTTGGTTCTTACAAAACAATGAAATGGAGCAAGTTGTGGGTGGTCAAGGCGGAGCAAAAATGCAAGTTCCACATCTGGTTGCTGCTGCAAGGAAAGGTAAACACAGCGGATGTCTTGATCAACAAAGGAATGGTTGTGGGGAAGACGTGCAACGTATGCATCATGATGAAACAGCGGCACATATGACGCTGGGATGCCACTATGCACAAGCGGTCTGGGCAGAGGTGGCAGCGTGGCTTGGATTGCCGGGCATTCAACCATCCTCACCAAACAATGACTTTGTCAAATGGTGGTGTGCGGCAAGTCAGATGTGGACGGCCCAGGACAAGAAGAAGATCGTGCAAGCAATAATCTGTACATGTTGGAATCTCTCGAAGGAAAGGAACCAGAGGCGTTTTGAAGGGAAAGCCATGGGTTTCAAGGAGGTCTTTCAGTTGATCAAGCATGACGTGCAGCTTTTTAGGCTTGCAGGTGAACACATTTTTGGGGAGACAGACCTTTGTGTAGCACCAAGTCGAAAATGTAAATAAAGTCTGGCCAGGTCAAGGCGGAACGGTTGTCTTTCACTCCTTACTGAAATGAAAAGGCAGAACAACTGCCGGGTTACGTTCAAAAAAAAAAAAACTTTATCTACACAAAACGGACAAAATCAGTTGGAATGAAGCATAACATTGCACGTTTACCAAATCATGAATTCCACTACTTACCTTGGTACTTTGGTTTCTTCCAATGCTTCAGATTTCAGGTCGATGTGAGTGGTCCCTAGGCATAACAAACACAGGTTCAAAGCTCATGGTCGTTTTGATCCACTCAAACCATCCAGCGAATGGGACTACTATATATACACTGAGACCAGCAGTTGTTGCTGGAAAATCACCCCAGAGCTACCCGTTGTTCATTCGTCTATCATGAATTCACTTCAATACTTGCATGCTATGTTTTGCTTGATAATGCTAAAGTCGTGTCCCCTGCAGGACATAAGGACGGAGTGAGGTAGTGGCACTATGCTTCTTCGGTAGTACTCCTAATTCGGTTCAATCGAATTTGCAGCCCAGAAGGTTTAAGCATACTACAGGTTACTGAACATTTCCGAACTAAATCAAACGAGCTTGAAAGTGGTCAACGAAGTGTGATGGCCAAACGAGAGAACCGCACCATGGGCCGAACCAGATACTGTGGCTAAAGCGGGCCTCCAAATTCCCCGAACTCTAATCCGAATCCGATGCCGCACTGATTGGGCCACAACCGGATGACGTCCGTGTATCTTTCACGGTCTTCCCGTGCCGACCTCCCGGTCAGCCGCTCCCGTCCTTTTCCTTGCCCCCGAAGGCGCCGGCGCTGGCATCGATCGCCGCACCGGCGATTCGCGCTCCCGCAGCGGATTCGGTGCGGCAGACGTACGCGGACGCGAGGCGCAGACCCCAGAAATATTCCACTTGTCCCCGTCGAGGCCTCGTCAACCGCGCGGCGCACGCCTTCCTTTCCCTTTCCTCTCCTCTGTTCCCGAGTACAAGAGTAAAGTAAACGGCGCCAGATAGCCTTCGCCTCCTCGCCACTGGAGGTCCGTCCCCGATTGAGCACAAAAAGGAGAGCAAGCACCTGAGGGATCAGATCAGTCGCGCCCCTATCATCCCATCATTTGACAGAGCCGACGCTTCGGTTCCGTTCCGGGCAGGCAGCAGGCAGCAACAGCGATCGATGGCAGCGCCGTCGTGGGCTACTCCGCCGCCGGGGTACCCGCACGGGCAGGGGCAGGCGCACGGGTACGGCAACCAGCAGCTGGCCGCGCCGCACCCGCAGGCTACGGCGGTGGCCGTGACCTCGGCGAGCAACGGCGTGGGCAACCCCTACGTCGTCGTCACCCCCGCGGCCGCGACGCCGTCCCCCTGCCAGAGTACGTGCACCTGCAAATCAAATCCGCTCAATCTTCTACACCCCGTGCGCAGATTGCTCGAGCTCGTGTTGACGTGTTTGTGTGCGTTGCAGCCGTGATGAAGGCGCTGGGCCGGTACGGCAAGCTGCTGGAGGACGGCACCCGCAAGGCGGCCGACACCACCGGCAACATCTGGCACCACCGTAAGTTCGCTCAATCCTCCGATCCTTTTTCCTCTCTGCCTGTCACATCAGATCAGTTCTTCTCAAGCCGACTGACACACCTGAACTTTGCGTTCTTTGGACAGTCCGGACGGCGCCGAACATCGCGGACGCGGCGGTGGCGCGGCTGGCGCAGGGGACGAAGGTGTACGCGGAGGGCGGGCACGACAGGGTGTTCCACCAGACGTTCGGCGCCGTGCCCGGGGAGAAGCTGCGCAAGGCCTACGCATGCTACCTCTCCACCTCGTCCGGACCCGTCATCGGCACGCTCTACGTCTCCACGGCGCGCCTCGCCTTCTGCAGCGACAACCCGCTCTGCTACCAGGGCCCGGCCGGACAGCCGGTCGAGTGCATGTACTACAAGGCAAGTTCAGACAGTGTTTTCAGTGTCAATTCGTTCAGGCAGTGGTTCACACACAGCAACAATTGTTCAGTTCAGTTCAGTGACTGGTCACTCACTGATGAGTGATCAATCAGTGCACAGAGCTGCAATTCTAGGCGAGTCCAAGATGCTGCTCTGAACTGATTTTCTGTTTGCGAAATTGACTTGCAGGTGGTGCTTCCCCTGAGCCAGGTGGTGTCAGTGAACCCTTCCGCCAGCACGCGCAACAGGGCCGAGAGGTACATCCAGGTCACCACCATGGACAACCACGAGTTCTGGTTCATGGGATTCGTGAACTACGACAAGGCTCTCAAGAATCTCTACGAAGCTATGCAGAACCGCGATGTCCACGGCCACCACCACAGCTGATTCCATGTCGGTTTGATCCTATCACTGTACTGTTATTGTACTCATTTGCTGATGATCTGTGAGACTGGCCTTCATTATCTCGATTTGTTGTTCTTGAATAAGACAGACACTGATAAATCCTGATGTGCTCCTGTGTACTTGTGTTGCTACCTATAATTAAGTGCAGTCAACATAACTCTGAGTATAAATATTGCTTTAGCTGTTCTCACTCCTTTCGATGTCATTATACTCTGCTGAGCATGAACCATGAACCTCCAATACAAAGTGCAACTTTACAGCAGCATAGTACACCATAGAAGCCGCTACTTCCGCATCGATCGTGTACAATAACGAGTAGCAAATGCAAAACTTATATAGGCTCAGCTGAAGCTAAGTGACTACTGTCTCACGATTTACAACAACATGGCATAGGAAAACTGTTGTTGGCGGTAGCGCGTCGGCGTTGATCTATAACTGTTCATCATGGGATCAATATATGTTGGAGCTGGCAGGATGTGTGTACAACTCAGTGATGCGGTGGAGGCGCGCGGATGCATCAGATGAGCTGGTGCGGGCTTTCGTGGGCGTGTGCGGTCTGGTCGATGGAGTCGACGCGGTTCTTGAGCGCGGCGAGCTTGCCCTTGACGCTGAGGTCGATGACGTGCGAGTCGTCGGTGCCGTAGCATATGACGAAGCCGGCGATGAGGGACGGGTCGACGACGTTCTCGAGCTTGAGGTTGACGAAGCCCGTGATCCGGCGCATCTTGCGCGCGATGAGCTCGGTCTGGCGCGCGTCGAGCTCCACGGCGGAGGTCACGACCACCCGCAGCGCCAGCATCTGCGGCGGCGGCGTCATCGGCGGCGACGCCGGAGGCGCGGCGCTGTCCTCGGCCTCCGCGACGGAGGAGGAGGAGGAGGACACGCACCCGTGCCGGTCGAGGAACGAGCGCAGGAAGTCGAGCGTGAGCGGCTTGAACGGCGGCGCCGGCCCCGCGGCCGGGACGGCGGCGCCGGCTGCCCCGTCGTACTCGGCGCCGACGTAGCTGCTGGCCCGGCGCAGCGTCTGCGCCTGCCACCTCGGGGAACGCCCCGCGGCGGCGGTGCTCGGGCCGTCGAAGCGCACGGACGCCGGCATGAGCTGGCGCGCGTCGGCGTGGAGGCCGCTCTCCTTCGCCGCCGGGAACACCGGGTGGCCCCCGGGGTTGATGGGCTGGTTCAAGATGTTCATCGCTCTGCAGTAGCGCATTCCGGCGTCAGTGAATTGCATCGAGACAAAAACTCCCCGATAATTCAGTTCAAACAATGGTCATCGACGTGAACGCACTAGCATGGACTAACTTGCAATTGCGCACGAAAATTAAACGAATTCATCCAACACCAAACCACATGATACTACCAACAAGAACAAGAGCAACAGCGAAATTAGAGCAGTTATTAGAAGAACTACCATCACATCGCGAAAAGAACAAAATACACGGGCACCGATGCTAACCTGCGGAGTAGCAAAGCTCGTCACAAGCAGCCGGCGATCGAGCGATCGACTGATCGGAGGAAGTAGCAGAAGCGAGAAAGAGAGAGCAGAGAAAGAAGCCAACTGGGGCAGGGGACTGCGGCGGCGTTGCCGGGCAAGGGGTGGTAATACTACTACTAGCGAGGTGAGGTTCAGAACTGCAGATAGGCCAAGCGGGTAGTGGCCTGGGTGGGGGGATAAGGTAGGGTAGCTGGCAGCTGGTGCGGAGCGGGCGCGCCGGGAGGAGGACGGGAGAATTTGGCGTGCACACGATGCGGCCCCGGCAGCCGCACACGCCCCATCCGGGGAAATCCGCGCGCCGCGCCTGCCAATCCCCGTGTGGTCACCGGTCATTCCATCACGCGATCCCCGGAGAGGCCGTGCATAATGTCTCCGGTGGCTTGCAGGTACGCAAGGCTAAGACATTATGCACGCACCCAGGCGGCGCCGAGCGCGACGGGTCGTCACGTTTTTGGACGGCCGCGCGCACACAAGATAGAAGAAAAAGGGCGCTGTATTTTTCACGGACGCGGAGGCCCGCATGTGGCTGCCACACCACATGCCGTGTGGTCACCGTGTTGCGGCTGAGATTTTTTGGTCTCGCGCCCGAACGCATATGAAGAACTGAGAACTTTTGCCAAGAAAAATGTTCTCATTCCGGTTGCAGCCAAGTTCTGGTTTCTGGGGTGGCAGAGACACTGCCCGTACGCCGCGAGTTTGTGACTTTTGCCCGTCGTGGCTCTCTGTGATCGGTGCTCACAAACATCCAGCTGAGTTAGACGCATAGAACAAGCAGAGTCGCCGCGGACGCGGACCAGATCTTGTGCGTGCTCTCTCTATAAACGCATACTTCCAGACACGGTACAATCCTGGCGACATGGCATATACTGCTAGCTTCATGTCCCATTTTTCACATGCTCCCAGACACGGTACCATCAATTTTTCACGTTCTTTTACCGTTCAGAAGAAGAAGTTTTCAACGTTCGTCCATTTCAAAAAGGAAAAAAAAAACACCTTTTTTTTTCCCCTGCCGTGCATGAATGAAGACATTTGGGCCGGTATCCTCTCGGCCTGAAGCCATCATCTTGAGCCCGGGGTGGCCTTAAGGCTTAAGGGCCATATATTTCTGTGACTATAGAAATAGGTGTTCATTTCTTATCTTTTAAAATAAATAAAATATATATTTCATCGAGCAAACAAAAAATGTCTTAGCCTTGCGTACAATAATTTGATTAGCTTTCATCAAGTCACCGGAGAGGCCGTCACACCACCTTCACCACCATTTGTCTTTTGATGTAGTCTCCCACTGCAAGACAGATTGTTGAGTTTGTATCGTAACCTAGGACAGATATCTACTTTCATCCCTGAACTTTGTTTGAAGTTCAAATTCATCAACGAATGTCATGTGTGTCGTTTTCTTCTTGCCCCCCCCCCCCCCCCCCCCCCCCCCCCCCTCCCTCCCTCTCTCTCTGCAAATCCATCATCGGTAGGCATCCTACATGACTTAGGATGCCTTGGTACGAGTAGGGCTGAAAGTGGGATGGGATATTCCCGTCCCGACCGGCTACCGTATCCTGTTTTTTCCCGATCGTTTTCGAATGGACAGGAAATAAACAGGACGGGACGGAAACAGGATGGAAAAAACGGGACGCAGGATCGAAAACGATTTGACCCTTTTCCCCAATGGCCATAGCCCATATAGGACTCTCCTGAGTGGGTTTGCTGAAATAGGACCGGCCCATCACCCAAGTTCGCTTAAATAGGACTCCAGACGACCATTCCGGCCTGCTAGGCTCAATGACACGGGAAATGACTTGTTTGTCCCTCTGTACATGAGAATAGAAATTCCTGTTTTACCCCTTGTTAGTATCCCACCCCGTCGGTCCTAAAAGTAAAAAAAAAAAAGTATCCCGCCCCGTCCGCCTCAGTTTCCCGCTCTTTGGCGCCGCCGCCAGCAGCTGCTCCCCCGTGATTTCATTTCTGCCAAGGTATACACCGGTGCTATCGTCCGGGCATACACCGTGTCGGGAGTTGAACTATGCCGCACCAACTCATCTCGTTTCGCCAAAAATGGCCCTTGTACGCAACATCCTACACAGAGAACCATGCTCGCAATCTGATTGCGCAAGGTAGGTTGGACTTCGCAAAGAACCCTGTATGTCTGACGATGCAATTGCCGTAGACCACAGAGATGTCCCAAGGGTGTAGGCTCCAGACTGATACACCATATGCCAAAATATACATGCCGCTAACAACGATCGTGTATGTCAGTAATTTGAATAGAGTATACCAAATCATTTGAGCCGTCCCAGAGGCTGGTCCCGCCTGTCATTGAGCGTGTGCCAAAGTTTCGTACGTGCAACGGATGCCCCCGCGTGGCCGCTCGTGCTTACTCTCCCGTGGTGACACGCGTCCCACCCGAAGCTTCCGGATCCGGGGCGAACCAGACGGGCCTCCTCTCCTCCCGCTGGGTCCCGCTTGGCAGTGAGACGTCTTTTGAATGCCAAGGGACGGCCCTATCCTCTCGTCCAGGTGGAGCCCGTTTGCCAGTGAGACGTCTTTTGAATGCCAAGAGACTGCCCTTTCCTCTCCCCGTCCCCTATAAAACATGATGCGCCGCCCCATTGTCACTGCGCTTAGCCTCATCGACTGCATCAGGTAACCGCGAACGCCTCGTCCTCCGGCCGTGCTCCGCCGCCTCGCGTCTTCTTCTCCGGTCGTGCTCCGCTGCCTCGATGGCTCCCTCATCCAACCGGGAACGCCTCGTCCTCGGAGGTAGTAGTGGTGGCGGCTCCTCCAGCCGCGGGCAAGGTGTTCCCGCACCGCCGCCTGGTTTAGATGGCGGCTCGTCGTCTGTAGGTTTTTCTTCTCCTTCTCGTTGATTTTCTTTTCCTTAAGGTTGGTTTGTTCTAATGTTTTGTTTGGTGATTTGCAGGGCGGCTGTCGCGAGGCACGCCTGGAGCGGCCGGCGTCGCCATTGCCGTTGCATGCAGAGGAGGAACGCCCAGCGTCGCCATGGGCGCCATGGCCGGACCAGCCTGTGGTGGCCCCCGTGGTGGCCCCCGTGCCGGCCGCCGTGGTGGACCCCGTGGACGTGGAGGAGGAGGGTGGCGCCCAGCCCGGCGGCGACGACAACGACTATTTGTTGGAGGACGACGAGTTCGACTTGACTTCATCAGACGAGGAGGGATTCAAACACGACCCGAAGTACAAGGTCAAGTACCGGGATATGCCGTCCGGCCTCGTCTGGTACGAGTGCCCTTTCTGCCCGGAGCAGAAATGGTTCTCTTCTTTGCTGAAGCTGACGGAACACGTCCTCGAGTTCGTGGCGCAGGGCAACGAGCTTCCGAACGGCCAGCTGAACGAGGAGGCCATGAACCACCACTGCTTCGCCGTGGCGCGGGGCTGGGCATAGGCCCCTCTGGTCTACGGTTAATTGGGTTCGCGTCTGGGTCGAGTTTGTGAGTTCGCGTTGTCGTTCGCGTTCACGTTTGGGTCCAGTTTTCGAGTTCGCGTACGCATTAGCGTTCGCGTTCGCGTCCATGTAATCGCAGGAAAAACGATCATTTTAGAACTGCCACTTTGTGCACTGATTTTACGCATGTTTTCTCGTATACCACGGGGATGCCGCAAAAGTGTAGGCCCAAAAATGATACACCATATGCCAAAATAGACATGCCGCTAACAACGATCGTGTATGTCTGTAAATTATACAGCGTATACCATATCAAAGGAGCCGTGCGACGCTGGAACGCTCGGCTCGTTCCCACTGAGAAGTGGGTCCTGTGACTTTAGGGGGACCACAGAGCAGTGTCGAATGGCAGACACCTGCTACGTTGACATAGTAAATACCAGCAGCATTTCATTAGTTGCACATGTAAAAGAAGTTTTGAAAAAATTCACAAAAATCAAGGATCATCGTTGAATCAAACTTTACACCAGTCCGCAAAATATCGCTTCAAAATTAATTATATTTTTCGATATACAGAAAACATAAGGAATGAGTGTTTTTTCCATTCTTTTGACGATTTGTTTCTCCCGAAACACGACGAATTTTCAGGTAAAAATTGACAAGGGAATGTTCCGTGACATTTCAAACCACTGTGATTTTTGTTTATTTTTTTGGATTTTGGATCCACTGAACTGTTTTCAAAATGGACAACTACCAATACATCAACATGATAGTTTGACTCAGAATCGGGGTTACGTAGATAATTACGTGTCTAAAAATTCCAAATAATCGTTTTGGAAATTTTAACATGTTAGGCTGCCTAAATTGATCGTCCCCACAAAATTGGAGCGTCAGATTCGATTTCCGGGATGATTTTGGAAAATGTGAAATTTGTGATGGAAAATGAGAAAAGGTTAATGGCTGGGTAAGTTCTACTACATAACCTCAAATTGTCCAACAATGCTGAAGCAGGAAAGGGATGATTTTTGTAAGGCTATAGGAAAAAAAAAGAACTCGTTTGGCGCGAGTACGAAAGATTATTGCATGTTTGAATGTTTCTCTGCGAATCAAAAGAACAAACAGTGGATGATAACAGGTATACACCTAACAATATAAGTGGTATACGTTCGAGTACTGTCAAACATCGGCAACATAAACCAACAGGCATACACCCCATACAATACCCGGTGTACACGGGATGAACGTAACGGATACTCTGAGGAGCTTACACGGTTGTGGTTATCGTCATACAGCGCAACAGATGTTATCAGCTGTGCTGCTGAATAACTCTCCTGATGCTTCGGCATCGGCGATCCAATAGATTGAAATCGTGTATAGAACAAGATACCTTTGCTGGTTTTGAAACCGTGTACACACGTGTCACTAAAAGTGTATGGCTTTTTAATGTGGGGCGCCGTTGGCGGAGGTCGTTGCGGGTCCTGAGGGGGATGTGCATCGCCCGAGGGGCATCGTCTCGCCTGCCGCGGGGTGATAAAAGCGCCGCTGCGGACGTCCTGCTTCTCCGGTTCCCCATTCTTCCTCTGCGGTTTCTAGCCCTTGCGGTTTCAATTTCCGACTTCTAGCCTTGTTGCGATTTGCGAACTGGTCTCTTGCTTCTCGCTTTGACTTCCTGATCCATTCCGTTGCCATGGCCACTGAACGGCGCTCCCGCCGCAACCGTAGGTCGACGCCGGGCAATCCGTCCCAGCCGCCCGCGGCTGCGGCGACGGCGGGTACGGCTTTGCCCCGGTCTGCATACTCGTCGGAGGAGAGCCTTGCGCAGGTGCGGTTGCATCTGCCGCTCCCCGACGACGAGGCTCGCTTTGTGGCTCGCCCGGCGACCGCCACGGTCAGTCCGGACCACGACCGAGGAGAGATCGTCTCGTTCCTCCCCTTCGTGCTCGCCGGCGCTCTCCAGCCGTTCTCCGCCTTCGTCAAGGAGGTCCTGCTCCAGTACCAGATCAAACTGGCGCACCTCAGTCCCAACTCCATTCTGATCCTCGCGGTGTTCGCCCACCTTTGTGAGGCCTTCGTGGGGGTGCAGCCCCTGCGTCGAGATGTCCAAGCTTGATAGCGAACGCGTCGCGTTCGACGAGGTTCGCCGTGAGGCCGACAGGCGGGAGAAGCATGTGGCTAACCGGGAGCAGCTTGTGGAGATCTGCGAGGACACCGCGAAGAAGAAGGAGAAACGCCTGACGAAACTGGAGTCGGCCTAGGCAGCTCGCCAGCTTGCTATCGAGCGCCGCGAAGAGGGGCAGGACATTCGTGAGAGAGGACTGGAGTCCCGACGGGACGAGCTGCGACAGGAGGAGTTCAGGCAGGACGGGGTGGCGGGCGACTTAGCACGCTGCGAGCGCGAACACGCGGCCCGCATGGCGAGTCTCAAGGCCCTGGAGGAGACCTTGAAGAAGCGGGAGGAGCATGCCGCCGCGACTCTCACAGAAGCCCGGAACGTGGCCAGCCTGCAGGTGGTGCGGATCCGCGGCGAGGCCCTCAAGGAGTCGGAGGGCTTGATTGCCCAGCGCGACACCACCATCCAGCAGCAGGCCGCTCGCATCTAGGAACTGGAGGATGCCAAGGACAAGGACTACATCCGAATCCACAACCTTGAGGAGCAGGTGAGGGGGTATTTCGACGCGCAGACGAAGGTGCGTCAGCTGACGGCGAAGGTGCAGGACCTGAACCAACAGCTCCAGCAAGCCGGGTCCGCGGGTGATGCTGGTCCTTCCTCTACAGCTGCCATCGACACCGAGTGGGGTACCGAGCGCAAGCGCTTGACGGAGATGGCGATGGATGTTTACCGCCGCATCAACCGGGGCCTGGAAGCGGCTGGCATGGCTCAGCTCGACATCGGCGGGACGGATCCCACCATCAGCCATGTCGTCCACGCCATGATGCCGCTTGCCCAGTTCTTCGAGGGGTTCAAGGATAAAATGCAGGCGCGCCTCGCGCAGGAGGGCGAGGAGGCCATGAAGTCCGTCGCCGAGGATCTGCTCACCCTCGTCCTGGAGAACAATGATGAGTTCCCGTTGGACGTGTTCCTGCAGGGGCCTGAGCCACACGAGAAGCGGCGCCACGAGAAGCGCGTCAAGGAGATCGTCGACAACCTGGTGAAGATGTACGTCCCAGAACATGGAGAGGGGCCTGCGAGCCCGGCTTAGGGGGAGGGCCCCCCTTGTAATGCTTGTTTAGGAAAACTGCAGCATCAGAACGTTGTGCCCAAGTATGGGGCCTTTAAATTTAATCTTGTTTAAGTCGTTAGTTTCCAAGCGATGTCTTGTGTTTCGTCGTCGAAACAATCTTTAGGTGCATCAATTGTGTCATCTCCTTCAGATTATCACTGTATATGTTAAAATTATTCGGTGTATGCTACTCTGGTTTGATTTTTACAAAAGGTGTATACACTGGTACCGACCGTGTATATCTAACTAATCTAGGGCCCTCGGGTAGCCGTGCGACGCGGGGCTTCTTGGCTCATCCCCACTGATAAGCGGGTCCGGGTATGATATTGGGGCCACAAACCAGTGAGGAATGGCGGACATCGCGGACATCCACATATTAAGAACCAGAAGTATTTCATTAGTTGCACATGGAAAATCGGTTTCGAAAAAAAATTAAAAATCCAGGATCGCCTTGGAAGCACATTTTACACCTGTCCCAAAAGTTTCGCATCGAAATTAAACCTATATTGCGAATTACAAAATAAAAAGTAATTAGTGTTTTTTTTCATTGTTTCCACTATTTGTATCTCCCGAAATGCGTCGAATTTTAGGCTCAAAATTGGCAAGGGACTGTTCCATGCCATTTCAAACCACTGTGATTGTTTATTATTTTTTTTTGACATTTGATACATTGAAGTGTGTTCAGAATGGAGCACTCACAAGACATCAACATGGTTTCTTGACTAAGAATCATGGATAGGTGGATAATCTAGTGTTGGAAAGTCTCATAAAATTCATCCGGATATATACACGTGTAGAGGTGTCGTAAATGATCGTCCCCACAAAATTGCATCGACAGATTCGATTTATTGGATGATTAACAAAAAATGTTTACTCGGGCCTCCACAAGTGTACTCTGAAGAAACAAAGAGGATACACGTTCAGAGTTATAGGTCTGAACAACGAAACAAAGAGGATACACGTACAGAGTTATAGGTCTAAATATTAGTGTATATCCATTAAATCTAGCGGTGTATAGGCGGTGGTCGACACAACGAAAACGCACGTCATACACGCGATGCTAATTAAAATTTTGCGGCACTTTCTTTATGTAACTTTATGGAGCCCGGACAGGAGAGGAGGCTGGTGCTCACACAGCAATCCGCTGCCCTGGATCACAGACCAATCAAATTCATTCTTGTTGCTATTAGAGGATGCATATAATTTTGTTTTCTTTTGCTGCCGGGCGCAATTCTGTTACTTCGTCACTGGATGCCTCCCAAAATGTAATTAAAATTAATCCTATATTGCGAACTACAAAATATTGTATATCCTTTCATCCAAACGGTGCATACGCGTTAGTCTACACTACTAAATAGCACGTGATACACTCTATGGAGGACTGTGATATTTTGTGCCAAAGTTCTAATGAGGTACAAGCCGAAAATGAGATCATTTTCGTGCCTGCCTTGTGACAGTAAAGTTAAAGAAAGGACACCAGCCATGACTGAAGGTTAGGTTCTGTTTTGTAATGTTCGATGCATATTCCATTATGTTAATCTTTCAACATTACTAGACAGAGAAGTATAATAACAAGATCCAAATTTTGCAGATGAATATAATAACAAGATCCTGTGTGGCTGCTCATTCAACATTAGAATGTCAGAGATTACTGACGATGAGAGGAAGAGGCTGCTGAGTAGACTTAAGTCTGGTGAGAGGATCACAATGAAGCCTCTTGTCCATAGGCTCACTGCTACACATGTTGACAAGTATGTGCTGGTAAGTAATCATCTGAAAGAATCAATATTAGTTCATATCGTAGTGTTTGTACGTTGGATTCAGTTGTAGCAACCTTCCATGCAAGCAGAGATTGAAGAAGAGTGTCGCTGAGGAGCTGAATCTGCAAAAGTCGGGGACTATTCAATTTAGAGTGCCTAAAGAACCATGTTGCCACGATGTCAGCTATAAGATCATGACTGATGGCCGTGCTTCGTGCCAATGGAAGGACGTTGTCGAAGTACACCGCCTTATTGTAGGTCAGCTTTTGGTGCTTGCTCCAACCCTGGAAGAAGATGATCCTGTTCTTCTTCTTTATGAAGTCTGAATGTAGTTTGTCTTTTGTTTTGCATCGGACCCCGTGTTAGCTTGACAATGGTCAGATGAATTGTTGTGCTTGTATGAACTTGCTGACACTTGGTGCTGCTTAAATCTTTTTCCTGTATCCGCCTTGGTTGGGACGCGTTAACCGGATAGTTGTGACGTCAACTATGAAAACACGAACTCGTTTGGCGTCAGTACGTTAGATCTATGCATGTTTATGAACGTTTAATTGCGATTAAAAAACAATTGGTGTGGCGACTGGCGAAGCAAGAACAGCAGCGTGTGTCGGCGCCTGACACATGGGCCCAGAAATAGCTCCGTCTCTAGTCGCATGCAAATCCAGTGTAGACGTTTTGTCAATCTCCAGTGTAGACAGTAATGGGAAATCGGTGTATGCTTGACCAGTGTGAGCCTTTTGTACAATGTTTCGCCAAGAGTCCAGTGTATGCCTAGGATTTTTCGTGATGTATTCATTAGTTTTCACCGATTCATCTTCGGGTCCACACGGCAGTGACCGAGTGGGCGGTTTTTTGGTCAAAATATATAAGGCGAACCACCTTATTCCCGCCGCTGCAGCCGTCACCGTCTGTTTCGCATTCGCACCCCCAACTTCCCGATAGTCGCCCCCCTCGCGCCCCTCCGACTTCCACTTCGCCGTTGCCCACTTCCCGACAGTCGCCCCCCCTCGCCCCACTCCGACTTCCACTTCGCCATCGTCCACTTCCTGACAGTCGCCCCCCTGGCCCCCCGACTTCCACTTCGCCATCGCCGACAGTCGTCTCCGCCGCGTCACCTCGTCGAGCGCCCGATGGCCCCTTGTCGGAAGCGGAAGAAGGTTGGTTTTAGTTTTCCGATTTCTTGCATTGCGAATCTCTCAGATTGTAATCCGATTTGCCTGGTTGTCTTCTTGTCTGTTCAAATCCGATCAGGATCTTATGGAGTCCCACCAAGATTCAGTACCCGGTGAGAGTAGTCGGCGCGGCAAGAGGGGAATCGAGCGCGATTCCTCAAAGGTGGATTCTTCACGTCCTACCAAGCGGCTGCGTTCATCATCCTACCGTGCTGCGGCTTCGGATGATTCTGAAGACACTGTTTCCGTAGGTTTTCCGACTTATAATCTCATCGTAGCATTGCGGTTGTTGTGTTTTTTTTCGAAGTAATGCAATAACCGTGTGGAGAGAATAGGAGCAAGCAATTTATTCTGCCACATAGGATCGATTGCTGCCCGGTGTTCATTCTGACTCAATTTAAATGTTTAGTGACCGTTTGCTGCTCTAATGCTGTGTATGCGCAGTGTAGGCTCAATGAAATTGTTGGTGTAGGTCGCCTCCGTTTCTTTGATGTCGTGTAGGCTCAGTTTAATGTCAATCCATATTTGTTCGCAGGAAGATGAGGTTCCCTTGGCCAAAGTCTGCATCAGGTGTAACCCAAAGAAGGCTACTGACACAATTCAGATGCTGACACCTGATCAACACCATGAGATTTGTAAAATTGGTTTCAAAGACTTTTTGAAGCTTACGACAGATGGTCTTGGCAGTCGTGAGCTCCTTGTATGGTTAATGGACCGCATTGATCCTGTCGATATGTGCATCCATATTGAAGGAGGAAGGAAGTTGTACTTCACACCCCGTGATGTGCATCTCGTACTTGGACTTCCTCACACACTGGCTATGGTTTGCCGGGCGCACTTCAATATTCCTGACAAGTTTGTTAAGGTGAAAGGAGTTTATGTGAAGAAGAAAGGTGACATCAGTGTGGAATGTCTGCAGGCAGAGATTCTGAAGAAGAACTGTGATGTCTTTACTTGGCGATGTTTCTTCATGATCCTTTCTGCTAGGTTCTTGTTTCCCACTGGGAAGTATAATGTGGGGCAGAGGGATATTGAGTTTGGAATGGACCCAACCAAGCTCGGTGGAGTTGATGTTTCACAAGGTGTTTGGAATTTCCTCCAGAAGGCCGTGAAGGACTGGCATAACCGGGACAAGAGAATCCAGAACCCTGCGATTCAAGGATGCGGCCTTTTCCTGATTGTAACTTTTGGTCGCCATCTTTCCTCCTAACTTGCCATTGATTGTTTGAAGCATATAATTGAGCATTGGTTAATTTCATGCATTCAGTTATTCTATCTGGACAATCTCCGCCACCAGATCACCCAGGCAGAACCTCACAAATACCCGCGGTCTTCGTACTACACAACTTAGATGCTGCAAACAATCATCAAAGATACGAGGTTCATCGACAGCAACGGCAACATTCAGTTCACTAAACTGCCGGTGCGTCCCCTGCTTCTCAGTTTAAGTCCCAAGTAGTGGAAATCTTTGTTTCTCATCGTTTTGCTTTGACGTAATCTCTTATATTTCGTTTACGCCCTTGGTGGATGTAGTTGAAGTCCCGTGGCAACACTATCTACGGAGTTGGATTAGCTCATCGTGAAGATGGCAAATCACCTGCCGCGCAAGAAGGTGTAAGCCCATTCCATCTTCCAAGCATGCGTGAACTGGTGGCTGCCATCTTTAGCGACCTCAGTCCAAGCGCCCGCATCCAGGCACAAGAAGCATTGGACAAGTATGATGCCGAATCGATTGTAGTACAAAATAGGATTGCCGCAGAACAGAGGAGGCTTTGCAACAGGCAGCTTGAATTGGCGCATTTTATTGTCAATCTGTTTCGTCAGAATCGAACTACCCAGGAAGCAAAAGTTCCATGCCCGCTGCAAATAGGCAAGTATACCGTGGACCATTATCCCGTTTCGTCACTATAGTCTCAGCATGATCTTAATTTTATTTTTCTCTGTCCAGTTCCTCCTGATCAGGATATCCCGGATGATACAAACACAGATCGTTCTGGCTTCTCTATGACCACGCGGAGAAGGCAGACACTTCAGCATGACAAGGCTCATGGGACTGAGAAGCCATATTCTGCAGCTGCTCCACAGCATGACAATGTAAATGTTTCTAGCATGGCAAACTCAGATGATCGGATGGAGAAGTCACATTCTCCAGGTGCTGGGGAGCATGAAAAAGAAGATGAGCATGAGAAAGAAGATGAGCAGCCTGAAGATGAAGATCATGATGCTGCCAAGGCAAACTCAGATGGTCTGATTCAGAAGCCACCTTCTCCAGCTGCTAAGGATCATGAAAAAGAAGATGAGCAAGAAAAAGATGATCAGCCTGAAAATGAAGATCATGTTGAAGAGCATGAAGATGAAGATCATGCTGAAGAGCATGAAGATCATTCCAAGGCAAACTCAGTTGGTCTGAATGAGAAGCCACAATCTCCAATTGTTGTACTTATTAGTGAGAAGACACATTCTCCATCTGCTGGAGAGCATGAAGATGAAGATCCGCTTGCCAAGTCGGCAAATGTTATGAGTGAGAAGTACCAGGCTCCATCTGCTGAAGAGGCTGAAAATGAAGATCGTGGTGCCAAGGCAAACTCAGATGTTGTGACTCAGAAGCCACATTCTCCAGCTGCTCAACAGCCTGAAAATGAAGAACAATCTGCCAAGGCAAACTCAGATGGTGTGAGTGAGAAGCCAAAATCTCCTACTGCTGAAGAGAATGAAGATGAACATATTGCTGCCCACAATCTTCAACTGCTGAAGAGCATGAAGGCAAAGAAGCCAGATGATATGACTGAGAAAGCACAGTCTCCACATTCTCCACCTGCTGCTGAGGGGGATAGAGAAGAGGAAAAATCTTCGACGACTGGTGCTGAAAAAGAAATTATTTCTAATGGACCTCATGCTGATTCCAGCAAAGGCAATTTGACACAATTGATTTCCATTTGTGTGTGTTCGAGCTATTGTGCTGATAATTGTGTGCGCCCTTTGCAGTGACCAATGAGACGGAGGATGTTGGGGCCAAACTTCCTGAGACCGGCGCTGGAAATTCCGGTTAGTCTTCCACAAAGCGTATGCAGCAAAGTTGTAGGTCGGAACTTTATTGAGTGTATGCAGTGGCACTTGTGTGCCGGATTATAACGTATTCGACAGTCGTACTGGTACTTTAGTCCCTTTTTTTCGCGGTGGTGTCCTACTACAAACAATAAGACAATTAGAGTGTCTTCTGCAGATTCAACAAACTCTGATTTCGATTACACTTCCTTTCTCAACTTTGGAGAAGTGCCGCCTGTTTTGGAGTATGAAATTGCAATGAATAACATCCATTATGTACTGCAAGATCTTGATTTTACGAACCAAGCAGAAAATGAATCCGATGGTGATGCACGAAATATTGCTGCTACTGAGTCTGCACGCGACACTGAGACCGTAAGTCCACTCTTCCCAAGTCCATTACCTAGAACTCTCTCGTTAAAGTGTTGATTGTGTCTGAAAAGGTAGAACTCTTAGTTGTGGAGAGTACGTTGCTTCCTTTTGTTGATTGTCGTGTCAGTCTCGGTTTGCTTCTTCTGCTGAACTTGTTATTTTCTTTATTGTTTCCCTAATAGCTGCCTTTTGCTTTATTTTCCGATTATCATACTGTCATGGATCTGCCTTTTGCTTTATTTTTTGTTTTCCAGAATCAGGTGCGCACGTTCCCGGCACTCATCATTCCCAACAAGAGAGCATCAGCTGACTCAGAAGTAACATTGGCCCTCCGTGAGCTCGTGTTTCACTCCAAGTACGAAAAGTAAGCTCTTGGTCGAATCAAAGGTCCAGATGCAGTTAAGTGTACATGTGTTTGGACCCTTAACTTATGAAACCCTTTTTTGCAGGACCGACCTGATGCAGTATGGATTCACCGTTGTTGCAGACGGTGGGTATCTCCGGCAGTCGTTTGCAGATGGCGAATGCACTGACTATGATTTCTTGGATGCTTTTGTTCGATGTGTCGATTCTGACGACAAGATCCACAGGCATAATTTACGCGAGGAAAGGCTGATTATTAACCCTACAACACGGTTAGTGTACCGATCGACCCTGTATCTGGACGTTTACTTTGTGTCCCCTTTGTACCGTGTCATTATGAATTGATGAGAGCTATTTCTATGTCGTGTCTACGTGCAGGTAGTGGCCAACATCGAGGATTTCCCTAGATTTGGAGTTGAAAAATTCGAAAAACAAGACCTGGTTGATAAGTTGAAAGAGACGTTGCCCGACAATGTGAACTGGAATAAGCTGAAAGTGGTAAGTTACATGACCTCCAATGAGATGTATTTCTGTGATAGCAAGACCGGTGCAGATCTCTCTATTGATGATCGTCTACCCTAATGTTACAGATATTGATGCCGGTCCTCAACCATGGCCACTTTACGCTGTATGCCGTTAACTACGGATATCATCGAATTGATGTGATGGACACGCTAGATTATGAGGCGATCCAAACACGTTTTGAAGATATCCACAGGGACCTTGGCGTCAAGGTGATTGAGCGAATGCACGACGCTTTGGAGGTGGTGTCCAATGGTGCTTGTAAGAACTTTCTTAACCTGCCGCATGCAAGGTTCCCATGTCCAAAAATGGTGAACAAGAACGACTGTTGTTTCCTTACAATGAAGTTCATCGAGCACTACACTGGGGCGGAAGATTTCCTACTCAATGTGGTCAATCCGGTACGGTGTATGCCTTCCATAAAGTTTGTGTATATTTAAGATATTTTCTATATAAGATCTGACCCATCTTGTTTTCCATTTGTCGCAGGAACATTCTGGCAAGCTGAGAGCTGACTACCTGCACTACCTGATTTTTCATCGAGAGAACGGTGCCAAGCTCCCTGATGAGTTAAACATGTTCATTGTCCCGGGGGTGCCGTACCCGGACCCGGCCCCTGCCTGATCGCCTGATCGGTGCGCATTTCATGTGCACAGCCGCAGCTTCGGCCTGATTTTGGACAGTTGACTTTTGGAATCTCAGCGTGTCCAGTGTGGATACTGTAAATGTAGTTGTACCCATGGAACACGCTATCAGACATCACTAGGGTTAGGAAACATTCACTATGGCAGTGGTCACAATTCTTTTGAGTAGGGCATTGGTAACGACTCTTTTGAAGGGGACGGAGTAGGGCAGTGCAACAATACTTAGCTTGGCTACCTTGCCCGTGCAACATGTTAACACGGCATGTGTAGAGATCCTCGTGTTCATAGCATGGTAGTGTTTATAAATAGATGGTGGTGTTCTTAGCACCGTAGCTACCTTGATTGACAGAAATTAGTTGAAGCATCACTGCTTAGTTCAGGCATTACACATGACATTAGATGACACATCACAGCTCACATGAGGTCCAGCTCCCGCTCCCGGCCATGGCGCTGGCTGGCTAGGGTAGGGGACGGATGGGAGAGGAGAGTGAGTCAGTGAGGAAAGGGCACGACAGAGCAAGAGGTTCCCCTCTAGCATTTTATATTCGACCCGAAATGTGTGACAGGTGTATGCCTATGTTGTAGCTTGGCCATTGCAAAGAACCATGTATGCCTATCGCTGCAGTCATCGTAGACCACGGATGTGACCAAATTATCAATTATACGATTCAGTGTAGACACATTACATCTGTTAGTGTATGTTCGGTGTGATGCTTTGTGTCTATGCCGAATAAGTGGAATGGATACACTCTATTGTATACAGCAATACAAAATAAGTCATACTCTACTGGATTCGAGCTCAGATGAACCTTGCAAACACCAGCACAAGGTAGCTAGACAGACACAGACGTCTTCCACTTTGCACAAAAGCTAGAAGTTTTGAAATCTAGAACCTACTAACACCAAAAGGCCCGATCAGAATCTACTTCCAAAAGCCCCTATCAGAATCTACTTCCAACTTCTCATCCCCATAAGTACTAAGTACTAACACCAAAAGCCCCGATCGTCATCTACCTGGTGCGGCGAAGTGCCCCGAGACGGCGGCCGATCGAGCTCGCCGCCGCCTTGAAGCCTCTGACGACGGCGGACACGGGCAGCCTCGGGTGAATGGTCGGCCCCATCTCCGGGTACAACCACACCAGGAGAGCGAACGCGGCGCTGCTGGGCGAGGTGAGCGTGCGCAGCGTACGGCGAGCCTTCACGCGCCCCCATCTCGCGAGGCGCGGGATCCACCGGCCGCGGGAGTCCGCCGTGATGGGGAGGACCGGCTCCGGCAGCAGTAATGCGGTGGCGCGCCGAAGCAGCGTCCTCGCCACGGGCCGCCACAGCGCCGCGAAGACTGATGCCGAGGTGATGGCCACCACGGAGCGAACAGGGTTGCTCAGAACCAGCCAAACGTTCAACTCACCGATGACCTACACGAAGCCGGCGGCGTGCGTCTGCGTGACTGTTGACGGTCCTTACGACCCATTTTTACCGTCAACTTTATGCACCTTTTTGAACCTAACACCATCACCAAGTGTAGACATAGGGTTTATTTCTAACAAATTCCACTAGTCTTGGTGAATTATGAAGTACAGGTGCAATCCATACAAAAACAGGGGAAAACATGCACTAAACGTGGACTTTACAATCGACGGATTTTCCCCGGACTGAAGAACTTAGTCCAAAAGCCCAAAACCACAGAATCAGGCTTCAAGATCAAGCAATGCACGTGGTTTAGGCAAGTACACAGGCCAAGGAAGCAGCCAGAGGAGGACCAGGCCCAGAGGGGCCCAGGCCAGGTCGGCCGACCCCCTCTGGCCAGGTCGGCCGACCTGCCAGGGAGGCCCCACTGGCCCATCTTTTTATGGCGGTTCATCACCGACTTCTTGAGGTCGGTTCCCCCTGCATTAAATGTCACCGACCTCGGGAACCGCCTCAAAGTTGCCGACCTTCCAAGGCTATAAATAAAGGGGCACCTCTCCCTCTCAAAACACACCACAAGACGCAAGACTCTCCAATAGAGCTCCACTCCAATCCTTAGGCTGAGAGCCTTTTGTACACTAGTAGAATAGGAGAGAGGGCAAGGGAGAGAAAGGAATACTCCTTCCATTTTGGTGGAGGTTTAGTTCTATTTCTTTACCTTGGCGTGTAAACACTCTTTGTGATTTATACGTGGTGATTATTTATCTAGCGAGCAACATTACTTTTCTAGGCGTAATTCCTGTTATACTTGTTTACGGGATCATCGCTCCGCAAGGGGTGCTCTAGCCTTCTAAATTCAGCTTTGGGCCGAGGTTAGAGTAGTAATCAACGGCATAGACGTGGTGTCTAGGCTAGAGGTTACCTTTGTTTGCTGTGTGCTCCACGGTTTGTAGAGGTAGGCGGCAGGAAGTGACAGCCCTGTCCGTCCAAAGGAACCCTCCACGTTCGGGTACATAGTAGAGCTACAGGTCGGAGTGGCTTGGCAGACCAGGCCTAAGCCGGCGCCCGAAGTAGACAAGTAGAGCTTGAGTTCGTCTATCCTCTAGGATAACTAGATATAATCACCCTCTCGATCCTAATTTGCTAGTTGTCTTGGTTGTCCTTGGGTAGAACTAACCTTGTTGCAGGATAACTCCGTTCCTTGGGGAAAACAAATACGATACCTTGGAATACTCCCGGGTGAAGTGCTACAACGGTATTCCGTGCGCTTGCGGATTTTATTCGTGTCGTAAGAAATACCAACAGTGACCTCCAGGTTGTCGCCGGCAATACCGAGCTCTAAGTCGTCGTCGTCGTCCAAGTCAACACCGAGAAGAGGGGCCGCGGCGACACGCGCAAGGGCGGTGATGGCGCGGAGGCGCCCCTGCGCCACCTTCCACAGCTTCACGGCTCGGCTAGGTGGTGGATCTGCTCGCTCGGAGACGGCTCCGGGAGTCGGCGCGCCGCCGGAGACCGCTCCGGGTTGAAGAGGCTTCGTAGCTTCGCCCCTAGAATGAAGAGGCGGCGCGGTGACGGCGCGCGGGAGACACGGCGGGGAGTCGTCGCGCGGAGATGGTGCCAACCAGAGGGCATCCATGGTCGTCGGCGCGGTTTTTGCGAGGAGAAAGCGAGGCGCGGCTTTGGGAGAGAGCAGAGCAAGGTGGAGTGTGCGGATCTTGTGAGGTGAGGCCGGCGCGATTCTTATACTAGAGCCCTAGCTGAGGAGTAAATGCGTTTTGCAGGCTCCATTGTCCAGCTCACATGAGTGTTCAACTGTTCATGGCAGAGGAACAGCAGGCTTGCAGAGCCTTGGTAGTGAATGAGTGATGCCCTTGGGGTTTTTGCAAGTGTAGTTTTATTAGATGGGTGGTGTAGGGAAGGAGGAGCTTTGAGTGGTTAATTGGAGTAGTGAACTGAACATTCTAGTACCAGCAGCAGGGTTGTGAGAAGCTGAGGGGCCATGGATGTAGTTGTAGTGCCCTACTAGTAGCAGCAGCAGGAGCTTGAAATGGGATGAGTTGCATGTTGTCTGTTTGCATGTTATTTTTGGCAGTACTTGCTGCTACATGTAGAGATAGTGGCCAGGTGGACCTTTGGGTCTCTTTGGTTTACTCATGCTTCACCAGTCACCACACAACTTGGTGCATTATTGCTACCAAGATGGAGGCCACCAAGATGGGATTTGGGGATGTTTTAAAAAAAAACATGGGATTTGGGGGTGACAGTGCTTCCCCTCATCCCATCTCCTCCTTGCTATGGTGCAGTGTACCCTCAGTGTTATTGTTGGTGCAGGTTTCATTTAATTCTCGTGTATGCCCATCTTTGTCTGTGTCTGTCCCTCTTTGTTGTTAACCGTCTATACCAGAATTATCATGGATAGACACAATACGATCCGCATAAACCAAATTCAGCTGTTCCTACGGTAGATTCAAATAACACATTACTAAATATATAGCATCTTGCAAATACATAGCCCAATACGGAAACTACATTCCCTGATCCATAATGCTCTCAAACAGGGATTCCAGAATATTGTCATCCGCAAATACTTACGCCGTGCTGGTATTCAACTCCATGCACCTAGACATAAGCTAATTGCGAGCCGAATATACACCAAAAGCCAGATATAGAGACATGCTCAATGTTTGTAGGGAGAAAGGTCCTCACCGGTTCACCCTGCTATGTCATGTCAGCCAACAAAATGTAAACGAGTACACCCTGGTGCGGCGTTGTCACTCATGTGAGCATTTCCTTTTCCTTGGGGTGAGCTTGACCTGTGAACACTCCACAGGCACCCAAGGCTGGAACTCATCTCCGCGCCATCCATCTTCAGAATTCATGACTGTACTTGTGGTTGCATCCGCCGCGGGTCCGGCGGCTTTAGGAACAGGTCCATTCGACGCATCCTCATCTTCTTCCTTCCTCTTCCTGCCCAACGTCGGCCTGTACTTGCGGTTTCTGACCCTGTGTAAAACATTAAGAACACAGAAATCACACAAATAGGGTACATGTAATTATAGCCTTATGGAGTGTAGGTACATATGGTATAGAGTGTTGACCGTTTCTTTGGTCCTGTGAAGATGCATTTGGCACTTCCATATCTGTGACCATAATCACCACAATTCCTGCACTTCGATTGCCTCTTCAACTTGGTACTCTGCTCAAAGCATGATGGGATCCTATTCTTCTTGTCTCTGCCCGGCCCCCTCTTCTTGAGAATAGGCGCCTCCAAGTGGAAACCCCTATCCCGAATTGGCCACTGGTTTCTGTCAGGAAGTGGTGGTATCGTGTCTGCATAAGCCTCCCTGAACATGGATATGTTGAAGTAGTGATGTATGAAGCTATCCATTTTTGCATTTCTCAGGGTTTTGATGAATGCCAATCCATGGACACGGGGTTTGCCCGTGATTTGCCATTCCCGGCATGTGCACTCAAGCTTAGACCAGTTCACGACATGTCTTACTAGATCTTCCTTTTCTCGCAGCTCTATGACTTGAGCTTCAACATCAGAGCTTTTGATGACTCTGTATTCCTTCAGATTCCTCGTCCTTGCATTCTGCCTGTGAATCATGGCAGGAAGGATTTCACTGCCAGCTTGACTGAGCTTCTCCGCAAATTTTGCCCTCTTGTAACGAAGCAGCATTATCTTTTCCCTTATGTGATCAACCAATGAGTCCACTGGGAGATCTTTCAAGTCCTTCACCCACGAATTCCAGGATTCAGCCAGGTTGTTGTTGACGTGCTCACATCTATAAACAGTGTTTAGTGTAGACACATCTAATATCCATAGAAAACAATTTTGTATAAACAGCAAAAAGGGTATGATGCCTATTTATTTAGTGTATCTCATTGGAAGATATGACAGTGTATACCTGACATGCATCGAGAATTTGCTTCTGGCCCACAGCAGATTGTGGTGTTCATCGAGCCATTCTTTGATCTTGGGCTTTGCAGTGAACACCTTGTTCAAATGTCTTTGATGTTTGTCAGGACAGTATGTATATGCAGCGGCATACATGTTTGCAAATAATGGCCCGTTGTACCTCCTCTTCAAGTTGTCCATTAGGTGTTTAAAGCACTCCCTATGTTCAGCTGCTGGGAAAACGGTCTTCACAGCTTGCAAAAGACCTTTACCGGCTTCACTGGAGATGCAAAGGTGCTCAGGCGAAATGCACTCCTTCAGCTGCTGCATAAACCACGTCCAGTTGTCAATAGTCTCGGTATCAAACAGTGCAAATGCAACTGGGAACATCCAGTTGTGCCCGTCCAATGCGTTTGCTGCAGCCAGTTGACCACGCCACTTTGAAGTAAGTGCTGTGGAATCTATGCTCAGATATGGCCTGCATCCTTGAGTAAATCCAATCATACAAGGGGCTAGGTAACAGAAAAATCTTGAGAAGTGAGTGGCATCTCCTTTCTTCACTGTATCGATCACAACATGACTGCCAGGTGAACTTAACTCTATCTGATCATTAAACCTGTAAAGCCAATCGAAGCTATCATCATATGACCCATATATCTTGTCCATCGCCCTTTGCTTTCCTTTCCACACAGTTGTGTAGGGAACCTCAATTCCATATTTCGTATATAGATCATTCACTAGATCAACTGCCCTATAACTTGGCTTGTTCTTCACAGTAGCAGTCACCCTATCAGCCACCCACGCCTGAGATGCCATCCTCGAAATTTGACTAGTAGATGAACAAGTGTGGTCCCCTGTGTTGATTTGGATTCTTGCAGTGCCGTCTACTTGGGATTTGCCAACGATCCTCCATGGACATCTATCAGCCATGCAATGAGCCCTGTAAGAATCCTGGTTTGATTTTTCGGTTCCTAGATTAAACTCAGACTTGATGGCATGTTGCTTCACAGCCGTCTTTAAGTCATCTATGCTCGGGTAATACAAACCAACACTGAGATCTGGGTCATCCCTGTCCCAATCAAAATATGGGATGACTTCCTTCCCGTCGTCGACCGGTAAAGCAGCATCGCCTTTCTCATTCTCAAAATCATATGGTATGACAGGAGTTGGCTGGGCTCCTCTCCTCCCTTCCTTTTGTGACACAGCTCTAGCTGTTGCGGCAGCTGCAGCTGCTGCTGTAGCTTCAACCAGATCTATGTCACGCTTACCGAGAAAATTCTCATATATATATATCTTCTTCTTCAACAAATTCGAGGATGTCATCATCTCCTAAATCTAATGGATCATCAAAGAATTCACTCCAATCGAAGTCTCCTTTTGACCTCATCTTCTTGGATGGTCTTGCTGCATCTGCTGCTGCTGCCAGGCTTGGAAGAGCAGGAGGTGGTTGAGGGTCACAAGCTGCAGGTATTGCACTCGGGGTCGTGCCTGCCCATACAAACACAGAGAGTTATACCCTCATTTATCCACTAGCTTACAACATTACGAAGCATACTAGCACTACACTGATCGGTGTCACCACCTACACGTGTGTATTTCTCAGCAACAACAAGACGAAATCAGTCTACAAATACAAAATAAAAGCAAGCTTTTGAGAAAAATTAGTTGCGAATGAGAAAACTGCTCACCATGGGGACCACTTGAAGGTGTATCACTTGCTGCTGCTGTTGCCATGCTTGGAGGAGGAGATGGTTGGGAGTCACCACACGCTGCTGTTGCAACCGGGGTCGTGCCTGCCCCCCCCCCCCCCCCCCCCCACCCACCCAAAAAAAAAGACAGTTATACACGCATTTATCCACTATCTTACACCCTTACGAAAGGTACTAGCACTACACTGATAGGTGTCACCGGCTACACTTATGTATTTCTCAGCAACAACAAGATAAAATTAGTCTAGAAATACAAAATAAAAGCAAGCTTTTGAGAAAAAATAGTTGCGAATGAGAAAACTGCTCACCATGGGTATCACTTGAAGGTGTATCACTTGTTGCTGCTGTTTCCATGCTTGGAGGAGGAGATGGTTGGGAGTCACCACACGCTGCTGTTGCAACCGGGGTCGTGCCTGCCCCCCCCCCCCCCCCCCCAAAAAAAACATACGGTTATACACGCATTTATCCACTAGCTTACACCCTTTCGAAAAATACTAGCACTACACTGATAGGTGTCACCGGCTACACTTATGTATTTCTCAACAACAACAAGATAAAATGGGTTGCGAATGAGAATATTTGAACTTAGAACTGGTGCAAGGTGAAACATTCACTAAAAACTAGTGCATCGTGAAAATATGGTTCCAAAACCTAGTGTTTTGTGCAATTCACTCAAGATTTTAAGAAAAAATAGTTGCGAATGACAAAAATGCTCACCCTCGGGATCACTTGGACGTGTATCAGTTGCTGCTGCTATTGCCATTGCCATGCTTGGAGGAGGAGATGGTGGAGACTCACCAGCAGCTCCTGTTGCACTCCGTTTCGTGCCTGCGCAAAAAAACACAGAGTTATACACGAATTTATCAATAAAGGCAAGATTTTGTCAATAAAGGCAAAATTTTGTTAATAATTAGTTGGGAATGAGAAATCTGCTCTCACCCTGGTGATCACTTGGAGGTGTATCACTTTCTGCTGCTGTTGCCATGCTTGGAGCAGATGGTTGGGAGTCACCAGCTCCTGTGATCACAATGCTTGATCTAGTAGATAAATCTGGAAATACAAAAATAAGCTCAATGGGAATCAGGATCTTCAATTGTCTCCGCTGCACTTTTGAGGAAACTAAGTTCGGAATGTAAAAACTTCTTACCCTGGGGATCAGGATCTTCAATGGTCTCCGCTGCACTCTCACGTCCCCTTTTTAGAGTTTGTTTCCGAACAACAGGCACAGATAAATTCACATATCTTGTATCAACGCAGTCATTGATCAAGCCACGAAGGATTTCATTGGAAACTATCTTGACTGCATCAGGTGGTTGCTTCTGAAGGCCCCAGAAAACAGGGGTGTCACGATCATCCCATGTTACACTTTTGGCAAGCTCATTCCTCAGGTCATCTAGAGTAACGGACTCATTGAACTTCCACTCAACTTCTGAGGGATCAAACGATGCCTTGTTCCCGACGATAACCATTTCTGAGATAACGACGTGAAACCTGTAGGGGTCATTGCTCCAAATAGGCGGCTTAGGCGGTGTTGCGGGTCCTTTCCTGCCTCCTCTCTTAGGTGTTCTTGCCATCTTCTTAGGCGTTGCCCTCTCGTCATCAACAATGTGTAACAACAAAGGCACTTCTTTCGTATCAGAGTGATGGCTAAACAAGCTGACAAGGTCCTTGGTGCTAAGTACCTGGACCGGCTCGTCACTATCCTTCACTAGTGCCCAAAGCTCAGTTTTTTTATTCTCCTTCAATCTCACCTGAACGGCAATTTGATCTTGCAGCTCCTCAAAACTAGAGGATCTTAAACAAAAAAACTGATGTAGTTTCCTAACAGTCTCTGAACAATCCCCATCAATCAGTACTTCCTTGGTCGTCAAATTAATAGTGTACAGATCATCGAAGCTGGAGCTACGCCTCGGCTCTGCCACTGCCACTGATGATGCTGGTGTCCTCTGCTCTGGTGCTGATGTTGCCCTCTTCGCTGCGGCTGATGCTGCCCTCGTGTGCCTCTTTACCTCTTTGCCTTCCTTGGCAGCACACACCTTTCTCACCCTCTTTGTCTTCGTGGTGCTCACAGGCTTTGCTACCTCTTTCTCTACAATTTCGACGAGCAAGGGCACATTTCTAGTTTCAAATCTTTCCACAAATAACATCTGCAAGTCTCCGGTGCCGCGCACCAACTCCAGATCTCCACTATCTCTATTCTTTGCCCAAAACTCATATTTTTGACTGGGTTCCAATGTTATCCTCTTGTCAGTCTCTTCTTTCAGAGTCTCGAAAGTACACAGGTCATCGGCGAGAAACTCGTATCTTGACCTCACAAACTTTTCCCCATCGGCAACTACTCTGACACCCAGAAGAATTCTGTATGTGCCCTTCGGCGGTTTCTTCCTGCACTCAGAACAAACATGGATTCTCGGTCATTACCATATACACCCATCTGTCCCACGACATATTCAAATGTTTACGTATGCAAATCGAAGACAAAATGGATGCATCGGTTCAAGAAAAGTGTTCCTATGGCCGCCGCGAATGTGTACGTAAGCCCCAAATGAACACTGTTTGACCAATACCGAAACAAAAAGAATAAAGAACAGTGTGCATAAATCATTGGCGGAATCAGTGTATAACGAGGTGGTACGTGGGGAATACCGAACCGTTTACTCGTGTGACAAAACTTCTGCAGTGCAATGGTACACGCTATACACTGAAATGTACATCGACCGACACCATAAGGTCTACACCAATTGTTTCAGTATAGTACAATGAACTAGTAATTCGTGCATCTGGCTTACGACGTACACTTTTGAGTCTACACTATTTATTTTGCGTATTTTACACTGCAAATATATCATCCCATTCCTTCGGCGGGAAATCAGTATTTTGTGCATGAGGACGTCATATACGCTAAAAAAATTTAGGGCCTACACTACATTCTGGTGGTATACTCCAGATAAATATGTGTCCTACGACCACAACGGAGTACCAAACGAACAAATCTGGGGAAAACGAGAAATATTCCTCACCCTGGAGGCGTGTTGCACAGGAACGACATGCTGCACCACCAAATCAATCACACCGGGGGACAAAACCTTGAAACTGTTTACAGTACAAAAGAAATCTGTTATACAAAAGAAAGACCGGGAACGAAGAAAATCAAAGAAAAGTGCAAATAAAGGATGAAATGTGGTTCCTCCGGAGAAACCAGTGCTAGATTGCCATGATCTATCCATTGTTGTAGACCACAAATTGGCGCCAACCAAAAATGAAAGAAAACCAAGAAAGGTAAACAAAAGAGTTGAGACCAAGAATCCATTGCAAGATTGCCATGCTCTATCCCATGACCACAAATTCGTGAGACCAAGAAATGCAACAAAAAGAATAAAGGCATGAAAACAAGAAATAGCGTCTAAGGATCCGATTATTTGTTGAATCTTACCTTTTAAACCGCTGCAAATCTTGGTGGAAATCCAGGACCAGCAACGACGGACGGCCACAACGACGCCGGCCTCCCTTCACCGCCATGAGTTTCATGCAAATGACACCTGTTAGGAGGAGAAGCAGAGGAGAGGAAGTGGAGACTGGGGAGAGACGGAGGCAGGGAGGGGACGAACTACCTGCTGCGTGCGCCTGGACCGCCGCCGCGGCCGGGGGTGTATGCTGCAGCAGCTCGTGCCAGGGGCAGTGTGTATGCTGCTGCACAGCCTCGGCAAATATAAACCACGTCCTCGAGGGCGCTTTCGTCCAGGCGAAATTCGAACAGGGATACACTTGGTAATTTGAAATTGTTTGCCACGTCACAGCACTTAAAAGTGACGCAAGATGGCTGAAAAACGGCCCGGAGTCCTATTTAAGCAAAGATGATTGTTGGATCGGTCCTATTTCAGCAAACACACTCGGGAGAGGTCTATTCGGGCATATCATCGGCCCATCATGGTAAGCCCACGACGGCACCACCAAGCACCGGCCTCAGCCTGAATCCCTCCGCCCCCAGGCCCCAGCTCAGTTGGACACCTCGCCTGGCCAGCAGCCGCGGCTCGCCCGCTCGGTCCCCTCTCCCTGACAACCTTGTGTTCCGGTTGCTACTTGGAGATAATGCACCGCTTTATCCCCGTGATAACACCAAGACCAGATCCTCCACGTCCAGAAATTCAGTCTCAAGGTATACCTCTGTACGAATGTGATAGCCCTAGTACACGATTAGTACCGCTCTAGCATGCAACAAGCACCAATTACTCAGATGCTATGTTTTAAAAGAAAAGTCACCGAGATTGAAAAAATAATAATTTTAGATCTACATGACAAGTACTGCATTACACGCCCTCAAGGTATCTGCATATTTGTACTGTATTCTACTCAGTTCCTTAGTTGGGAGTTTATTATGTGATGCAATTGTTAATTATTTCTCTATTATATTGTGTCAATCAATTTGTTTATTTGTTGAAAGGCATGGTACTATGGGTCGGTGTTCCCGAATTAATCACCGGTTACCGACCGTTACCGGTATATTTCCGACCGATTATTCTGTTTACCGGAGGTCCGTTTTTCTCCCGACCGTTCCCGTTACCGGCTATCCCGTTTTCGTTCCCGTCCGACGATGCAAATGTGAAAGTGAAAACGGTTGAGGTGTTTTCCCGACCGTTCCCGTCCGTTTTCAGCCCTAGGTACGAGCAGATATAGATACCTGATTTTTGCAACGAGGGTCGACATGCTCGAGAGCGACTCCATTGAGCACTCGCCAGCGAGAGAGAAAAGAGGAATTGAAGGAGAACAATGGGATGAGGCTGCCAACAAAGGTGGAACCAGCGAGGGGTAGCGGTCAGGGGGCTCAGCCCCCCCCCCCCCCCCCCCCCCCCACACACACACACACACGCGTGCGCGTTGGAGCTCATGGCAATGTAGGGGATAAATGGGGAGAAGAAGAGGGAGATAGAGAATAAGGGGGCTTGGAGGAAGAAGGAAGTTGAGCTTTTGTCTGGGTTTTCTAGGGACAGCCGTATAAAATTTGTCTTTGCTATAGCTTTGAGAGTTGTCTATGGTGCCTAGAGCTAGAAGTGTGCTCCAAAAGTTCATTCTTCTTTCTTTCAAAAACTCAAATGGTTGATCCATAAAGCTCCACAAATCATGATAATTTGAAGGATTAAATAATAGATTATGTGCAATACATTTTCTATGGAATCATTTGAAAAAGTTATGTAGGGATTAAGTTAGAAATATACAAAATTGGCTAATTTTGTAACTTGTTCAATTTTTTAGAGTAACACAAGTACTCTCAAAAACCTTGGAAAATTCATCACAAACCAAGGTGTACTATCGTCTTATTTGTATAATTATCTAAATTTTTTAAGTTCCTTAAGAAGGTATTATTTTCCTATTTAATTAATCAATTTAAATTTCAAACCCAAGGCAACACAAGCTAGTAATTTTGACGTAAGGCTCATGATGCATGATTCAATAACGCGCGTGTGTGTGTGTGTGTGTGTGTGTGTGTGTGTGTGAGAGAGAGAGAGAGAGAGAGAGAGAGAGAGAGAGAGAGAGAGAGAGATATTCATAGTTCAATTAGTTTGATGTACGGATTGGGTTGGGGAATCTGTGATAGTGGTTTGCTTGATAACAGAGATACAACGCAGTCATAAACATAAAGCTCTAATTTGAGGTTCATCCCTTAATCGAGGCATATTGTTGGACTGCAATGAATTAGTGATTATGTCGAAGTACTTGTCCCTGCCAGGAACTTTAGCAATATCAATTAGTTTTCTTCTGCTAAATTTGGTGGATACAAGGTCATTCAAAGGCACCCACCCGAGTCTGTTACAAGTTCCATGTATAAGGAATTCAGGCTGCATTTGTTATCGCAATAACCTCGGCGCCGAGGCAGACCAAACCGAAAAAAGCATAGATCTATGTCAAACATCATTTGATCTGCAGATTTTCCAAAGTTCACCAAATCTGAAAGCTTCAGATGAAAGGAATGAGATGAACAATAAGGCCTCCTTTGGAACGCAGGATAGGAAAAACACAGGAATAGGAAAAACGTAGGATTTGAGGTGACGCGCTTCTTGAATCCTATAGGAATCAAAAACACAGGAATTCAGAAGATAAGCCCTTTGGCAACACCATAGGAAAAACATGGGAATGTTTAAATTAGTATAACAATTTGAATTTGAACATACTACCACCTCATCACTAAAAAAATCAACAAGTTGTGCACCTTGCATGCAGAAATATGTGCCAATATGAAACTACACTTTACAACAAAACACCCTCTAAAGCAAGCTATGATCCTATCAAATTAATTCGTCTACAGGAAGTTTACTGGGTCACACTGATCAAGCAGGTACGTGACTTGTGAAGTTAAGAAACGCACAAATATCTGACAGATATGGAAGAAGCAAGAATGGGTCTGCATGCTGGTTTTGGTCACCCGTGCAGTTGCATTGACTGTTTACTATTCTAGGATCAGCCGCTAATTACCTTGTGTGCCCAAACACAATATGGCTGGACTGACCAACGTGCTAGCATTTCCCGCCAGGAATTTTTCCAAGAGCTCAGAGCTCATGCTAAGTTTCCTGTGAAATTGCCTCATAGGAATGGATTCCATAGGATTTTTCCCTTTGCTTTCCTGTGTTCCAAAGGCTCCCGTAGGAAAAAATCCTAAGGAATTGAAATCCTCCAAAAATCCTATGGAAATCCTTGAATCCAAAGGAGGCCTAAAACGGCCTTCATATCGGGACATCAGAGCGGAACAGATCCATGTGCAGCGTAGTCCACATCAGGAATTTTCTTGTCCTATCAAAAGTTGCTCGTTGATGCAATCTTAGACGTAGGTTGTACAAAATCATAGCAATTGATTTGCGAAGTTTCTCAGTTCCGTGTTACCACCTCGCATACAGAACACAGAAACACAAAATGCAGGAACTGCAATTGATAGCAATTAACGGTGACGTTTTAGCTAGTTTTTAATCCGGTTAACATAAACAGACAAAATTGAGACGAATCCATTCATATATCATCGTCAAGCAGTTTGTAGAATCTAATGTTTGACCTGCTATTTCTTCACAGGTCCACCATATATCATATCATACACAGGATAGCTAGAATGAATAGGAACTGCAATGTGTAAAATCTAATGCTTGATCTGCTGATTTTTCACAGGTCCACCAAATATCATATCATACACAGGATCGCTAGAATGAATAAGAACTGCAATTAAAGGTATTTTCATCAGGTGAGCCCTGATCGATACAGAAACATGCGGCAGCAACTAAGGAATACGAAATGAAACAACATGAGACACAAACGCGGAGTGTCAGATCAATCAAACCCCACCCCCACCCAATGAAACGCATTCGAACCCAATCACCATTGACAACTCTTCCTTACGACTTCTTGAGGCTGGTGGCGATGGGCACGATGACGAGCAGGACGAGGAGCAGCAGGATGATGATGCCGATGCAGAGGCATCTGCGGCTGCCGCGCTGGTACTCCTTGGCCTTGCCCAGCTCCTTGTTGGCGCCCTGCACGTAGTGTGAGGCGTTGGCGACGTGGCTCTCGATGTCGTCGAGCTTCTCCCCCTGCGTCTCCACCATGACGGCCATGTCGAGGAACACCTGGTGGAGCTCGAGGAGGCTGCGCTCCACCTCGCGCGCGGCGTCGTGGCGGTCCTGGATCTCGTGCACCGCGGCGAGCACCGCGCCCTTGCCGTGCTCCGCGACGGCGGCGCTCATGAGCTCCTCGCCGCGGCCGTCGGAGATGATGCGCTCGATGACCTCCTCCTCGGGGACCTCCCCCGTGAGCGTGTAGTAGCGGCGCTCGACGGTCTCCTTGTACTCGGACATCATCCGCTGCCGCAGCGCCTGGAAGTCGAGCATGAGGTCCTTGAGCTTCTTCCGCAGGCCCGCGGTGACGGAGGTGCGGGTGCGGTCGAGCGGCGTGCCCTCGCGGCAGCCCGCGGAGAGGCGGCGCTGCGCGGCGTTGGCGCGGTCCATAGACTCGAGCCTGGCGCGGATGTCGCGGGCGCGGCGGAGCACGGCGACGATGTCGGCGTTGACGCGGCCGCGGTGCGCGCGCAGGGCGTCGGGCTGGTGCAGCGACTTGCCCTCCTCGTTGGCGGCGTGGAGGCGGTCGAGCGCGTCGCGGATCGCCGCCATCTCCGCCTTCACCGCCTCCGCCTCCTGGAAGAAGCCCCTCAGGCGCTCGTCGGTGACGCCGCCCTCGGGAAGCTCGATCCCGTCGGCCCCCGCCTCCAGATCCTTCATCGCCGCCTTCTTCAGGTCGACGTAACTCATGAAGGACTTGGTCATGAGGTCGTTCATGGCGCCGATCTCTGGATCGCCTTGCCTCCTCTCTCGGTGGTTAGGGTTGCGGGGCTGTGGAATTGGCGGAGAAGAGGAGTGGTTTGCGTTGGGGAAAAGAGACGAGGGGAAGGGGAAGGCTTTAAACTCGAAGTAGTCAACGTGGAGCGGGGAGGGGAAAGAGCCGTTGGGAGGCGGTGGCCGGGGGGGATCACCGATCCGGAGCAACGGCTATGAGCGATTTTCTTTTTCCTTTTTCTTTTAAATCGAAAATAGCGCTGGCAAACGGTTACCGGAGGGTGACGTGGGTGGATTGTTTCCAATGACACATGTGGCCCACTAGCAGACACCATCTCCCGCAACCTCCTTCATCTTGACCGTCCATGGTTCAATCGAACGGCGAATGATATCTCGTTCGTGGATAGAGCAAACCCCTATCCCCTCGCCACCCGGGAAGGAACGGCCGCTTCCGAGCTCCTACCACTCGGCCCGGCGCCAATGGCGTCCGCCACTCTAGCCGCCTCCCCTTTCCTCCCATCTCTCCCCGCCGCGAACTCTAGTAAGCATGTGTCTCTCCGCGTGCCAGCTCGCCGGGTACCCGTGGCCGCCTCCGCGGCTCCGTCTGGCGCTGCCGCGGCGGCGGCGGCGAGGGAGCGGCGCCGCATCCTGGAGCGGTACGGGCTCAATCCCGAAGACTTCGTGGACGAAGTGGTGGATGATTCCAGGGTTTGTTTCGAGTGATTTGGTATCTCGTATTGACGATTGTTCACAAGTACCTGAGTAATTTGTATGCGGGTTCGCAGGAAGGGAGGAGGAAGGACAGGCGGGGGCGGCGGTCGGGGAGAGGGGAGGAAGATGCAGAGGTATCCGTTGCCCCGAAGAAGGCGGCGGAACCCCGGGAGACTCATAAGATGCTTCAGGTTTGTACAATTTGATGCCGTGGCTTTGTTTTTGGTATGCGTAATATGTCAGTTGTATCTGTGTAGCGTAATATGTCAGTTGTATCTGTGTACCTCCCAATGACAATATAGTAAAACATTTGGATTGTTATATTTATTGCATCTGTTCACATGAATTTAGAATTCATTCACGGTTGATGATTCGACTTTAGTGCCGTATATTATGTTGTGCAGTGTTCCGTCCGTGTGTAATGAACCTACATTCTACCATAATTTCTGTTGAGACATCTGCCATAGTTCAGTGTGGTACTCTAGAGATGTACCCTTTGATTAATAGTTCCGCACCTTACTAGCATTTTCCATGATTTTTTACCACTTTTAAAAAAGATCAGGTACCCTAAACTGATGAATCATGCCATTGGTCGTGTGTTGAGGACCTTATTATCAAAAGGGGCATTTGCAAAAACAGTCCTGTTTTGGATGCCAATTTCGGAATCGGTCTTCTTTTCTGGGCTTTGCAAAAATGGTCCTGTTTTTTGAGAGTAGGTCTTATTCCGTTAAGAGCTGCTAACGGTGTTATATGGTTTGCAAAAAGACAAAGGGGCATTTGTGTTTTTACCCTCACTTTGAACTATAATTCTGATTTTACCCTCACTTTTTTGACTTTTTGATTTTACCCCTGGTTTTTCAACATGAAGCCAGATCTTACCCTCAGTAGGGGTAAAATCAGAATAATTCTATTGCGATTTTACCCCCAGTAGGGGTCAACTCTGGCTTCAGGTTGAAAAAACAGGGGTAAAATCACAAAGTCAAAAAAGTGAGGGTAAAATCACAATTAGAGTTCAGAGTGAGGGTAAAAACATAATTGTCCCAAAGACGAATATGCCCTTTGCAAAATCGGTCCTATTTTGTCAAAGAACTGCAAATATGGTCTTGTTTCAAGTATTAGCAATATGAAATTGAATAGTCAGATATTTAAATACTTTTGTATCCTAATTTAAATGATTTTAAATATTCTTCAAATTAAAGTAATATCTGAAAATATTTATTGGTGGGATTTCATCTCTATTTTGACCAAAATTGATGACCAACAACAAACAATTCACATATAATTTTGGACATGATAATTATCAAAAATCACTTGAGCATCACATAAGTCCAACGAAACAACATTTTGCATTAGTCCATAGCTGAATTTCGCTTCAGTCTGTCCAACGAAACAACAAATGCAGCATCTCCAACGATACAACATTTTGCATCAGTTCATAGCTGAAATTTGTTGCATCAGGCCAACGAAAGAACATATGCAGCAGCTCCAACGAAACATCCTTTTACATCTGTTGCTCGATTTGCTCAAAAAAAAAAAAATCTGTTGCTCGAAGGCCTCACGTAAGCTTTGTTCTGCCCGCGTTGCCCGACACCAGGAGTGCCGCACCCAGCAGCGCCCTGCAGGACCCGACCAGCCGCGATGCCGCCGCCGCGCTCGGCCGAGCCGAGGCCGCGACCAGCCGTGTCAGACGTCACCGCGCCCCGCAGTGCCTGGCCGCTCCTTCCTGTGCTGCCCGTTCAGTAGTTGGCCGAGCTACGCCCGCCCGCGCGTGGCGCCCCTGTCCGGCCTCGCCTCGCAGCGCCCAGGCTTGTTCGCGCTCGCCGCGCCCGCGCCTGGCCGAGCCGCCCGCGTCCGCACGCGCTGCGACGCTCCGCTCCTCCACTCGCCGCGCCGCGCGCCGCCGCTTCGCTAGGGTTAGGGTTAGTGGGAGAGAGCAGAGGAGAGTCGCGGGTTGGGAGACAGAATTAAGTTGGACTCGATCGAACACAACCGGCTTGGCTGAAGCTTGAAGGAGAATAGAACAGGGGCAGTTCAGTCTTTCCTGTTTTCCTAAAGGTTATCTGATTTGTTTTAATTCGAAAACGTGGCTTTACTAAACGGCATCACAAAACAGGACTTGACGGCAGCTTTAAGTTCAAAAAACAGGACCATTTTTGCAAAGTCCAGAAAAGAAGACCGATTCCGTAATTGACATCCAAAACAGAACCGTTTTTGCAAATACCCCTTATAAAAAAGAGTGGTGTGCTGAGTACGCTGCAGCACTCTCCATCCTAGGATATGCATATAAAAGTACGCTAGTGGATCAACAATTTAGCTCCAGAATACTTCAATTTCAGCGTAACCTGAACTAGCCTTGTCTTGGGCTCGGTAGACCAGCACCCTCTTTCCTGGTTCCACCCCTGCTTATTGTGATTCTTCTGTAATACATACAAACTGTTTACTGGAAAGCATGATTAAGTCCGGCTGCATGGAGGAATAAATTCCTAGACCGGAAGACATCCTAGCACGCCCGCAGATGTTTGCCATTTTTAAATGTATGTCTTGGAAAAACGCAACTTCTGAAATGTCCATTCGGTGCAAATTATGTAAAAGATTGCATATAAAATAACAATGCACTCCCTCTGTTTGTATTTTGCTTATGTAGTAAGCAGCGTCAGCAAAATGCAATAGGAGAGATCATAATTTAATCTGATTTTTTCCAATAAAAAGAACAACAAAGCCTTTTCATAGCAAGCAAATTGGGGTAGGCTAGAGATGAAACTAACAAATTATATGCAGGCACATGCATACATTAATCTGAAGTTCTAGATTTCCATAGTAGAGCTCTTTTATTATCTTTAGCATTCTATACTGGAACAGTTTGCTTCGTTATACACTTTTGCACAAACATATCACTTAAATACTTGTGTTTCTCAGGTATTAGGTGGGAAAGTTCGCCGGAGAAAATTACTTTCACCCAAAGATAGGAATGTTCGTCCAATGATGGAAGTTGTTCGCGGAGCAGCCTTTGATATTTTACAAGTATCCACTTGTTGATCCTGTGTCAATTGTACACTTTCACCTTCTTATGCATTTATGACCTTTTTTTTGTTCTTGCCCATAATTTGCAGTCAGCTGGTGGTTCTCCTGCTTCACTCAGACCTGGTCGGTGGTTAGATTTGTATAGTGGTACAGGATCAGTTGGAATAGAAGCTATGAGCCGTGGATGTTCAGAGGTTTGCCCAAACTCATGCTCAAACATTAGTACATACTTGTTGATTAATCAAATGTGGATTTTTTACAACCAAGTTCTAGTCCCTTGAAGCAGTAGTTCATCTAGTTAGCTGTTCTTATTTATATTTATCACAATTCTAACAAGTTCCTTGGAATTTGTGAACAAAAACTATTCCATCAAAGGGAGGTTTCATGCCAAAAATAAAAAATAAAAAAGCTAGTCTGTGCATGGTACAGAAATATGTTCTCAGATACCTCATTTTCGATATCTGTATGGGCCCTTACAGTTTAGTCATACACATAAACTTTAATTATTGTTAACAATTAAGCAAGTTTTTGATATCTTTCATCTAATTAGCTGTTCTTATTTATATTTGATCAAAATTCTAACAAGTTCCATGGAATTTGTGAGCGAAAACTATACGTCAAAGGGAGGCTTCGTGAAAACAAATAGCTAGGCTGTGCATGGTACAGAAATATGTTCTCAGATACCTCATATTCGATATCTTTATGGACCCTTACAGTTTAGTCATCGCAGATGTAGCATATAAAGTTTAATTAGTGTTAACAATTAAGCAAGCAACATGCTCCCAACTATGAAAAACCCATGTGGTTTTTAAGACGAACCGTTTATGAGGCCAAGTTTGAACCTCTTCCAGATTGGAGATAACCCTGATCTTGAAGTCATGACAATTGACAATTAAGTGCTTCGAGTAGATTCATGCGCTAGTTATTATGTTGTTTGCATATATCAATGTATGGTGCTATTATTTTGACTCTTGAAGGTTCACTAACTATACATAGGTGCACATCTAATCCAGTGGCTTTAAACTGAAATATTATACTGAATATTCATGATTAATTATTAGAGATAACTCTGATCTTGAAGTCATGGCAATTGATAGTTAAGTGCTTCTGGTAGATTCATGCACTAGTTATTATGTTGTTTGCATATATCAATGTATGGTGCTATTATGTAGATTCTTAAAGGTTCATTAACTATACATAGGCGCACATCTTATCAATGTATGGTGCTATTATGTAGATTCTTAAAGGTTCATTAACTATACATAGATGCTAAATATTCATGATTACATGTTCTCTCTAGTTATCTAGTCTGTTATGAGATGTTTTCCAGATTTTGCTGCTACAAGTGTTTAAAACCTTCTTGGAGAAGAAATTGTTGCTTCTGCAACTGGATTTGGTAAATGATGTGAATGTCAGGTATTGTCATTCATTTATTCATCTGTTTGTCTTCTTTATTTAGGCACACTTTGTTGAGATGGATCCATGGGTTATCTCTGAGGTCCTTAAACCGAATCTGGAGTGTACTGGATTTCTTGGTGTTTCACACATACATATGTACCGTGTTGAAAACTTCTTGGCCATTGCTGAAAAATCTAAAGGTAGGATTCCTCTCAAGAAACACACATTGCTATAGTAACAGACATAAAGGAGACAGTATTGCGTGGACAAATAATAAATAGTACTATTCGAAGACATGCTGTACAAAAAATAGTTTTGAGATGTTTATATCACTCTCAGTGTGATCCGTTTGTTGACGTAATTAAGGATTATTGATTTACATGAATCAAACGCTAGACTGCCAGTCTATTTAAGAGTTGGTGTCAGTAGTATTTAATCATTGTTCTCAGATGAAATTCAGCAGTTTATTTAAATACCCTCATTGTTCTTAGGTGGAATTCAGAAATTTATTTAAAAACTCCCATTGTGTTTAGCCATTGGTTTTTCTGAAAGAACAGTAATATATGCCACATTATGCAAATGACATGTCTGGATTTAGCTGTGTATTGGAATCCTAATAGTCGATTTATTTATACTGCAAGGTATAGAAATCTTTTATCAGGTTTCCCATGAGATAAAAAATTGTATAATAAGTGGAAAAGGTGATTTGAATTCTTGTAACAGCAGTATTTCTTGCCTGACTCAATATTTGTATCTCTCCCAGATAAATATCCTTCTTTTGATTATATTAGTGTAACACCGCCATATCTCGAGGTGAACTATAGTACACTACTCGATCAACTTGCAAGGTCACCATTGGTGGGAAAAGATTGCTTCATTGTGAGTTCCTCATGCTATGTAAACCTAACTGTTTTCCCTTATGCACATTTCTGACTTCGTTTGGGTTTGCTTAGCTTGTTGAGTATCCGCTGAAAACAGACATGCCTGAATCCTGCGGAAGCCTTCTAAAGGTATGCTTATCTCCATATTGTACTACTTAAGTTCTGATGCCACGCAGTGCTTAGTTTTCTTTATTGCTGTTAAAGTTGCTCATTTATTCTAAAAAAAACAATGCAGATAGCTGACAGGAGGTTTGGTAGGACCAACTTGCTAATATATGGGCCAACATGGTCACAGAAAAAGAGAAGATCTTGAGATGATTGATTGGTGAAGCATTGAGGAAAGGTTTGCGCACAAGGTGTCAGTCTTTGTAATACTACGCGATCTCTTTATCGTTTAGTAATAACCATCATGCATTCTTTGGTGACCATTTTCCAGATCGTCAAAAGGCTTGTCAGTATCATGTCACCAGTTATGACATGAAAATACAGTTGGGTGAGGTGCAGTATATGCTGAGACTTCTACCAGAGATAATCGACCAAGCTGGCACATAGGAACATGGCCATACTGGTGCACCGAGAGATTGCATTTCTCTTTCATTCTGGTTCACAGATGCACATCTCTGAAGAAAAGAAAATGGCATCTGCATTCCAAACATCAGCGTCAAGCCACATTTCATCAACAACATAGAACAGAGACATCATCACGTCGCCACACTAATTGATCACCTACAAGAAGGCCTGTATCATTTCCATGATTCCATGGCTACCCCATGTTTCCTGGGCGGTATGATTTGAACCGTACAGAGATGTATTCACTATGCTAGTTCTAGCGACAGTTGCAACTTTGAGTCTATTGTGTGTTTTATATATCTCCATAGATCATAGCCGTGATCTGTGCTCAATGTTGGTGCCAATAAACAAAACGGTCACCCTTTTTGGTAGTTTGCAACAGCCTTGTGCTTCAACCTTCGTCGTCGTCGTTGGCAGGATAAAGACATGCGAACATGTGCTAGTGCAACGGTCTGAAGCAATCGCCTGATCCTTCCTTAATTTGCACGGAACAAACCCGGATGTCTTCATACATTTTTGAAGTGTTTCTCAGCAAATGTCCCCACACGTGATGTACATCGTGGGGTGCCAATATGCCAACATTGAACTGCCAAGATATTTTCTTCTAAAAGATGAAGTATGAAATGATCCGGCGGATTGGTTTGGTGCATACTCCCCTGTATCTTTGGAGTGAGCTGTGATCTGTTGGCTGGCTTGCACCTTAGGCAGTTACAATGGAGCTGTCTATGAGACCGTCTTATACATGTCACGTAATCTTCAGACTGTTTATCAGATAACAGATACAATGAGTGATTGTTTTAGTTGTCTAGTAGAAATAACATATTTCTTTAATTTATGGATGAGAAAAGGAATGTTTTTGAGTTGCATGGCAACTACAAGTCGTACAATGGTGTGTAAGTCGTCTCATACTCCTAAATTTTAGCGCTTGAGGTGGTTGACTCGCGAAACAACCGCCTCTTTCTTTTTCCCCCCTCTCTCTCTTCCACCTCATCAAAAATCTTACGTAGCGTTGCATGAGACGGTCTATAAAACTGCCTACGTGTAGCGTTGTATATGCCTTTAGGACCAAGACGATAGTCTGGATGTAAATATTTTATTTCAACCTTCCTAGCCAATCTCACAAGGAAGTTAGAATGAACATCCCATGGCGAAAGGGCCTGTAACCTAGCGGTTACAAGAGACTCAGTAGCACCTCAGGCTGTCTATTACGTACGTGTATCCAAGCATTGGACGGTTGAGCCGGTTTGGCAGGTTGTTTCTTCTTCTAGTGCCAGCGTTCTATGCATGTCTCGCTGGTCTTGGGTTGCATACTTGCACAAGCCTCTTATGTGAGTTTTGTACTCGATGCACCACTTCAATCTTGAAAAGCGTCGATTCGCCCCAAAACAAAAGTCTTGAAAAGCGTCTTCCAGAAGGGTGAAATGACCATTTTGAGAATCTGGGTTCAGTTCAGTGCACTCTGAACTTTTTCTCCGAAAAAAGCATAATAGTTAGTGCGCGCACTGGATGATGCTCAGCTCGTCAGCCGACGACGTCCCGAAACAAACAGCGAGCGAGACAAACAAAAACGGTAAGCGGCGGACCCCCGTCCTCGACGTGGCGCAAGCCACACGGCCCGTGTCCATTCCCCGACACGCGAATCTGCTTGGGGTTCAGTGCTGGCCGCCGCACAAGGGCAATTTACCTTGAGCTGCAGTGGCAGGGGAGCAGGTGAGCCTGCCGAGCGAGCAACGGCCAGTACGAGCACGTGATGCTCTGACGACACGAGTCGCGCTCGCCTCGGCACGCGAGGGGTCCAAGGAATCCGCCACCGACAGCAGTCCACCGACAGCAGTCCACCGACAGCTTGCCCGGATCTCAATTTTAAATTTCATCGCAATTTCTTTTTATCTCGTCCTAGTACCATTTTCTTTGTTTTCTCTTTGCCCTTTCGTTTTCTTTATTGCTGCTGGTTAGTCCCCGTCCTGCGAGTCGGGGAGTTAATTAACCCACCTTGTAAGAGGGTGACCCCTCACCAATTAAGGTGAGGTGTGCAGCCTCACGTCCACGCCAACTACCACCAGCCACACCAAGGCATGGCGTCGCAGGGCGCAACCAATTTTCTCGCAATACAAATGACTTTTCCTTCACACTACTTTGTTTTTGTGTACCACTAGCTGCGATCGTACTATTCATGATCTCATGATGGCCATGGCCATGGAGAGTAAGAGTAGACGGCACTACACGGCTAGCATCTCAACATTCTTTTCGTTATTTCTTAGTATTTCTGTTGCAGGGGAGCACACTGCTAGGATTATTCAACTATAAAGTGTGTAGCTATGCATTTGTTTAAGAACCACTTGTATGGCAAAGTTGATTCCGCTAGGAGACCTTAGATAGGAATATCGATTTAATACATGTATCTTGGGGATAATGCATGTCCTAGGTGGAATGCCGGAGAATAAAAGTAAGAAATGGTGGGTGTGGCCTAGTGCTGGGACTCGGGCCGTGCTCGTGCCGGCACGGCACGGGCCCGTCGTGCTTCGTGCCGTTTCGTGCCGTGCCGTGACGGCCCGTCGTGCCACATCGTGCCGTGCCGGTCGGCCCGATGTAATGAAAATGCGGCCCGGGCACGGCACGGAGCACGCCGGGCCGTCATCGGGCCGTGCCAAGCACGGACACGGCCCGGTTTCAGTTAGATGCCTCTTTCAGAGTGCGTTTTTAGTATAGAGAAGGCATACTTTTTTGTTTAAATTGATTCTTTTATAGTATTACATGGATAAAATAATTTCAAAAATTCCACCAAAATTACAATAGCTTAGTAAAGATATATTAGATGTGTATATCAAATTTGAGTTCCAAAATCATTATACTTTGAGTGCGACAGAAAAAACAAAGGAAAAGTGAGCTTTTGTAATTTTTATCTCTAAAACTATATTGAATTTTGAACTCAATTTTGGTGTGGAAGTGTTCCAAGTCAATACCAACCTCTATAATTTTTGTGTAATTTTTTCAACAATGTTTGCATGAATGTGTGTTCAAAATTTATTAAGCAATATAGAAGTTATGAGCTTTTAAGACAAATGGGGAGCAATTCAAACATACATGAGTGTAAGTGTCACAAAAAAATGTATACAAAATTCCTATGTGTAGATATGTAGAAGTTGTAGATCCACATAAAAAATTACTTCAAAATTCAAATTGGTTGGGGATTAACAAAAAAGTGAAGATAATGGTGAATAGGGACCATTAGAGTATTGATCGATCAGTACAAAATTGAACCAGGGAAGTTTGCATGCAAAGATTTGACATGATAGAGATGATTTTTTGAAGATTATAGAAAAAAGAATCATCAAATTTGGACCACATATGCAAAATCTATACAAGTTTATATTTTGAAATACAAATCAAAATAACAAAAACAACGTTGGCTAAAGAACTTGACAAGAACACACTGCCGGGCCAAATCCGGGCCACCGGGCCGTTTTCGTGCCATGCCGGCCCGAGCACGGCCCATGTAACAGTTTCGTGCCGTGCCGGCCCGATATTCTGAAAACACGGCACGGCACGGCCCGTCAGCTCGGGCCGGGCCGGCACGGCACGAAATCTTATCGGGCCGGGCCGTGCCACGTGCCGTGCCAAACGTTCGGGCCACGGCCCACCCGGATTTGGCCCGGCCCAAGTCCCAGGACTAGTGTGGCCAAGAGAAAGAAAGGGAGAGCCATCATCCTACAGCATCAAGCTCCAGGGGCCTAACGTGCCTTTCCCATTTCCTCTCCACCACATGATTCGAGTTTGAGCTTTGTGTCGTGTCTGTCTTCTGCTCACGCTATTTTTTTTTCTTGAAAATTTCAATGCATCCTTATCTTTGGGCAACTTAATTAAACAACAAAGGACGGACAAGCAACACTGTGTGAATTAGAATACGGCTAAATCATCAGTTGTCCTACGCTACTGCCACAAATGTCTTGCGGCTTGCTTGAACACTTGAGCAACGGTAACTGCGTCGCAAAGGAAAGCAACCGGGAACGAGTTAAATGCCGTCGCTATCATGCATTATTGGCGCCATCTTACTTTGTCACGTACAGTTTGATTGATGAGGTGCAAGCGACTGTGCGCACCCAGATCTATACAAAAGTTATAATAACAAAGACCTACCCCTCCCTTTATCTTATACGACCACTCAGATACGCTGCAACCACTACACAGGCGACAGCATTCTCGTATGTAAAATAATGACAGAATACATGTAGTAATTAGCATGGAAACCATCCCAATAATATATAACAAGGCGTGTGATCTCAGCAGCGAAATTTTGCATTCGTTGACGCGTAGGTTGAACTGTCCCAGATTTTTATATTGGCACGTATATATGAGCAACAGATACTACAGGTGATTTGGTGAACTGAAATGGGATACTGGACTTGGCAATACCACAAAATTGGCAACCCAAACCGCCGGGCGAGGCGCCTGTCGTACGCCACCCTCTTTTTGTACCCGCGCAATCACGCAACCGCGCAGAGCGTTTTACATCGACGAGTAGGGACGGGCACCAGCGCGGACGCCGTCCCCACGGGTGAAGTGGAGTGGCCACCGCCTCCTCGGCGCGCAGTTTGTTACTAGTCCGTGGCGTGGCGTGGCGTGGCGCGGCGCGGTCACCGCCTTGCCCCCACCTGCGCTGCGCGTCGTCGGCTCGATCGGTCGGTAGCGGGAGAGCAGCCAGCAGCGGCAAGAGGAGAGACTCGGGAGACCCAACCCGAAAAGACGGCAAGCGGACGGACGAGCGCGACGCGCCAACCACCTTACAGATCCCTCCACCGCATCGCACGCCCCCATAACACAGCAACGCCACACCACACCCCACACGCCGTGCCGTCCCGCACTGCCTGCCATCTCCTTAACTCATCACTCCCCCCACGCGCACACCCCCACCCATCTGTCCCCTGCACTCTGCTCCGTGCACTCGCGCCTCCCTCTCAAAGAACTCTGCATTGCCGCCATTGCGGCGAGGAGGAGGAGGAGGAGGAGCGGCCAGTGCACGCCGGCGCCGGCGCCGTAAGAAGAGGAAGAAGAGAGGCAGGAGGAGCGAGAGCGGCGGCAGGATGTTCGGGCGGGACCCGTGGGGCGGGCCGCTGGAGATCTCCAATGCGGACTCGGCGACGGACGACGACCGGAGCCGGGACCTGGACCGGGCGGCGCTGATGCGGCAGCTGGACGAGACGCAGCAGAGCTGGCTGCTCGCCGGCCCGGGCGACCAGGCGGGCAAGAAGAAGAAGAAGTACGTCGACCTCGGCTGCGTCGTCGTCGACCGCAAGATCTTCATGTGGACCGTCGGCACCATCCTCGGCGTCGGCCTCTTCATCGGATTCGTCATGATGATCGTCAAGCTCGTCCCGCACAAGAAGCCGGCGCCGCCGCCGCCCGACCAGTACACGCAGGCGCTGCACAAGGCGCTCATGTTCTTCAACGCCCAGCGATGTGAGTGCACGCAGCTTTTTTTTTCTTCCTCTTCTTTTTGTCGCTGCACCACCGTTCCTTCCTCAATTGGATTGGTTCCTTCCTCCACTCGCCGAATTCAGATCCGACCTTTGCGTGGCCGATGTCATGCCGATAATTCTGGCAGTTGGAGATGTTTTTCTTGCTTTCTGTTCATGGCACGTTCTTTCATTCTACGTTTCTACATTTAGCATGCCCCGGGTGCCAAAATCTGACCTTTCCTACTAAACATACACTGCATATATCTCCGACATATTTGACCAGATAACAACAGTCCATGTGCGGGAGAGCTAAAAAAAATGTCATTACTATCTCTCGCTCTGATTTGAAAAAGACGGGAAAACACTGAATCTATACAAGCACCTACTAGTAAATTGGTGAACAGAACGATTGCACCGACAAAAATTCTGCTCACCTTCTGACTGCACTGACGATGTGTTTTCTGGGATGTCAGCCGGTCCTCTGCCGAAGCACAACGGCGTCAGCTGGAGGGGCAATTCCTGCATGAAGGATGGCCTCTCGGACAGCGGCGTGCGGAGGAGCTTGGTCGGAGGCTTCTACGATGCAGGGGACGCCATCAAGTTCAACTATCCCATGGCCTGGTCCATGACCATGCTCAGCTGGAGTGTGATTGAGTACAGGGCAAAGTATGAGGCCATCGGCGAGCTCGACCATGTCAAGGAGATTATCAAGTGGGGCACAGACTATCTCCTCAAGACTTTCAATTCTTCCGCCGACACAATCGACCGGATTGTCGCCCAGGTTAGTAGACGTTAATCATCTCTAGTTCAGCTGATATGCTATGTTCAAAGAAATTATTCATCAGATCCACCCGATTGAGTAAATTTCCAGCGTCCTTTCAGACAACGCATCAGCAGACAACTGAATTTAGGGACAGCAATCATTGATACCATATGAAACTTCTTGTTGCAGGTTGGTATAGGTGACACATCTAAAGGACCCTCGCCAAATGACCACTACTGCTGGATGAGACCAGAGGATATCGATTACAAAAGGCCTGTCACTGAGTGCCACTCTTGCTCGGATCTTGCCTCTGAAATGGCCGCCGCCCTGGCTGCAGCTTCCATAGTGTTCAAGGACAGCAAGACCTACTCTGACAAGCTTGTTCATGGCGCAAAGGCCCTGTACAAATTCGGCAGGACGCAGCGTGGGAGATACAGCCCCAATGGATCTGACCAGGCAATTTTCTACAATTCCACCAGCTACTGGGACGAGTTTGTGTGGGGTGGTGCATGGATGTACTTTGCCACGGGGAATAATTCATACCTTACAATCGCCACGGCTCCAGGAATGGCCAAGCATGCTGGAGCTTTCTGGTACGGCAGTCCAAACTATGGAGTGTTCACCTGGGATGACAAACTTCCAGGAGCTCAGGTTAGCATATTTCATACTTCAACTGAATATATCGAAAAAAATCAATATAACCGTAGTGGAAAGGAAAACATGCCCCACTGAAACGAATACATCAGAATCACCTAGCATAATTAGAACATAATGAAATACTTGACTGTTATCCTCAAGTGTAATAAGGAAAATGAGAAAGGCTGATCAATGTTATAATGCTGCTTTGGGAAATGATATTGATCCAACATTAACACCGTTTGTTCTTTATCCCAGGTTCTTCTCAGTAGGTTGAGGCTCTTCCTAAGTCCAGGGTACCCTTACGAAGAAATATTGAGGACATTCCACAACCAAACTGACAATGTTATGTGCTCATATTTACCCTTGTTCAATTCATTCAACTTTACTAAAGGTTAGTGATGTCACTATTTGTTTCTTTCTTTCTTTCTTGCTAGCCACAGAAGAAAGCTAAGCAATGGAATATTTTGCAGGAGGATTAATACAACTCAACCATGGAGGACCTCAACCACTTCAGTATGCTGTCAATGCAGCTTTCCTTGCTTCTTTGTATAGTAATTATCTTGAATCTGCAGATACACCTGGCTGGTACTGTGGACCTAATTTCTACACCACAGAAGTCCTCCGCAAGTTTGCCAGGTCACAGGTAAGGTTCAGTTTTTAATGCTCATTGACTTACTGGTGTTACGTCAGCTTTCAAAGTAAACTGACACTTTGATCCCTTCAATTTGCAGATTGATTACATCCTTGGCAAGAATCCACTAAAGATGAGCTATGTTGTGGGCTTTGGAAAGAAGTACCCGAAGCGGCCTCATCACAGAGGCGCATCAATACCTCATAATGGTGTCAAGTATGGATGCAAAGGAGGATTTAAGTGGAGAGAGAGCAAAAGGCAAACCCTAATATCCTCGTTGGAGCAATGGTTGCTGGCCCTGACAAGCATGATCGTTTCAAAGATATCCGCACAAACTATAATTACACAGAACCTACTCTTGCAGCAAATGCTGGTTTGGTCGCAGCGCTGATTTCTCTGGCTGACATCGATACTGGAAGATATTCAATTGATAAGAATACCATCTTCTCTGCAATTCCTCCTATGTTCCCAACTCCACCACCACCACCGTCAGCATGGAAACCATGATGAGACATATCTATGAATATTTCCTATGCATCAAACGGAGGAGCAGAGCAAACCTGTGATCATTTGGTACATCAAAGGCCACAAACAGAAGCAGACGACCTGAGCTTCTCTTTTTGTATTAGTTTGACAGAAAAGTATAAAATCCTCTGCCAAACATAGATTGGAAGTTGTGTGCAATGCGTGAAACTAATTTTTGGGGTCCTGTTGTTATTGGCATTCCGAGCTCATGTGTGAAGTTCTCCTTTTGTAGAAATGGCACCTTTACAAATCATTTTATATAGGAAAGAGTTTATCATAGTACCAAAGGATTTCCATGATCTTTATACTGGTTACTCCATTTTTGTCCTATTATTTTATATTTAAGAGTCCCTATTTCAAGGGCAAGTACGCTAAGTTCTCAGACGTTATATGGCAACGACAAAAGCACAATTAGGAAAACGTGCACTGAAGCAAGGCAGAAAAAAAATCTCTTAGAATGTCCACTGAAACTTCAGTGACCTCATATGACATTTTCATCAAAATTTAAAACTTTTATTGCAAAGATAACATCAGAAGTTCCGGATCAAGACCAGCAACTTTATAAATCAAACATGTGTTCAAATGACAGACCCGAGAACAGGCATGATTCATGCAACAAATTTTATAAACAATGCAACTGAGGTAGGGAAAAGAGGACAGAGCTAACAAGGAAAGGATAATTCCATGTAGGATCATACTGCAAACTACATTTTCCAAAAAAAAATCTACAGATAAAAAGTTCAGATTCCTTGTAAATATGTCTGGCTTGTAGTATAACAATCATTCCCTACTCATTACTCAATGCTGAATGGCGATCAAGAATGATATATTTCATACATAATTTACCTACTTTACAGACCAACTTCATTTAGCTTCATATGCTCCATAATGACTTGTGAAATTGGTGTTTTGGGCTTCATCCGCACCACCATCTGTACTTCTCATTGGTATCATCACCTACTTTCCTCCAAGGCTCATCACAAAGCGTCCTTAAAAGAGTGCTCCAAGTCTTCATCAGTTTACACACATAGCAAATAGCCATGCTCCTCTTTACTTTAGACATCTGAACCTAGAACCCTATTTGCATGCAGAATCAGCTTCTCTCATGAGGCAAGTGGCCCACAAACTCATCTTTTCACCCGGATCACCTTGTGACTGGTCGCATTATGGGTTTGATCCGCATCACCTGTTGACATCTCTCCTTAATGCCATCCTCAATGGACTGACATAGCTCTGCCGGCAAGGGCTCTTCACCTGCATCCCCGATTGCATCCTTCATCAGCTTGAAAGTGTGCTCCCTAGGCAGATGTCCACTTTCAGCCATCTCAATCAAGAACTTCCTCGCCTCGCCAACCCTACCGCTCTCGCACAAGGAGTGGATGACAGGGGTGTACGTGCTGGATGAAGCGACCCCATGCCCCTTCTCATCCATTTGCCTCATCCACTCAACAGCCTTGCCGACCTCGTTCACCACACTGTAGTATCTGACGAACGAATTGTATGTCACCCGGTTCGGGGCGCATCCCTTCACCAGCATTTCATCAAACAACTCATGGGCGCGCTCGATGCGGTACGTCTTGCACAGGCCATTGATCAGGCAGTTGTAGGTCACGACGTCCGGCTGGAGCCCCTTCTCCCCCATCCTCCGGAACAGCCTCCCGGCCTCGTAGATCCTCCGCCTCGCCGCCTTCCGGCACCCCGTGCCCACCCCGATCCGGCAGTACCAGGAGATGAGGACCGTGTACGTGTAGGAGTCGGGCGCGCAGCGCGCGCCGGGGCGCTCCATCTGGTCGAGAAGGAACCTGGCCTCCCTGAACCGCCCGTTTCGGCACAGCGCGGCGATCAAGGTGTTGTGGCACTGCGCGTCGGGGGCGCAGCGGAGCTGGCGCATGCGGTGGAACGCGGCGAGCGCGTGGCGCGGGAGGCCCTCCTCGCCGAGGGCGCGGATGACGTCGGTGAGCGCGGCGGTGGAGACGAGCGGCGCGTGCGCGCGGAGGAGGCGGAAGAGCGCCGGGAGTGCGTGGGCGCGGACGAGCGCGAGGGCCGCGGCGCGGAGCGGGGCCTCAGAGAAGGGGACGCGCCCGGGGTGGGCGGCGTGGTCGTGGGACCAGGAGAGGAAGGCGAGGGTGAGGGCGGCGGAGAGGCGGCGGTTGGCGGGGGAGGATGAGGCGGAGGAAGACGGGAAGGGGCGCTGCGGGCAGAGGCGGCGCGGGAAGCGTGGAAGGAGGAGACGGGGGATGGCGGCGAGCGCGGCGGCGATTGAGTGCGGGGAGAAGCCGCGGAAGGTGGGGGATGGGCGGAGCGTGGAGTCGAAGCGGCGGCGCTGGAGGAGCGCGACGAGAAGCTGCGGCACGAGGCGGGATGGGGAAGGAGACGTCGGCGACGGGGGAGAGGCGGACATGGGCTGGGGCTCGAGATCAGGGCAGGGTTTGAGCGGGAAGTTGGGGAGGGGAACTCACAACGGCCCGTCTATTGCCTCACTCGGTCAATTCTGCCTCCCCCCACGCCGCAACCGAATTTCCTAGCCATTGCCATGTCGCCTCAGCCGACGGCCCCCGCCCCGCTGAGCCCAAACCAGCTAACCAAGCTTCTAAAAAGGGTTAAATCTGACAACCTTATAATATATTGGCGCCACCATAATCTAAGTTCATCTCGCCAAGTCTAACATGCGTGTGCGTAGTCGAACCTTCTCTGTTTTCCTATCCTCGGTTTGGATAGTTGGGACGAAAAGGTCCAAAGAGAATCCAACAGCATCACAGTTTTGAATGGTTGGTTCTAAATTTTTTTTAAAAAACCCTCGTACATGTGTCAACATCAGAAACATATTTAGCTAAAAGTATGGATTAAGTCCAGAAAGTACAACACAAGACATCCATTCATTTCTTGTCCAGCAGCTCCACTAGAAAAATAACGAAAATTCTGGATAGATTGCTCATCCGAATATAAGCATGCGACGTCACTCTTCCATTGCATCACCACCCTCGGCGACCTCAACATTCGGTTTCAGCTGTGTGATCTTTGTGGACAATATCTCTGCAAAGAATGGAAGCATAAATGACTTTGTACCCTTCAAACATAAATGTCTGCTATGTAACATTCCTTAACTAGAGGCTTACCAGTCTGCCCCTTGGTGAAGCTATATCCCTTTGAACTATTATATGTTCTTGGATTTGGCAACAGGTGGTTTCTCAAATATTCTGTCTTACCCTGGATAAGTTAACAGGAGTTGGTCAGCAAAGCAGGGAAAACATTAAAAAAAAACCCACAGCATACCACACTGAAAAAGTACTTAGAACATATCTCAGGCTCTTTGATTTGCTCAACAGACTTTCACTGGAAAAAGATAAAGTGCATGATACTTAAACATTGCATTTACGGAAATTTTAGCTTATGACAAGTGTATCGAAACTATGTGCACTGTATCAATATCATCAAACTTGACAATCTAGTGCTGCAAAGATAGTTCTGAAAGCTCATTCAGTGATAACAGATCATCGTGTTTATTATCATTTTCAGTGTTCTGTTTATCACAAATCATTATATAAAAAGAAGGGAGTGTGAACTACGAGAAGTTAAGCAACAAAAGGGCTATTACAGACTTGAATACCTTGGTTATCACACAGACATCAACATTGCTGCCACTACCCAAATCATTGAAGATACCAGCAGAGATTGCCTCAGCCACAAGTTCAATTCCCTCCTCCCTCTAGAAGATAAAAAGGAACTAGTTGATGCAAACATACTATATCATATCAAATTCATAACTTTAACTTGGTAAATAAAAAATGCTCACCGTAAGCCCTTCTTTGAACTTTGATTCAAACACCGACATTGCAGCAAGAGAACCAGAACCCATTGTGGCAAAAGGAAGAGTGTCTGTGGAGCCATGTGGATAAACCTGTGCATTTTTTCATAGGTTGTTAATATGACTACCCAAAACTTCTTTTAGAACAAGTAGAAAAAACAATTATACTCAGTTGCTCACAGTGTGTAGATGTGGTCCGGTACAATCCACACCACCAAGAACAAGGGCAGCACTCACATGGCCTTGGTACCTAAAATATAATGGCATTAACAGGTGGTGATGAACTGATGACCAAATGATAATATGTTGTAATTGTGTTTATTCATTTGCGTGAGCACAAGGGAGGGAGGAGCTCACTTGAAAAGGTGCGATTTCAGTAGTGTAAGAGCCGTTACAACTCTGGACTCACGACCAGTTGCATAACGATGAAGCTGTAACTGGGAGCTGACCATATCTGAAGTAAAAGAAGCAAATGTTGGAAAAGGAATTGACGGTAAGAAACAAAAGTTGGAAAAGGCAACAGATACCATTCTCTCTTAATACTTTACCTGTAACAGCCTCAGTGTCGGCAGCAGTTCCTGCTCCACAGCAATATATGTTCGGTGCCATGAAGTGAATTTTCTCACAGTTCTTGTCGGCAACTATGGGTCCTTCGGTAGCCCTTGTGTCTGCCCCAAGAACAACCCCATCCTAGAAACCAATCATGGTTTAGTCCAACATTATTTTTAAGCACATGTAAAGTGTAGTGTGTTTCATTCATTAGCACTGTGTAAGAGCAACGGTAAGCATACTAAATCTCTAACAAAAGCATTGCAAATGAAATTATTATATGTTAGATTTATTCAATCAAAAGACGAGGCAAATCATAATTCAAATAGAATTTGCCTGTATCATAATTTTTAAAGCATTTGCATGAAAGGTGTAGTATACCTTTATTCTCTTCTCTGAGCAAATAGAACTAAAAGGATAAAGAATGGCATGCGAACTTGTGAACTATCTGATAAACTATAATAGTCCTCATCCTAGTATGGATCGAAAGTGCCACGACACCACGGGAAATTCCAGAGTTCATCCAAGCTGTTTTCAGGCCCAAAAATGTCAAGCCTAGCATACAAAACCGCAGTACTACTAAACTGCTCTGATTAATATCAATCATGGTTCAGATGATATCAGAGTGAATTTCTAGAGTTCAATTCCCCTGTTTAATACCTAGAACCTAACGTTAAAAACTTTCACTAAGCTGCTCTGGTTAAAACCAATCATGGTTCCTAGTCATCAATTCGACATATGAGTAGACCTCAAACAGTAATAGACGCACTAATCCTAAATACCAAGGAAGAAATCGCCGCACCTTAAACACGAGGCCGACAATGGTGGTACCGGTCTTCAAGAACCCGGGGATCTTGAGGCCCTGCTTCTCCGCCAGCATCTGGTTCCTCCGGCACAGGCCGAAGTCGAACCCGCCCTTCGTCGGGAGATCCATGGAACCCGCCATCCTGCAACACGTACCACTACAGATCACGATCACGCCATAGTCGCCACAGACCGGCGACTATTAACCCTAAAGCGCACCCTATCCCCTCCCGAACGAGTTCAAATAAACCGCATCTAAGAAACCCTAGAAATCCACGAGCCTCATGCCGACTTGCAGCGAGAGGAAATCAAGGGAAATTCACGGCCGGGTTACCAGAGCGCGCACCTGATCTGAATGCGGAGACGGGGCGAGAGCGACGAGCAGCGGGGCCTTGGTCGCTTCTATTTGCTGTTCTCCTGAGTCCCTGATGTGCAGTTGGAGCAGCGAGTCAGGGTTGGATTGGGGGAGAAGAAAGGACCGGGGCGGCGGCTTCGTGCCGGGCTTTCCCCAACGTGGGCTTGTCGGCCCATTGGCTTTTTTCCTTTTCAGGGTGCGTTTGATTGAGAGCTCACACGGCCACACCCGCGTCAACTCCTTGAATCACTGCACAGTGGTGCTGTCCGTCAGTGTAGCATCGAGATATTTTTTTTTTTAATCTCTTAGCGAAAAATGAACTAAGGGATCCATGAAGCAATTTCTTGTAGCTTCACCGGCTGTGCTACAGTGCTGATTTCAGGTGAAGCAGAATTTGGTGAGAGCTCTTGCAAACGAGGCCTCGCTTTCAGTCAAATATTCAGCTTATAGAACCTTGCCATGTCAGTGAGAGCACTATTATAAATTTGGCTGTTTCCATTCAGCTAATTTTTGAATCAGTAAAAGCAAGGAAAAACTAAGAGCCTGTTCGTTTCCTTTAGTCCTAAAGTTTAGTCTAGAGAATCTTGTTATTTAAGGGTATTAAATAAAATTTAATTACAAAACCTTTTTACATATGGGTGCTAATTTACGAGACGAATCTAACAAGTCTAATTAAGCTATGTTTTACTACAGTGATGCTACGGTAACTATTGTCTAATCATAGCTTAATTACTCTCATTAGATTCGTCACGCAAAGTAGCCCAGATTTCTGCAAAAAGTTTTGTAATTACACTTTATTTAATACCTTTAAATAGCAAAAACTTTGGACTAAACGAAATGAACACCCCCTAAGTGTATTTCCTATAAATTTGGACATCACATTGGACTAATTAACCCTGCACCACCTCTGTCCACTTTAAGATTTTGCCCTGGGGGAACCGAGCGGGAGCTCGGGGTGGCTTGCAAGTTCCTTGGAATTGCACTCAAGTCTCTCACGGAGAAAAAAAAAAACCACTCTAGTCCCTGTGTATGGTTAGGGAGGGGGTTCGGAGATTTTTTTAATTTTGCCCTGGCCTCTTGTTTCAGCACCGACCACATTGCTTGTTGTCCTTGTAGCATGCTTTTCTTTTTAGATAATAGAAAGATTGTAATAATCTTGACTTTGGTTACATCAAAATACAAACACCGTAAAAATGACCATCATTAGAATTGCAAAATTGCTACTTTGATGGAACAAAACAAACAAAATACAAGATAACGACTCATATCTCCAGTCTTTATTGGCTTATATGGTGATGTTCCTTATGTATGGTTGACTCCTTTTGGCCTTGTAGGCATGCTTTTGTGTTGAAAGATTAATCTGTTCCTGTCCTTTGGTAAGTATCTTTTTTCCCCTCTTTTTTTTTAATAACTTCTCATGAGCAATCTTGAACCTTGCAGCCTTCAATTATAAGCAAAAGCATATTGAATCGTCCTTCGGTTCTGATGCAATGTGTTATTCCCTCTGTTCTTGTTTTGATGTTGTTTCTAATATCTTATTTGTACTAACGACAAGTCGAACACTCCTACAGGAACAAATATCATGGAGAACTACGTTTCTGCTCGTAAGGGTTTATCTTCTTTGTGGTAAATGGTACAACATGTCAGCCCGTTTAAAGATTGCCATAGTTTCGAAAAAGAACCACCACAACAGTATTAGCAGTACAAGGAAGAATCCCAAACCGTATACTAATAACTATTACTGTTACTTGGTCGCAGTAAACCAAATCAAGCTCCAATACAAACCACACGTCGCTTTCGCCCAAGAGAACAAAACTGGACTCCACGTAATTCTCACAAACTTATGTTTGTTTTCTCCGACTTCGCTTTACGGGCGGCCATGCCGAAGCTGTAAGCCCGTATACAACAACGATGGACCGGTGGTTCCTAAGAAATCCTCCTTGGGGCGTTGGGAACTTTTACAAATTCTCATCGACGTAATATGCTTGTACTCTTTGTGAGTCCCTTTCCTCGGTTTCTTCTATACACGTCACAACCAATTATTTTGTCTTTTCGATTCCGTTCTTAACTTCTTCTATATAAGCAGCCACGGAAAAGCACAGAACTCGCATGCAAAACACCCAAGAAAGCGTGTTAGGAAGTGTAGTTGTGTACACTAGCTAGGTGCTGTCCGGTGCGCGTGTGGTGTGCCAAGTTAGCAGCTAGCTGGTAGCTCCGCGGGACTTGGAATTAACATGGGGGCGATGGCGATGGCGATGGCTGGCTCGCCGTTCCCGACGGTGGACAAGTGCTCGTCCAGCGACCGCGGCGGCGACACGGTGGTGGCGGACCTGGACGGCACGCTGCTGTGCGGGCGGAGCTCGTTCCCGTACTTCGCGCACATGGCGTTCGAGACCGGCGGCGTGCTGCGTCTGCTGCTGCTCATCGCGCTGGCGCCGCTGGCCGGGCTGCTCTACTACTTCGTCTCCGAGGCGGCGGGCATCCAGGTGCTCATCTTCGCGTCCATGGCCGGGGCCCGGGTCGCCGACATCGAGGCCGTGGCGCGCGCCGTGCTGCCCAAGTTCTACGGCGCCGACCTGCACCCGGAGTCGTGGCGCGTGTTCTCCTCGTGCGGGCGCCGGTGCGTGCTCACGGCCAACCCGCGGATCATGGTGGAGGCGTTCCTCAAGGAGTACGTCGGCGCGGACGCCGTCCTCGGCACGGAGCTCGTGATCTGGCGCGGCCGGGCCACGGGGCTGGTGCGCTCCCCGGGCGTGCTCGTCGCCGAGAAGAAGGCGGACGCGCTGCGGGAGGCGTTCGGCGACGTGGTCCCCGAGGTCGGCCTGGGAGACCGGAGGACGGACTACCCGTTCATGCGGCTGTGCAAGGAAGGGTACGTGGTGCCCGCGACGCCCAAGCTAAAGCCCGTGCCGCGGGAGGACCTGCCGAGGCCCGTGGTGTTCCACGACGGCCGGCTCGTCCAGAAGCCGTCCCCGGCGCTCGCGCTGCTCACCGTGCTGTGGATCCCCATCGGATTCGTCCTCGCGTGCCTCCGCATCGCCGCGGGCGCGCTCCTGCCGATGCACATGGTGTACCACGCGTTCCGCGCCCTCGGCGTCCGCGTCACCATCAAGGGAACCCCGCCCCCGCCGGCCAGCCGCGAGACGGGGCAGACAGGCGTGCTCTTCATCTGCTCCCACCGCACCCTCCTCGACCCTATCTTCCTCTCCACCGCGCTCGGCCGTCCCATCACAGCCGTCACCTACTCGGTACGTACGTACGTACGTACGTGCCATTAATAATTCTGACGCAAGCGCAACGCAACAAAGTTCTCGTTGATCTGCGGTCACTGATAGCAATTTTTTTCCCAACAAACAGGTGTCACGGCTGTCGGAGATCCTGTCACCGATCCGCACGGTGCGGCTGACCCGGGACCGCGCCGCCGACGCCGCCATGATCCGGCGGCTCCTGATGGAGGGCGACCTGGTCATCTGCCCCGAGGGCACCACGTGCCGGGAGCCGTTCCTGCTCCGCTTCTCGGCGCTGTTCGCGGAGCTGACGGACGAGATCGTGCCGGTGGCGATGGAGAACCAGATGAGCATGTTCCACGGCACCACGGCGCGCGGGTGGAAGGGGTTGGACCCCTTCTACTTCTTCATGAACCCGAGCCCAGGGTACGTGGTCACGTTCCTCAACAAGCTGCCCGCCGAGCTCACCAGCAGCGGCGGCAAGACCAGCCACGAGGTGGCCAACTACATCCAGCGGCTCATCGCGTCCACGCTCTCCTACGAGTGCACCAGCTTCACCAGGAAGGATAAGTACAAGGCGCTCGCCGGCAACGACGGCACCGTCGTGTCCAAGCCCAACATCGACAAGCAGAAGGTCATGGGCTGCTAACCACGGGAATAGGCTAAGAGCGCCTCGATCTAGTTATTGGAGTGACAATAAGACATACCTATGCGCGCGCTTCCGTGAGTTGTGTTTTTGGGCGCGTATGTAATTGTTTTTTTGTTTGAATTTGTGTAAGTGAATTGATCATGGGGTCGACGGGCTCAAAATGTGTCCACCGCAAAGCTGACATCCTGCAGACGCCACTAACCATCAATTAACAACATTACAGCTAGCAAGTGTACATACAAGAAAGAAAGAAGCCAGAAGGATCAAAGATTTACCGGTCCGATTTGGAATATGGGCGTTGTTTAGGATGGGACGTTTGGATTCCCCCGCATCAGAAACGCCGCCTCAGTTCTAGTAACATTTTTTTTTTTGGGTTTACTCCAATGCCTCACCGGTGCTCTGGACAGAAAATACACGTGATGACAAGAAGGCATCACGGTTTCCCAAACACTTGTATATCCAGACGTATTGGTCAAGAGTTTGTTTGTTATGGAGTCTTTATTCAGGTATTTTGCCTTATAATTCATAATGCGACCATTTTTTACTCTTGCATAATGTTTAGTTGAAATAATGAACTTCTGAGTTGAGTTTGTATCTGTAACACCCCTACTTTTGGAGCTAAAAAGAAAAGAAGAAAAGAAAAATAAAAAAGAATAAAAAATCACTCCAAATTAAAATTTTTGTCCAACCTCTCACCTTGAAATGAATTTTCAAAATAAAATTCACTAAATAAATTCAACTTAGTTTGAATCTGAAAATTTTGAATATAAAACTTGTGCTCAAGTGTTTGCCCTCATTTAAAAATTTACTAAAATTTGAAGCTTTTGAATTTCTAACAAATAAAATCAAAGTAGGATTTAATCCCAAGTTGATTTTCAAATTTTAGAATTTTAAACTTGCATAAAACTTCACCATGTGCATTTATGTGTTTTATTTGATTTATTTTGAGTGTTTGATCGATTTTTATTTTTGTTTGAATTTGAAATTCCTTCAAATTCAAATTCCAGAAAAAGAAAACCCTTTTCCTTTTTCCTAAACCATTCGGGCCGAAACACTTTCTCCTGGCCCATCCCATCCCCGTTTTTCTTTTTCTTTTTCATTTTCTCTTCCCGGGCCACGCTTCCTCCTCCGGCCCACGACCTCCAGCCCAACATCGCGTGCGCCAGCCCAGCCCGTTCCTCCGCTCCTGAGTCGCTGACGTGCGGACCCCACCATTCATCGGCTACCTCCGACCCGTTCCGTCCGACGCGACGCCGCAGCGTGAAACCCGCGCCGCCCATCCCCGGCTGTCGGGCGACGCCGTGGCCGCTACGCCACCACCTCCTTGGCCGCTACGGCTCCTCTGCCATAAAACGGGCCGAGTCCTTCACCTCCGCGCCCGCGAGACCTCCTCTCTCTCCCTCTCTCTCTCCGGCGCGACCTAGGGTTCCGGCGACCCTAGCGCCGCCACCCGAGCTCGCTCCCGCCCTCCTCCGGCCGTGCCGCACCCACGGTGAGCTCTCTCCGTCTCTCCTCTCCCTCATGCGCCTCTTCTTTTCCCTCCTCCCCTCTCACGCGAGCTCGTCGTCGAGTCGCCCACACCGCGCCGCCCTCCTCGTCGGCTCCGGCCGCCACGAGCTGGCCTCCGGCCCAGCCGTGACCCCCAACTGAACCTCCGCAAGCCCGTCTAGCTTCCCAAATGCTCAAACTCGCTCGCAGCCCTCTTCCGTGACCTTTCCCCGTTGCGCGTTCCCGCCACCGCCAACTCCGGCGAGCCACCATGGCCGCTTCGTTGGTCTCCGTCGTCGACGTGTACCACCCGCCGCTCCGCCTTCGTGCGCTCGTCCTCCGCGACGACCTCCCGCAGCCCGCCGTCCACTCTAGCCACCGGCGGCGAGGATTCCGGCAGCCCACGCCGCCGCGCACAGCCGTCCCCGGCCGCGTTGACTCAGCCGCGCCGCCGTCCGACGTGGCGGGCTACGTCAGCACGCGGGCCCCACATGTCAGCCTCTCACAGCCTTTTCCAATACAAAAATAATTCCTAAAACTCCAGAAAATCCCCGGCCCCTGTACTTTTTGCAGATAAGTCCCCGACCTTTTCAATAATCATGTTTAAGCCCTGCCTTTTTACAGAAAAGTATCTAAACTTCTCTGTAATTATGGTTTAGCCCCTGTCTTTTACACCAAGGTCCCTAACCTTTTCTTAATTACAGATAAGTCCCTAGAACTTTCTGTAATTACTTTTAAACCCTTAATACCTTTTTATAATTACAATCAAGCCCTCAGAGCTTCAAATGTCCATATCTTTTCAACCATAGCTCCGTTTTGGGCGATTCTTGCGCCTACGCGTTCGTAGAAACGCATAGTACCTTATGGTACTATTATTGGAGCACCATCTTTGACCTAGACACCATCAATGACCCAAAACCCTCTCATCTATTATATCTTTTTCTCGGCAGTTATGCGATGTCTCACACGTCGCAAGTACTATTCACTTAAACCTAACCAATCCTGTGACGCTAGTTATCTAGTACCCTCCACATCACCACATACACCCTGCTTCATCCTTGTATCACCTATTTACTCATTTTCTCGCTAGCATTGAACCTAACGATCTTTTATGTCGTTTCACTTCAAGATCTAACAACCTCCTTCTATCACGAACTCAACTCCCAACCTAGCCTTGATCGATCATCGCTCAATCAACTTAACCTAACAATGCCTGCAACACCTATTCCAAAGCCCTCACCAAATCCTACCAAACCTTATCAATTCATCGCCCTCTTTCTAAGTGCTCTTTATTGGATCTTATTGGAGTTGTAAATTCGTTGTTATCTTAATTGCTAGTTATCTTTAATTGATCTTAGTGTTTTATCTGCAGTCGTGCATTCATGTCATACATGCTCACGTGCACGTACCATCATCATGCGTCCGACGCGTGACAACCAACTTAATCAATAATAACTTAGTCTTAGTAATTAATCAATCTAGTAAGTAATTAATAGCTAAATCATCATTAGTTAACAATATAAGGTATAGGAGCCCTAAGCTGACACACCTCGTACTTCGTACACGTGTTGCATGAACCTTTATATAGGTTACTACCTGTATGAAGGCTAGTGCCATGAATGTACAAAGAACCCGTACACACGCTGTCCCTGTCACTTCTTGCACTCATGCTCTTCTCTTCGTGTTTAGCATCTCTCATTTACACCAAAAGCCCTAGAGTGCGATGCATCCCCCCAATGACCTTCTTAAGATAACAAGACTTTGTTAAAGTAAAACTGGATGCATCATCTGTGTTTTGAGTCCTTTGTTCTTTATTGGCTTTCTATCGGTTTTGATGGAGTTAATTGGATCTTATTCGGCTCTTTTCGCTCTTCATTTTCTTTTGCGGTAGTTTATTTATACGTTGTATTTCTATGCGTTAGATTACGCGAGAATCGAGAAAGAGCTAGAAGAATCCAAGTACTCGTCGAGAAATCTCAGATCAAGACCCGTCGAAAGATACGAGCTTCAAAAAAGGACTTGAAGGCATCAACTTCGACAAAAAAGACTGAAGACCCAGAACTTAATGATTAGAAAGCGATTGTCAGGCAAGCCCTAACTCCCTTTGATCATGTTGATCCCATGATTGCAAAATAATCCTAACTAGAGCCTGATTTTAGATAAACATGCACGGTAATTAAAGGTGATTTAAAAGCTAGAAGATCCTAAGTATTATTTGATTGCCATGCCTTGATCCTGATTATCCTGATTCCTTGTTAACCCTAGGAACCAACATCATTAAATTACTTAATGATATGTTGGATTGCTTTGCCGCTTAGGATTTTCACCATGTGTTTAATTAATCTTGCTCACATGCTTTTGTATTAAAATGCGTGAGTCTTGGTGGTGTGGGTAAATGTGAAAATGGGTGGATTTGGTGATAAAGTGCAACCCCTAGTGGGGGATGTTTTGGCGGGACCAGGCGAGGTAGTTCTCAGTGGGGAGGCTATCTCTGGGACGCCCTTCCTCGTGAGGATTGGCAATTGAAGATGCCTGGTTCGGTCGTATGAGGACCGGTTCTTGTGCCGCCTTGTCTAGCACCATACGCGCATCCACAAGCCATGAATGGGCATGGGATTGGAACTACACCTTACTAGTACTCACCCGGTACCCCCCGGAGGCAGGAGATTGCAACGGAATCCCAGGAGAAGACTCGTTCGTTGGTGGGTGTTCGAGATCCGGCATTTATGAATCTGGCCATCTTATTGAATTGTGAAGCCCCTAGTGATGTCCGTGGGGGATGCCGTGGTGGTACCAAGTAGGTACGGGACCTTTAGTAGGACAGTCCAAACTGGGACCCCGGGGAGGACTGGACTACCTTGTGGGGAAAGTTGTGCACCCTCGGCCGAGGTTAAGAATCTATCCGGATAGCCGTGTTCCACGGTATTGGACAACGCGAAAGCAATGGCCACACTATGATTAGATTCCTGTGTGAGTATCCTTGGCGTGTTTTTGGAATACACCGGCGTGGAGCCGTGCGCTGGTTTTCGGCCAGCACTTAAAAATGAGGAACTGGCGGGATTGAACCATTATCTCCCCCGTGATAACAATCTTGATTGTAGTTTGCAAACTTGCTTTGTTTGCAAAACAACCCTTGCATAAAATTGGCTTTCCGCCAACACAAGGAACCCTCAGCCTTTACCTTGATAAACCCTTGCATATGCTTTCCCCTTGTGTTAGGATTTGCTGAGTACCTTTTGTACTCACTCGTTTGCGCCTGTTGTTTTAGTGAAGTGAAGGCTTCGTAGGAAGCGGCGACGTGTTGGTTTTCGGTTCTGCTTCTCAAGTCTGCCTATGGCTTTGGGTCGTGCTTTCCACTGTCTGTGTGTGATTGCTTCGCCTTTATTTGACGGAAGGACTTGGATACTTCTGCATCCTTGTCGTACCGCCACTAAAGGCTCAATATATCAGGTACTATATTTATCTACCTATCCGAAGTATGCTTTTGATTATCATATCTGTGTTCCTGTGCGTATCAGCTACTGATCCAGGGACTGATACATGATGCACAGAGTGCTCCAGAAATGGGGTACGACAGAGTGGTATCAGAGCAATACTTGACCGTAGAACGAAAACCTAGGATTTGTCGTGCTCGAAAAAGACTATGTTCAAAACTAATTGCAAAATTTTCCGTATAACCTTCCCTTTTCTGTTTAAAATCCCTTGCTTCCTTCGACCGTAGGAAAAGAGACTCATCCAGAAGTGTCCGAGTGCAGAAGCTCTCAAACCAATGGACAACCACGACCACATGACCATAGAAGTGGAGAATGTATTGTACCAGGTGTACCGCGCACCAGACATGGTTCATAAACGAAAGAAGAAGGTTAATGCAACTCAGAGCACCAGATTACAGATGACATGCTTCAACTGCCGAGACCCCAAACACAAGTTTGCTGATTGCCCTTTCTATCAACCAAACGGTGAAGAAAGGGCTACAGCGACCGACATGAAAAATGATCTACTTCAACTATCTGCATCACCAGAAAAGATTGGATTTTCAATGCAGGAAAAGTCTGAGAGACAGGAAACATGGAACGACATGGATAACACTTATTTGACATCAATTCCTATCGTCGTCGAATTGCTTGAAAGGTTGAGTGGTCTGGAAGAGTCAATGAAGAAGATCTGTAAAGAAGTAAACATACTTAAGAAAGCTCTGCAGCCCAGGAAGGTTAACAAGAACCGCAACGAGAAAAAAAAGAACAAGCGTCAGGCATATGGTCAAGCTACATCTAAGAAGGCCAAGAGGACAAGACTTTGTTACTACTGTAGAGAACGTGGACACATGGTAATCAGCTGTCCTTACTACAGACAAGAACCTACCCTTTACCAACTAGACAATGTGCGTCACGACGCAAGCAGTACAGATCTGTCGCCCAATGTTGAACAAAAAGGGACCACAACCAAGTAAGATATGCATCCCTGAAGTCCCCAGAAAGAGAAACCAAGATGGCAATGATTATTGTTGGAGAATGTAACTCCTAAGTCGATAGGACGCCTGTGGAAATGCAGTTATGCGACTTGTGCCAGACCTTCCCCCAAATAAGTTCTTTATGAAGGTTGATTCAGAACCTCGCTCAGCATCTTGGAAGAATGTCACCCTCAAGTAAGAATCATAGTACCCATGCATAATAATGGAAGTACTTGTTAGGTACCTTGAGGTCCTGATCAAAGGGATTGAATTAGAGTTGTACGTCCTTTTATGAGTAAGGAAAAGGTGTCAATGCTGTCCTAACAAAAGTAAGGGTACAAATTACCACTCGTACAAGTTGAGTTGGAATGATGAAAAGCTCAAAAGACCCCAATGGTCATACGACACTTACTCAAACAACATCAAGAGATCAAGGCTATGAAGCTCCTTTTTAACGCAGAAATGCAGAGAACAACTTTCCTTTTAACCGACCAAGTCATATGAACCCATCGATTCTTTTTGATCAAAGACTATTGGTCGAGATCTGATGTCAGCGGAAGAATCGATAGTATATCCATCCTTAAGCCTTAACTCTCGTTCGTAGCACGTGAACACCTCAGCCCACAACAAATAAATCGTGTTGATTGAGTGATTTGATGATTTTGCTGATCCTTGTTCCGTGATTCTTTGGTTGAGTGCTTCTAAGCAAACCAAACATCATAACAACAAAAACTAAAGGTTAATAACAGCTTAGTGCTAAAATCCCTCTCCTAACCTATACCCAAACCCCTACCAAAGAGAAACCACCGCCACAGAGTTTCAGCACAGAGTCAAGACCAATCAAAAGTTTGGCCAATGACAACTAAGGATCACAGACAAATAAGAAAGTTTGCATAAAGCAGTGCTAAAGATGGTAAAGACATCAGTTACTTGTCCAACAGAAGCATATAAAGAAAAGTTTAACCAAGGAAATGAAGCAAATGACAGTCGAGCTAATGGCAAGAAGTTTCAGGTGCCATCACAATTGACCCAGCTAAAAATTCAAAATCCCGTAATGACCAAACAACAGGAATTAATGGCTGCAAATCATGGAACCCTCACAGCCAGAGAACTTCACCAAGAATGAGGCTCAAGTCAGCTGTCAACACTGGTAAAGATCTGTTGGTTACAAATATTGCCTCGAAAATGTTCCCTAAAGAGACCCGAGAAAGATTGCCAATGACTTGGACTAAAGTGGAATATGAACCAAGTGAATTAGAAATTACCTACATAGCAAGCAACAGGAAAGGCAAACCCTTGGAAAAAGTACTGGTAATACAGGAATACTCAGATGTTCCCCAGATAAGTAACCCAGGAGACTACCTGATGAAGACAAATGATATTCCTCATTAAACTCAATTCAGAATGAATTCCCAATAGCCAAGAGTTCTTATCAAATGGCAGCCAATCAACTAGCAGAACTGAAGGAACCATTAGCAAAGTTACAAGAAAAATATTTCATCTGGACAAGCTTTTATCCTTGGTGATTACCCCTTCTTTCTGTTAAGAAGTCACAGAATGTGCTTTGAATACAATTCAGCTGATGAAGTCATATCAAGAATAAGTACCCAGATTTCAGGATCGATGGCCTGTTTGACCAGTTAAAGAGAGCCAAGTTTGTCCTCAAGATTGACTTAAGGATCCGAGTACTACCAATCAAAGTTTTGAGGTGAAGACGTACTCGAGGTATCCCTTGTCACTCGTTATGATCTTCAGCACAGATATATGGTATTGGAAGCAAGATACTATGAACTTGCAAAGTCAAGGGGTGACAAAAACTCTGCGAAATGAGGACAATAGTATAAGGAATAGTGACAAAATACATGATTCCTTAGTCCTAAATTGGACGGATTAAGAAAAAGTATTTGAAAAGACCGTTGTAGTGATAAATGCACTAGATCGCAATAATCACTGCAACCACATCAACAAGCAAAAATGGAAACCTGAGCTACTATCAGAATTCAAGTGGCTAAATCCCGCTTTGCCAAGCCAGGCTAGTTAAGCACCTCCTGTGCTGAACCGTTTCTGGACAGTAAGATCTAATCAAATTTAAAGGAGTTATGAGACACAAATATTTGGTATATAACCTAAAGGATCCCAGTTGTAGCACCCCACCTCAAATTAACGAGGGGTTTGGCTAACCAGGATCATAATCGGGGGATACTTGGCGAAGCAAGTATGCACATGACCACACACATAAGCATAAGTAAAATAATTTTACAACAAGTTTAGTTATTACATTGGTTCCATAATTAACATAGGATACAAAGTTCGAAGTTCGGTTAATATTACATAAAAGAGTTCAAAATTCGATTACATAAAAGCGAGCGGAAGCGAAACACACGACGATACCTATCTACAAGGAAATCATGTCCGGCACGTAGACACGATCTCACTCACCTTGCTCCTGGCTGGGAGAGGAGGGAACCCACTCAATAGACCAGTCTTTGGGCGGCTCACCCTCCCACACCACTTTGCCATAACAATCGCAGAAACTACAATTAGGAATACCTGCAACGAAAATTTAAGCAACAAACCCTGAGCAACTAATACTCAGCAAGTCTTACCCGTCAAAATGGTCTTCTAAGACCGACCTCTAGTATGCAGGGGGTTGACCAGGTTGCTGAAATTTAATTGCAAAAACAGCACTAATAATTGATCCTTATTTTCATATTTTAGCCAAATTAAAAGGGTTCTTGCATTAATATAAATATTAGCAACCTAACTAAGCAATACATGGTTGCAATACAATTAATTGAAGTATCAAAACAGCATATATATATCATCATGTGCACTTCTTACTACGATATGACACAGTGAACAAGTGGTACTCAATAACCACGAGGGATGGCGATTCGAATCGATTTACACCTGCAGCGAAACCCGGAATACACGACGTACGCACACCCAAAAGGGTCACGCACGGCAACTTTTCACAAGACATCGTAAAGTCGAGCCGATTTCACCTCTCCCGGACACACGTCCTCCACGCGATACCCGCGCCAGGCAATCCGTGGTTAGCCCGTGTGCCCTCCCTTCCTACACAAACCCGCAACCACCATTCCATCTTCATCACCAAAAGAGAGGGGAGCACCGTCCAACACATACAACATCGAGCTACATCAGTTTACTAGTTCCCATTCTACTAGCATGCATCCGGTACTGTTCAAACTTGCTCAGCGAGGCCACAACGAACGGTCCTCAGCCGACACAAACGGTGCTATGGCGAACAAGGCGAGCCTTGTCACCTCAACCTACACATGAACTTCCCCGTTCGGCCTCAATTCAATATCATCATCATGTGAGTGAAATAAAAACCAGTAACCCCTTATGTCGAGTGGTCTCCATACCACCCGATTCTCTACCGTTGACTCGATATTAAGTATAGCAGAACAAACGGGCAGCTGAACAAAACTGAACCAAACCCAGAGGTCACAAGGTGCTAATGCATCTACGGTTCCATACAACTCCTAAACATAATGCACATTTCATGACTCGAAATACATGTGAGCAAGGGAAAACTTTGTAAACATAGGAGTGCACCGGGGCTTGTTTGGGGCTGGTGGTTAGCACACTCAAGCACATTCAAGTCAGCGCCGGTCTCCTCAGCCTCGATCCCCACGTCCTCGGTTCCGGCGTCGTTCCCTAAATGAATGCAATCAAATGCACGAAGTCAAAGAGGGTTCATGGAACTTCCTTGACAAATATGTCATGATGATGTTATTATGCACAATGCAACATGCTTGCAGGGTGATTGACGTGATTTTGGTACTTAGGTGCTCAAAAATTTACATATAACGTTTCCGATTTAATCATTGTTTAGGCGTGTACAAAGAATCTTCTTCGAAAATTCATAAATGGTTTCTAGAAGAGATATAATTAATTTTATATTTTGGTTTTGCAAGATACTACCATGCACAGTGACATACCCAAAATTGGATGTCAAAATATGCAGGAATAAAATGACAAAAAAAATGACTTGATGAGAAACTTGAAATTGAAATTACTCCTAAAATATGGTGAATTTCAAGAAACTGTTTTGTGAGCAGTTCAGTGAACTTACAAAGAGTGTGTGTGCCAAAAATCAGAATTTTTACATGTGTATACCTTTTTATAAAAATGACTTCCAGTTTCTCTTCTCTGAATTTTAGAAAATTAACTAAGATCAATTCAGATGTTTATGTTGTGCCACTGGGTAGATCTAGTCACAAGGAATCCAACAAATTTTGTTTCGCATTTTTCTGAGTTGTATTTTAATTTCTATCAAATTTACAAGTTTGATCAAATTTCTGAGAAAAATAAAAGGAAAAGAAGTTCGCGGCACTGTAGCAGTGCCTGGGCATGGCGTGCGCGCGCGACGGGGACGACGGCGAGGTCGCCGTTCCGGCTAAACGGCGGCGATTTTTGCGTGAACGTCAGCAGCATTGTGTAGAGGGCGTCGAGGCGGCTCTAGGGCATGGTGGTGTGCACGTGCGTGAGCTGCGCGGTGACGTTGTAACACCCTAAATTTCACATTTTTGCAATAGATTAAAATTTCTCTTTATTTAATTAGGGTGTTATCATTTTTCCTAGGCCAAAGCTTTATTTTCTAAATTAAATAAATAAATCTAGGTTATAAAATAATTGTTTGTTGCATTCATGCTGGAGTAGCTTGCAGTAGGTATTTTATTGTGTGGCAAATGTATTTAAAATTCGAATAGAATTCGAATTTCGTTTAGTTTATGAATTTTTCTTCTTTTTCTCCTTCTCCTCTCGTGCCGGCTTCCCTTTTCCCCGCGGCCCAGCTCCCTCGCCCGCGGCCCATCAACGCCAGCAGGCCGGCTCCGCCGCGCCAGCCCGCCTCAGCCTGCCGCAGCCCGCTCGCCCGGCCCAGCTCAGCGCGCCGCCGCCCCAAACCCTAACCGACCCCGAGCCGCCGCGCCGCCCTCGGCGTGCGCGCCCGCGTGGGCCCGCCCCTCGGCGTCCGTGTCTATAAAGCGGAGCCCCAGCCCCTCCGCGCTCCGTTTCGACAAGCCCGCCGCCTTCCCGTGCCCTAGCGCCGCCTCCCGAAGCCGCCGGAGGACCGCCGCCTTTCCCCGTCGTCGACCGCCGCCGTCGAGCCGTCTCCCGCCTCGCGTGAAGCCCCGGTGAGCTCCCCGACGACTCCGCGTGCCACCCCGCCTCTCGCGGCGAGGTTCCGCGCCCGGGAACGCCGTCCCGCACGCGCTCCGGTGAAGCGCCGCCGCGCCATGGTCGCTCCGGTGGTCCGGTTTACCGTGGGCCACCGTGGACCCGGTGCACAACCGCCGTGGACTCGGTCCACGGGGTTTTTCGTTTTAAATTAAATTGATTCGATTTATGACGTCAGCGTTGCGCAATAATTAGTATTTTCAGTAAAAGAATAATTCCTAAAATTCTTTAAAATGTAACTTTTGCACTTAAGCCCTTAACCTTTTAATTAATACTGTTTAGGTCCTGTATTTTTACAGAAAACCCCCTGAACTTTTCCTAAATTATATTTTATCCTAACTTTTTACATTTCAGTCCTCAGAACTTTTCTAAAATTACAATTAGGTCCCTGTATGACCCTGTTTTAGTTTAAATAAACCTTTTAACTTCAAATGCTTATAACTTTTTACTCGTAGCTCCGTTTTAAGCGGTTCTTGCGCTCACGTGATCGTAGGCTCGAGCTCTATCTTGTGGTACTGTTTTTGTAGTATGTTAGTACTGTCTAGTGTACTGTTATTTATTGTTTGTGCTTGTGTGCTTGCATGTTAACGTTATTAGAAGAGGAGCCGATCGAGAACTTTCAGGACTTGGAGTTTGATCAGCCAGCAGCAGGGGGAACAGGCAAGTGTCCTTGAACATCTTGAACCTATTGCTTTCTCCCTCTAGTCATGCATTTGCGTTAAATTGGAATCCCATGTGTCATACCCTGTTCCTTTCCTTTATCCTTGTCGCCGGGTTATGGTAGAGGATAATGATAATGTGGATGGGTAGAAATGCTTAGCTCGCTGTCTTGGGTGGATAATAATTTGACTAATAATCTTGACTAATGGTTTCACTTGAACATAATCTTCATGGACCGGTTAATCTTTTTAGCAATCTGGAACTTAGGTATGCTGTAACTTGAGCAAGTGGTATGTTGATGGTGGTGCGGTTAGCACGAGACTTTGGTTTGTGGTAGCCTTGCTCAAGTTTGCTAAGGACCGGTTCGTGGAGCAGCAACCCAGGACAACAGCGCAAAGCACAGGGTTGATTGTGGTAGACTTGGTCAAGTATTATGCTGTCTCCCCAGTTTTGCCGGCGTTCATGGAATGGGGGAGGAAGGGTTACTTCCAAACTCAGGTGATCGAGGGGTACTCTAGCCAAGGCGCAAGAGGGGTCTACTGTTTCAGGGGTACTGGCAGTAGGGAAACCTTAGCGGGGATGTTGGCTGGCTGGGAAGCGCTTTGAAAGACCATGTGGTGATCTCTTGGTCTCACACCTTCGGTAGTGTGAAGGCAACATAGAGGTTTTAGTCACTGAATAGTGATGAAATCACCACCCTGTGGGTAAAGTTGTGCACCTCTGCAGAGAAGTAAAACTGTCATGACAGCCGTGCTCACGGTCAGGAGCGGCCTGGATCCTCACATGATTAGAGACTGGATGGTTGGACTTGGATGGTTTTGGGTGGGGAACCCAATTTGCTGCAAGGGGGTACCTTGTAGTGCTTAATTTAATAACTTTGGGGTTTGGGTTTTCACTTAGTAATATAGGTGCTTAATTAATGTTTTAGGTTGCTTTTCTGCTCTTTAACCTTATATCAGCCTTTCTTGTTATAAGCTTGCATTACATTTACTTTCCCACACTTGCGGAGTACGACAAGTACTCACCCTTGCTATTCCCCCACAATGTTTTGTTATGCTGCTCAGAAGATGAAGGTGCGATGGACTACTTTGATGAGGAGTACTACTAGGCGTGCTTTCCCCCAGTCGACTGCCTGTGTGTTTGGGAGTCTTCCGCTGTCGTTTATTTAGTCCTTTGAGACAATTTATTCAGATATTGTAATAATGATACAATGAGACGATGTAATAATGATACTGGCTTATACTGTTTATTTCACTATTGTCCCTTTATGTGCGAAACTTGATCCTGGCGCACATAGAGTTATGCATTCAGTTTTGTCCTTAAAACTGGGTGTGACAAAGTGGTAATCAGAGCCGTGTTGACTGTAGGACGCAAGCCTAGTTAGAATGGTCGTTTCTAAGGTTATTTTCTTATATTAAAACCTACTTTCATAAAAACTATTAGCTCTTTATTGTTGATCTTCGTTTATGCTTCTAAAATTCTCCTATATTGAAAACATTCTTGTTGTTTCCTTATACTTTACCTTGCTGCACTTTTTCTTTATCCTTTGCTCTACTACTGTTCCTTGTTTTCTCTCCTACTCCTTGCTTTACTACCACTCTACTCTTTTACTACAAAGTTTTGTTTTACTGATACTCTTCTTGTTCCAAATTTTAGTGATTTCTGGTTCCACCACCATCTGTTCCTTTGCTGGAATGGATGGATCAGCCACCACTGGAGTGCTACAGCAATGGCGACGGTTACTACTTCCCCGACAAGCTATGGGAGGTTCAGCGATGTTTTGGCTACTATGAGCGTGCTGAGTACATTGGGATCAGGACACCGGAAATGGATGGCACCTACAGCTGGAGTGTTCGTGTGAACATGTTTGAGAAGCCTTCTCCGGATGGGATTCGGAAGGTTCGCCGCACTCATGAAGCCCCGGCGTCCAGGTCTACCTTTGAAGATGGGATACAGGATGCAGCACGCCAGGCCCTTTCAGTGCTCAGCCATGAAGAAGCAGCGATGAGGCACTCTCAATTCAAGTACTTCGCACACCGTCCTAGTGGGAGTTTGCACGAGGTAGTGGATAGTCCTAGAGATGAGGACAGCTTACGCCTCAGGGAGACTGTTCGCTATGTCAGGAACCTGAACAGGTGTCTCAACAGTGTTCTGGATAACCTTGCTGACAGAGATGACTTGATCGAGGAACTCAAGGAAGAGAACAGGCAGCTGAAGGCAGTCCTAGCAGGAGAGGCATTGGAGGATGAGCCATTGGAGGCGCCACCACCTGTTCAAGTGCCTCCATGTTCTCCCAGCCGCAAGAAGCTTCGCCGACAGGAGGAGGAGGATGAGTTCTAGAGTCTTAGCATTTCCACTTAGAGTTGTGAGGTCGATTAGCTTGGTTTAGCGTTTTGAGTCAAACTCTTGTAATAGTAATACTTAATGCGTCCTTTGCTTCGTGTGTGGGTTTTGTGCTACTATTTTGTGAGTGGTGTGCTATGCTTGATTTGGATCTTTGGTTGAGTGTGATGTGATGTAAGACTTGTCATACAGACACATCTTTAATATAGTTAAAGTTTAGAGACAATACTTGGGTTTTAATCTTTGGGTTAGTTAATCTTTACCTTTCTATATTACCTTGAGATCTTTGTATCATTTGTCTTATTGTGAGCTATTCTATATCTTGGCTTTGTCATATCTTTTTGCGGTCATGAATCATTGTGGAATGTTGTTAGTTCTGCAATATCTATTTATTGTTCTTGATGCATTATCAATATCTTGTCCCTTTATATTGATATATCTATCTATCACCTTGTTATCTTGTATATTTCCACCATGTTGCTGCCGAAATTTCCTTGTGTCCAGCTAGTCTTTCACCTTGATCATTACTTTTCCCAATGGTTATCTATGCCTTACATCATGTTCTTGTCCAATCACATATTTCTTTATGCCTTGATAGTCTGTTCTACCTTTTGATGCTGTCCTATCCACCAAACCATGCTCATCTTATCTTTTCCTCTTATCAGATGGCTAGGGGAAGTGCTCCCAACAACAACAACAATGTTCCAGCGGCAGCCACGTTGGAGCAGTTTTTGGCCGCGCAGACTCAGCTCATCCAGACCATGCAGCAGAACATGACCAACATGCAGCAGCAGCCGCAACCCCAGCACCAGGCGCCACCACCACCTCCTAGGGACAAGCTTGGAGAGTTCCAGAGGACCAAGCCTCCAACCTTTTCACACTCTATGGATCCTATGGATGCTGATGACTGGCTGAAGACTGTTGAGAAGAAGCTGCAGGTGGTCCAGTGCAACAACAGAGAGAAGGTCCTGTATGCCTCTCACCAGCTTGTGGGTCCCGCTGCTGATTGGTGGGATGCTTATGTGGATGCTCATGAGGAGCCAGACAGTATCAACTGGCAGGAGTTCAAGAACAGCTTCAGGTCTCACCATGTGCCTCAGGGAGTGATGAAGCTGAAGAAGAAGGAGTTCCAGAGTCTGAAGCAGGGCTCCATGTCTGTTAGTGAATACCTCACCCGCTTCACCCAGCTGTCCAGGTATGCCCCAGGTGAGGTTGACAATGATGAGAAGAAGAGGGATTGCTTCCTGGAGGGTCTGAACGATGGACTTGCCTATGCACTTGAAGCTCGTGGGTTCCAGAATTTCCAGGCTATGGTTGATGCTGCACTTGTCCTGGAAAATAGGAGGAACAACATGGAGAAGAAGCGCAAGCTGGAGCGTCAGAGTCAGCAGGGGAGCAGCAACACAAGGCCTCGCTTTGGTTCTTCATCAGCTGGACCTGCATACCGCCCTCCACAGCAGAACAGCCAGCAGAGGACTCAGCCCACTGGACAGGCATTCCAAACCCCTCAGCGTCAGATTCAGCGCCCCAACTCTCAGACTCCTCGCACTGCTCAGTCTGCTCCACAGAGGGTCAATCAGGGACAGAACACTGGAGTTCCAAATGCTTGTTTCGTTTGTGGTGACACTGGGCATTATGCCAACAGGTGCCCCAAGCGGCGCCCAGACCAGAACTCAGCTCAGGGTGCAGCTCCTGCTCCTAACCGCAACAACGCTACACCAGCCCCTGCCGGTCAGAGTCAGACTCGTGCTCGTGTCAACCATGTGACTTTGGAGGATGCTCAGGAGGCTCCAGATGTTGTTTTCGGTATGTTTCTCGCCAACGATCGCAATGCCATTGTGTTATTTGATTCTGGAGCATCTCATTCTTTCATATCTGCTGCTTATGTTGATAAACACAACCTACCCATATCAATGCTTACAAATAGAATGCTTGTTACTTCTCCTGGGGGAGAGATGAGTGCTAGATCTGTTTGTCCTAAGTTAAACCTTAATATAAGGGGGGTAGACTTCTTGGCAAACCTTATAGTTCTGGAATCTAAGGGGATTGATATCATTCTTGGGATGGACTGGATGAGCAAGCATAAGGGGCTCATAGATTGTGCTAAGAAGGCAGTGACACTGACAGCTAGCAATGGAGAGCAAGCGGAGTATGTTGCAGAACCACTCATCACTAGCAAAGGGGCAACCAACCGCATTGTGTTGAATCAGCTTGATGCCGGGTCTGTTGAGAAGATCAGAATTGTCAGTGAGTTCCCAGATGTCTTCCCAGAGGAGTTGCCAGGTATGCCACCAGACCGTGAAATTGAGTTTGTTATTGAATTACTTCCTGGTACTGCTCCTATATTTAAGAGACCTTATAGAATGGCTGCTAATCAACTAGCTGAACTTAAGGAGCAATTACAAGAATTGCTAGATAAGGGTTATATCCGTCCTAGTGCATCACCTTGGGGAGCCCCTGTTATCTTTGTTCCTAAGAAGGATGGTACTCAGAGGATGTGTGTGGACTATAGAGCTCTTAATGAAGTGACCATCAAGAACAAGTATCCATTGCCCAGAATTGATGACTTGTTTGATCAGCTTAAGGGAGCTTGTGTCTTCTCTAAGATTGACCTTCGATCTGGCTATCATCAGTTGAAGATAAAGGCAAGTGACATTCCCAAAACTGCCTTCATTACTCGGTATGGCTTATATGAGTATACTGTTATGTCCTTTGGTTTGACCAATGCCCCTGCCTACTTCATGTATTTGATGAATAAGGTTTTCATGGAATATCTGGATAAGTTTGTGGTGGTTTTCATTGATGATATTCTGATATTCTCGAAGAACGAGCAAGAGCATGAGGAGCATCTTCGCTTGGTTCTGCAGAAGCTTAGAGAGAATCAATTGTATGCAAAGCTCAGCAAGTGCGAGTTCTGGTTGAAGGAGGTCTCATTTCTTGGTCATGTCATCTCTGAAGGTGGAATCTCAGTTGACCCAGGCAAGGTGAAGGATGTCTTGAGTTGGAAGACACCTCAATGTGTCACCAACATCAAAAGCTTCTTGGGTTTGGCAGGGTACTACAGGAGGTTCATTGAAGGATTCTCTAAGATATCCAAGCCATTGACAGAGTTGCTGGGGAAGGGTGTAGCCTTCTAGTGGACAGCGAAGCAAGAAGCTAGTTTCCAAGAGTTGAAGACCAGACTTACCTCAGCGCCGGTGTTGACTATGCCAGATATGGAGAAGCCTTTCTCAGTCTATTGTGATGCTTCAGGTCAGGGATTGGGATGTGTGCTAATGCAGGAAGGTCATGTGGTTGCTTATGCTTCAAGACAGCTAAGGAAGCATGAATTGAGGTATCCGACTCATGATTTGGAATTAGCAGCGGTGGTTCACGCGCTCAAGATTTGGAGGCACTACCTTATCGGCAAGCGATGTGAGATCTACTCTGATCACAAGAGCTTGAAGTACATATTCACTCAGCCAGACTTGAACCTCAGGCAGCGCAGATGGTTGGAACTCATAAAGGACTATGATTTGGGGATCAATTATCATCCAGGGAAGGCCAATGTAGTTGCCGATGCTCTAAGTCAGAGATCTCATCTAAATATGCTATCTGTTCGTGAGTTACCATCTGAGTTGTGCAGAGAGTTTGAAAGGCTCAACCTAGGATGGGTATCTAACACCGAAGTGGTTGCAATGGAAGTGGATTACACCCTGGAGCAAGACATCAAGAAGGGCCAGCTGAAGGATGAGAAGATAGCAGAGATCAAGCAGCAAATTAAGAAGGGCAAGGCACCAGAGTTCATGAAGGACGAACAAGGTGTGTTGTGGTACAAGAAGAGGCTTTGTGTGCCTGATGACAAGGAAATCAAGGAGTTGATACTGCGAGAAGCTCACGATTTAGCCTACTCCATTCATCCAGGAAGTTCCAAGATGTACCAGGACCTCAAGAGTCAGTATTGGTGGTACGGCATGAAGAGAGACGTGGCTGAGTATGTTGCTTTATGTGACACTTGTCAGAGGGTCAAAGCAGAACATCAAAGGCCAGCTGGTTTGCTACAACCGTTGAAGGTACCTGAGTGGAAATGGGAAGAAGTTGGTATGGATTTCATTGTGGGTCTGCCTAGGACTCAGAATGGATATGATTCAATATGGGTTGTTGTGGATCGTTTGACTAAGGTGGCTCATTTCATTCCAGTGAAGACAACCTACAGTGGGCCCAGGCTTGCAGAGTTGTATATGTCCCGGATAGTTTGCCTACATGGTGTGCCTAAGAAGATTGTGTCCGACAGAGGTACTCAGTTCACTTCAAGGTTTTGGGAGAAGTTGCATGAGTCTATGGACATGAAGTTGAATTTCAGCTCAGCGTATCATCCACAAACCGATGGGCAAACTGAGAGGGTGAATCAGATATTCGAAGACATGTTGAGGGCATGTGCTTTGAAGTATGGCCGAAGTTGGGATAAGAGTCTTCCCTACGCAGAGTTCTCGTACAACAACAACTATCAGGAAAGTCTGAAGATGGCTCCCTTTGAAGCTTTGTATGGTCGGAAGTGCAGGACACCGTTGTTTTGGAATGAGACTGGCGAAAGTCAAGTGTTTGGGCCAGAGATTCTCCGAGATGCTGAGCGACAGGTGCAGATTATTAGGGAGAATTTGAAAGTTGCTCAATCCAGGCAGAAGAGCTATGCGGATAATAGAAGGAGGGATCTCAGTTTTGAGGTTGGTGACTTTGTCTATTTGAAGGTGTCTCCCATGAGAGGACTACGTCGTTTCAAGGTCAGAGGCAAGCTTTCACCCCGCTTCATTGGCCCTTTCAAGATCTTGGAAAGGATGGGTGAGGTTGCATATCAATTGGAGCTGCCAGCAAAGTTGTCAGACGTGCATGATATGTTCCATGTCTCTCAATTGAAGAAGTGCCTACGAGTTCCAGAGGAACAAGTGCCCATGGAGGACTTGGATGCTAGTGAAGACCTCACCTATCAAGAGTATCCAGTGAAGATTTTGGAGACATCTGAGAAGTGTACCAGGAATAAGAGGTACCGAATGTGCAAAGTGCAGTGGAGTCATCACTCAGAGGAAGAAGCCACTTCGGAGAACGAGGAAGATCTGAAGTCAGAATTCCCAAACTTCTTTTCCGAGCCATCCGAATCTCGAGGGCGAGATTCATCCTAAGGGGGGTAGGTTTGTAACACCCTAAATTTCACATTTTTGCAATAGATTAAAATTTCTCTTTATTTAATTAGGGTGTTATCATTTTTCCTAGGCCAAAGCTTTATTTTCTAAATTAAATAAATAAATCTAGGTTATAAAATAATTGTTTGTTGCATTCATGCTGGAGTAGCTTGCAGTAGGTATTTTATTGTGTGGCAAATGTATTTAAAATTCGAATAGAATTCGAATTTCGTTTAGTTTATGAATTTTGAATAGAAGAAACGAAATAGAAAAGAGGAAAAGATTTCGAAACCTGTTTCTGGGCCGAATCTGCCTGGCCCAGTTCGTTTTTTTTCTTTTTCTTCTTTTTCTCCTTCTCCTCTTGGGCCGGCTTCCCTTTTCCCCGCGGCCCAGCTCCCTCGCCCGCGGCCCATCAACGCCAGCAGGCCGGCTCCGCCGCGCCAGCCCGCCTCAGCCTGCCACAGCCCGCTCGCCCGGCCCAGCTCAGCGCGCCGCCGCCCCAAACCCTAACCGACCCCGAGCCGCCGCGCCGCCCTCGGCGTGCGCGCCCGCGTGGGCCCGCCCCTCGGCGTCCGTGTCTATAAAGCGGAGCCCCAGCCCCTCCGCGCTCCGTTTCGACGAGCCCGCCGCCTTCCCGTGCCCTAGCGCCGCCTCCCGAAGCCGCCGGAGGACCGCCGCCTTTCCCCGTCATCGACCGCCGCCGTCGAGCCGTCTCCCGCCTCGCGTGAAGCCCCGGTGAGCTCCCCGACGACTCCGCGTGCCACCCCGCCTCTCGCGGCGAGGTTCCGCGCCCGGGAACGCCGTCCCGCGCGCGCTCCGGTGAAGCGCCGCCGCGCCATGGTCGCTCCGGTGGTCCGGTTCACCGTGGACCACCGTGGACCCGGTGCACAACCGCCGTGGACTCGGTCCACGGGGTTTTTCGTTTTAAATTAAATCGATTCGATTTATGACGTCAGCGTTGCGCAATAATTAGTATTTTCAGTAAAAGAATAATTCCTAAAATTCTTTAAAATGTAACTTTTGCACTTAAGCCCTTAACCTTTTAATTAATACTGTTTAGGTCCTGTATTTTTACAGAAAACCCCCTGAACTTTTCCTAAATTATATTTTATCCTAACTTTTTACATTTCAGTCCTCAGAACTTTTCTAAAATTACAATTAGGTCCCTGTATGACCCTGTTTTAGTTTAAATAAACCTTTTAACTTCAAATGCTTATAACTTTTTACTCGTAGCTCCGTTTTAAGCGGTTCTTGCGCTCACGTGATCGTAGGCTCGAGCTCTATCTTGTGGTACTGTTTTTGTAGTATGTTAGTACTGTCTGGTGTACTGTTATTTATTGTTTGTGCTTGTGTGCTTGCATGTTAACGTTATTAGAAGAGGAGCCGATCGAGAACTTTCAGGACTTGGAGTTTGATCAGCCAGCAGCAGGGGGAACAGGCAAGTGTCCTTGAACATCTTGAACCTATTGCTTTCTCCCTCTAGTCATGCATTTGCGTTAAATTGGAATCCCATGTGTCATACCCTGTTCCTTTACTTTATCCTTGTCGCCGGGTTATGGTAGAGGATAATGATAATATGGATGGGTAGAAATGCTTAGCTCGCTGTCTTGGGTGGATAATAATTTGACTAATAATCTTGACTAATGGTTTCACTTGAACATAATCTTCATGGACCGGTTAATCTTTTTAGCAACCTGGAACTTAGGTGTGCTGTAACTTGAGCAAGTGGTATGTTGATGGTGGTGCGGTTAGCACGAGACTTTGGTTTGTGGTAGCCTTGCTCAAGTTTGCTAAGGACCGGTTCGTGGAGCGGCAACCCAGGACAACAGCGCAAAGCACAGGGTTGATTATGGTAGACTTGGTCAAGTATTATGCTGTCTCCCCAGTTTTGCCGGCGTTCATGGAATGGGGGAGGAAGGATTACTTCCAAACTCAGGTGATCGAGGGGTACTCTTGCCAAGGCGCAAGAGGGGTCTACTGTTTCAGGGGTACTGGCAGTAGGGAAACCTTAGCGGGGATGTTGGCTGGCTGGGAAGCGCTTTGAAAGACCATGTGGTGATCTCTTGGTCTCACACCTTCGGTAGTGTGAAGGCAACATAGAGGTTTTAGTCACTGAATAGTGATGAAATCACCACCCTGTGGGTAAAGTTGTGCACCTCTGCAGAGAAGTAAAACTGTCATGACAGCCGTGCTCACGGTCAGGAGCGGCCTGGATCCTCACATGATTAGAGACTGGATGGTTGGACTTGGATGGTTTTGGGTGGGGAACCCAATTTGCTGCAAGGGGGTACCTTGTAGTGCTTAATTTAATAACTTTGGGGTTTGGGTTTTCACTTAGTAATATAGGTGCTTAATTAATGTTTTAGGTTGCTTTTCTGCTCTTTAACCTTATATCAGCCTTTCTTGTTATAAGCTTGCATTACATTTACTTTCCCACACTTGCGGAGTACGACAAGTACTCACCCTTGCTATTCCCCCACAATGTTTTGTCATGCTGCTCAGAAGATGAAGGTGCGATGGACTACTTTGATGAGGAGTACTACTAGGCGTGCTTTCCCCCAGTCGACTGCCTGTGTGTTTGGGAGTCTTCCGCTGTCGTTTATTTAGTCCTTTGAGACAATTTATTCAGATATTGTAATAATGATACAATGAGACGATGTAATAATGACACTGGCTTATACTGTTTATTTCACTATTGTCCCTTTATGTGCGAAACTTGATCCTGGCGCACATAGAGTTATGCATTCAGTTTTGTCCTTAAAACTGGGTGTGACAGACGTCGGCGGCGTGGGCGGCTGCGGCGAGCGGCGGCGCACGGCGTTCCGGCGAGGTGAGGCTGCACGCCGGCGAAAGAGCGAGAGCACGAGCATCTACGCGACTAGGGGCATCTCACCGTGGTACGTGTGCACGTGGAGGAAGGCCGGAAGAAGGAGTTCGTCGGAGAGGCGGATCGGACCGGCGGACGGCGGCGAGGAAGAAGATGATTCCGGCGAGCCTACTGCGCAAAGTACGACAAGGTCAGCGCTGGGTGGTACGCAAGGGAGGTGAGCACCACCGTGAGCAAGTTATTGAATATACACTCACCGAGGAAGAAGAAATCGACGGCGAGCGGGTTCACCCGTCGGCCATGGTCGATTCTTTGCTTCGATCTCGCTCTATGGTCGGGGAACTTCCGAATGGAGTGGAGGGGAAGCTAGAGGGAGTCTCGGCGCTCTGATTCCCTGTTGGGGTCGAGCTTGGAGCTGCGGCAGGTCGACGGCGCGGCAGTGAGCTCGGCTGGGCGTCAATGGCGGCGGTGTTTCGTGTGTGCACACGATGGAACGGAAAGAATGAGAAGGGAGCGAGAGCTGGAGATAAGGTCCAGGAAGGGGGCTGAACCGGTCGTCGCTGCTGTGCCGCGATGACGCCGGCCACAGTTCGCTGGAATGGGCAGCGGAGTGGAGGATCGACGAAGAGGACGACACATGTCGCTACAGTAGAATTTTTGAATTTTCAATGATTTTTCCACGTGCTGATTTGCGACAATTTAAAACCAATGCTCCTGTGCTCAGAAAAATCTGAAAAACTCAAGATTGAAAAGCCTCACTAAACTGAACAACTTTCCTCATTGCATTTTTTCCTCATTCGATTTAAATTTTGAGTTAAAATTCAATTAAGACAGATTTTGGACAAATGACATTTGATTTATTTGAGCCCGTTTCCTTCTGTAGAAAAATCCACAAAACTCTCCAAAAATCTCTTTTTGCCCCTGGATGCGAAGGAATTTTTTAAATGGGTCCACTTGTATACAAAATTTTTGAAGTTCTAGTTCAAGCTCAGATTTGACTATTTTTAAATGATTTGCTTTTAAATTAAATTCTCCAATGTGATCGTTAACATTTGTGATCAATGTACACTAACAGAAGATTTAGACCATGATTAGGGTGGGATGTTACACCAGTGTTCCACATAAGCAGACCAAGATGACCCTTGGAAAAGAGTTGTGCCAATAACATCAATCTCAGAATAAGCCGGTGGTGTGTCCTTTGGAACAGTCTACGGGTTGTTTCTGCAGTAAAAGAAAAAGTTTCCGCTAATGGATCATGCACTAAAAAGGTTGTCAAACCTTACATACCAACAGAAGTAACCCGAGGTCAAGGATTTTAAGTGGGGTAGGTACCCCCACCCCTAAAGGCAACAAAGATGGGAGACCTCTCCTACGATGGACTAAGTATACGCCTCGAAATGGTTACGGGTTACAGAAGCCCTTGGATTGCTATGATGGAATAGATGGATTATGGTCCTGATTTGCACAGAAACAGTCAACGTATCAGAAAGAGAAACAACAGTTCCTGGCACATGAGAAACTTATGACGGCAATCAACATACCAAAAACCCCGAAAGCCTCAGAAGCATCGTTTCCTTCGCAAGAAAGGCTGCGAAATATTCTAACGACCTTGCCGCTCGGAATGCCCCGAGACAGCTAAGGCCTGGAATGGTTTCACGACATCAACAAGAGTAACCCAAGTGAAAACTTTAAGTGGGGTTGGATTTTCTTTTGGATAACCTAAAAGCCTTAAGACCCGAAACCTTAGGCCAGCCGTCCTCTGCTAAAGTGACCGACATCGAAGACCTTCAAAAGTAAGAAGCTCTATCATGTCCATTCGCAGTTCAAAGTCCACCCACCTTGAGGAAATCCGCTATCAAAGCTCGTGACGTTAAGAAGCCTTCGACAAAATTTCGGGAGTTACTTCCATCAAGCAAGAAGACACAAGAGAAGTTCTGCGCCATCCAGAAGACCGTTTGAATCTCGAGGACGAGATTCCTTTTAAGTGGAGTAGATCTGTAACACCCCTACTTTTGGAGCCAAAAAGAAAAGAAGAAAAGAAAAATAAAAAGGAATAAAAAATCACTCCAAATTAAAAATTTTGTCCAACCTCTCACCTTGAAATGAATTTTCAAAATAAAATTCACTAAATAAATTCAACTTAGTTTGAATCTGAAAATTTTGAATATAAAACTTGTGCTCAAGTGTTTGCCCTGATTTAAAAATTTACTAAAATTTGAAGCTTTTGAGTTTCCAACAAATAAAATCAAAGTAGGATTTAATCCCAAGTTGATTTTCAAATTTTTGAATTTTAAACTTGCATAAAACTTCACCATGTGCATTTATGTGTTTTATTTGATTTATTTTGAATGTTTGATCATTTTTGTTTTTGTTTGAATTTGAAATTCCTTCAAATTCAAATTCCAGAAAAAGAAAACCCTTTTTCCTTTTTCCTAAACCATTCGGGCCGAAACTCTTTCTCCTGGCCCAGCCCATCCCTGTTTCTCTTTTTCTTTTTCAGTTTCTCTTCCCGGGCCGCGCTTCCTCCTCCGGCCCACGACCTCCAGCCCAACATCGCGTGCGCCAGCCCAGCCCGTTCCTCCGCTCCTGAGTCACTGACGTGCGGACCCCACTTGTCATCGGCTACCTCCGACCCGTCCTGTCCTACGCGACGCCGCCGCGTGAAACCCGCGCCGCCCATCCCCAGCTGTCGGGTGACGCCGTGGCCGCTACGCCACCACCTCCTTGGCCGCTACGGCTCCTCTGCCATAAAACGGGCCGAGCCCTTCACCTCCGCGCCCGCGAGACCTCCTCTCTCTCCCTCTCTCTCTCCGGTGGCGGGCTACGTCAGCACGCGGGCCCCACATGTCAGCCTCTCCCAGCCTTTTCCAATACAAAAATAATTCCTAAAACTCCAAAAAATCCCTGGCCCCTGTACTTTTTGCAGATAAGTCCCCGACCTTTTCAATAATCATGTTTAAGCCCTGCCTTTTTACAGAAAAGTACCTAAACTTTTCTGTAATTATGGTTTAGCCCCTTTCTTTTACACCAAGGTCCCTAACCTTTTCTTTAATTACAGATAAGTCCCTAGAACTTTCTGTAATTACTTTTAAACCCTTAATACCTTTTTATAATTACAATCAAGCCCTCAGAGCTTCAAATGTCCATATCTTTTCAACCATAGCTCCGTTTTGGGCGATTCTTGCGCCTACGCGTTCGTAGAAACGCATAGTACCTCATGGTACTATTTTTGGAGCACCATCTTTGACCTAGACACCATCAATGACCCAAAACCCTTTCATCTATTATATCTTTTTCCCGGCAGTTATGCGATGTCTCACACGTTGCAACTACTATTCCATTAAACCTAACCAATCCTATGACGCTAGTTATCTAGTACCCTCCACATCACCACATACACCCCGCTTCATCCTTGTATCACCTATTTACTCATTCGCTCGCTAGCATTGAACCTAATGTTGACGGTCCTTACGACCCATTTTTACCGTCAACTTTATGCACCTTTTTGAACCTAACACCATCACCAAGTGTAGACATAGGGTTTATTTCTAACAAATTCCACTAGTCTTGGTGAATTATGAGTGCAGGTGCAATTCATATAAAAACAAGGGAAAACAAGCACCAAACGTGGACTTTTGCAATCGACAGATTTTCCCGGATTAAAGAACTTAGTCCAAAAGCCCAAAACCACAGAATCAGGCTTCAAGACCAACCAATGCACGTGGATTGGGCACATACACAGCCAGGGGAAGGAGCCAGAGAAGGCCCAGGACCAGTGGGGCCCAGGCCAGGTCGGCCGACCCCCTCTGGCCAGGTCGGCCGACCTGCCATAGAGGCCCCACTGGCCCATCTTTTTATGGCGGTTCATCACCGACTTCTGGAGGTCGGTTCCCCCTGCATTAAATGTCACCGACCTCGGGAACCGCCTCAAAGTTGCCGACCTTCCAAGGCTATAAATAAAGGGGCACCTCTCCCTCTCAACACACACCACAAGACACAAGACTCTCCTCATTTCCAATCCACAGGCCGAGAGCCTCTTGTATATTAGTAGAATAGGAGAGAGGGAAAGGAAGAGATAGGAGTTCTCCTCCCCTTTTCATTGGAGGATTAGTTCCTATTCTTTTACCTTGGCGTGTAAACACTTCTAGTGATTATACGTGGTGATTATTTATCTAGCGAGTAATATTACTTTTCTAGGCGTAATTCCTGTTATACTTGTTTACGGGATCATCGCTCCGCAAGGGGTGCTCTAGCCTTCTAAATTCAGCTTTGGGCCGAGGTTAGAGTAGTAATCAACGGCATAGACGTGGTGTCTAGGCTAGAGGTTACCTTTGTTTGCTGTGTGCTCCACGGTTTGTAGAGATAGGCGGCAGGAAGTGACAGCCCTGTCCGTCCAAAGGAACCCTCCACGTTCGGGTACATAGTAGAGCTACAGGTCGGAGTGGCTTGGCAGACCAGGCCTAAGCCGGCGCCCGAAGTAGACAAGTAGAGCTTGAGTTCGTCTATCCTCTAGGATAACTAGATATAATCACCCTCTCGATCCTAATTTGCTAGTTGTCTTGGTTGTCCTTGGGTAAAAATTGCCTTGCGGTAGAATAACTCCGTTCCTTGGGGAAAGCAAATACGATACCTTGGAATACTCCCGGGTGAAGTGCTACAACGGTATTCCGTGCGCTTGCGGATTTTATTCGTGTCGTAAGAAATACCAAAAAGCATTTCTGGCGCCGTTGCCGGGGAATCGGTTGATATCTCTGCTGCAAATTAGGTTTGCCCTCGTAATCTATCTTACTTACCGTTCTGTTTTTACTTCCTTTAAATTTTAAATTTCAAAAAAAAATATTTCATGGAACCACAACCCACCATCCAATCTTTCTCTACTCCACGGGGCGAGCTCTTAGAGCCACTATCATCATCACAACCCATTTCTTCATTTGGCTATGAGTTTTCCCCCAATTTTATTTCGATGATAAGAGGTTTATCCTTTTCGGGTTTTAAACATGAAAATCCTTATGAACACTTGCGAGAGTTTGAGCATTTGTGTTCATGCCGATCGATCCATGGCATGACACAAGAAACGTTGAAGTGGAAATTGTTTCCCTTCTCTCTCAATGAGAGGGCGAAGCAATGGTACACTTACACCGCTAAGAGAGTGAGCGGTGATTGGAAAGAATTGCGAGACAAATTTTATCTAGCGTTTTTCCCCGTATCCCGTATCACTTCTCTACGAGCGGAAATAATTAACTTTCGGCAAGAAAAAGAGGAAACCTTGAGTGCATCATGGATTCGGTTCTGTTCATTAACAGACTCCGGACCTGAATTGTTGCTCCCCGAACCCATTTTATTACAACATTTTTATTCGGGATTGAGCAGCGATACCGCACTTTATCTTGACACGGCCGCTGGTGGATCTTTTACTCATAAGACCATAGCGGAAGCACACGAACTTTTGGATCGCATTGTGGAAAACACTCCTTTTTCCGCTGATTTACTAGTTGAGCCGGAGTCAAAAGATGAGGAACTCGTTGTGCAAGAAACACAACAATTGGTGCCTACAATGGTAGACCCAACAATCGAGTCCCCATCTAATACAAAAACAATGATAGAGGATGATGAACCTCTTGAGTTCCCGTTTGAGTTCGAGGAAGAAATTTTTGAAAATTTTGGAGACTCCTCGAACTACTTTGGTCAAAAGAGGCCAAAACTCCCTGCACCAACCCCCGAACCTTTAGAAAAAGATTTTCTTTTGAAAACCATTCGGGAGTTGACATCGATCATAAGCGATGAATGGTTGAGAGAAAATGAGCTTTCTTCCGATACTATTCGTTTTGAACATCCCACCTCAACCATCCAAAGCTCAATTCGGGGATCAAAGGTAGATGTTCTCTATAATCCTTTAGTGGGTGCCAACATCATGTCCGAATCTTTTGCTTTAACCATGTTTGGGAACGAAGTTTGGGCGCCCACTAGCAAACTCCTTAGAACCTCTCCGGGGCACTTATTTGAGGGTTTGGGGATCGTTAGAGACATCTGCATTAAGCACGATGATGCCGAAGTATTGCTGGATTTTCACGTCTTCGGGGTTTTGGATTTTGATGTTCTTGTAGGCCATCCCATAGAAAAACTTTTCTTAAAAATATCGCCTTCTGGAACCCTTGACTTCACCCTCGGCAAGGAACCTTTTTCTATCCCTATCGTTCATACGCTAAATACTTTTGCCGAGGAGTCCCCCGAAGTAGACGATTGCATAGAGGAAGTTATGGCAGTTTTTCTTCATGAAACCCCCGAATCGTCCTTGGAAGAAGATGCTCTCAATTTTGTTTTAGAAGAAGACGATTCGGAAGAAACCTTTGAGCTGCCCGAAACCTTAGCCTCGCCGCCACCGCCCATAGAGCTCAAAGCACTCCCACCGGGCTTACGCTACGCTTTTCTTCACGGAAACCCCGAAACGCCTGTCATCATAAGTGACAAGCTTTCGGAGGAAGAAACCGCTAAACTCTTAGCCGTGTTAGAGAAACGTCGCTCCGTTCTTGGCTACTCGCTAGGAGACCTCAAGGGAATCAGCCCTGCTCTTTGCACCCATCGCATTCCCATAGATCCCGATAGCACACCTTCTAGGGAACCTCAACGGAGGTTGAACAATGCAATGAGGGAAGTCGTTAAGAAAGAGGTCTTGAAACTTTTGCATGCTGGTATTATCTATCCTGTTCCACACAGCGAGTGGGTGAGCCCAGTGCAGGTTGTGCCCAAGAAAGGAGGAATGACGGTCGTTCATAACGACAAGGATGAATTGATCCCTCAACGAACCGTCACGGGGTGGAGAATGTACATCGATTACCGAAAACTTAACAAGGCTACAAAGAAAGATCATTTTCCACTGCCCTTCATCGATGAGATGTTGGAACGGCTGGCAAATCATTCTTTCTTTTGTTTCCTTGATGGGTATTCGGGATATCATCAAATTCCCATCCATCCCGACGATCAGAGTAAGACGACTTTTACATGCCCTTACGGAACTTATGCTTATCGTCGAATGTCTTTTGGGCTATGTAATGCGTCTGCTTCTTTTCAACGATGCATGATGTCTATCTTTTCTGACATGATCGAAGAGATTATGGAGGTTTTTATGGATGGTTTCTCTGTCTATGGGAAAACCTTCGATCATTGTTTAGAAAATTTAGACAAAGTCTTGCAACGTTGTCAAGAAAAGGACTTAGTGCTCAATTGGGAGAAATGCCACTTTATGGTTAGAGAGGGAATAGTCCTTGGGCACTTGATTTCTAAAAGAGGGATAGAGGTGGACAAGGCGAAATTAGAAGTTATAGAAAAGCTTCCACCTCCCGTTAATATTAAGGGTGTTCGCAGTTTTCTTGGACATGCGGGGTTCTATCGCCGTTTTATCAAAGATTTCTCTCAAATTGCTAGACCCCTTACAAATTTACTTGCAAAAGATGCACCCTTTAATTTCACTGATGAATGCATGAATGCTTCCAATACTCTCAAAAATGCACTCATCTCCGCTCTAATCATCCAACCCCCTGATTGGACGCTTCCGTTTGAAATTATGTGTGATGCTAGCGACTTTGCTGTGGGGGCTGTTCTTGGTCAAACTAGAGATAAGAAGCATCATGCAATTTCTTATGCTAGCAAAACTCTGTCTGGAGCTCAGTTGAATTATACTACCACTGAAAAAGAGCTCCTTGCTGTTGTTTTTGCTTTTGATAAGTTTAGATCTTACTTAGCTGGAGCAAAAGTTATCGTTTACACCGATCATGCTGCTTTGAAATTTTTGCTCTCTAAGAAAGATGCTAAACCCCGTTTGATAAGATGGATTCATCTGCTCCAAGAGTTTGATTTAGAAATTCGTGATAAGAAAGGAGTAGAAAATTCTGTAGCGGATCATTTGTCGCGCATGCAATTCACTAACCCGCAGGAATTACCCATCAATGACTTCTTGCGCGACGACATGCTACTCCACGTCAAGGACTCACATCCGTGGTACGCCGACATTGTGAACTTCATAGTGACGGGGTACGTACCACCGGGAGAAAACAAGAAACGACTCATCTATGAGAGTCGTCGTCACCTTTGGAGTGAGCCCTTCCTTTACCGTGTCTGCGCCGATGGACTGCTCAGAAGATGTGTGCCGACACCCGAGAGCACACAAATCATCGAGAAATGTCATGCAGCTCCATACGGGGGACACCATGGAGTGTTTCGTACTCAGGCCAAGATATGGCAAAGTGGTTTCTTTTGGCCAACAATGTACGAAGACACAAAAGAATTCGTCAGACGATGCCCACAATGTCAAAGATTTGGAGGCATCACGGCAAGGGATGCAATGCCCCTCAACTTCAATTTACAAGTCGAACTCTTCGACGTATGGGGCATCGACTTCATGGGGCCATTCCCTAAGTCACAAGACTGTGAATACATCTTGGTGGCAGTCGACTACGTGTCCAAATGGGTAGAGGCAATGCCGTGCTGAGCTGCCGACTCCAAGCACGCTCGCCGGATGTTCCACGAGATTATCTTCCCAAGATTTGGAACACCGAGACTAGTGATAAGCGACGGAGGGTCTCATTTCATTGATAAGACCTTCCGAAGCTTCCTTAGAGAACTTGGAGCACGACACAACATAGCCACTCCATACCATCCTCAAACAAGTGGGCAGGCCGAGACTTCAAACAAGCAAATTAAACGGATCCTGCAAAAGACAATGCTAGAAATGGGGAAGTCATGAAAAAAAAAGTTACCCGATGCACTATGGGCATACCGGACAGCATACAAGACACCCATAGGCATGTCACCATACCAACTCGTATATAGAAAAACATGCCATTTACCCATCGAGTTGGAACATCGGGTATATTGGGCCATTAGAAAATGGAATATGGACCTTCGAGGTGCCGGATGGAAGAGAAAAATGGAGCTAGCTGAGTTGGAAGAATGGAGAGACAAAGCTTACCACAACTCAGCCATTTATAAGGAGAGGACTAAACGGTGGCACGATAAAAGAATAAGAGTAAAAGAATTCAAAGTTGGAGACAAAGTCTTGCTATTCAACTCACGGGTGAAACTATTCGGGCACGGAAAATTGAGAAGCAAATGGGACGGGCCATACGCGGTTATTGAAACTTCGCCACACGGAGCAATCACACTCCAAGATGACGAAGGTAAAGTATTCAAGGTAAATGGCCAGCGTCTAAAAATTTATTTTGAGCCCGATACGAATAAAGAGTTTGATGTCATGCACTTGATTAATTTAGAATCTTTATCATGATATCCTATGTTATCACCCGTAGCAGCACTTTCCTTTGAATAAATATAGCAAGAAATTAGCCAGAAAAAGAAGGTGGCTAGAGGGGCCCACAGTAGGTCGGCCGACCCCCCCTGACCTGGTCGGCCGACCCCTGGTGGGTCCCACTGGCCCTCTGCTTCCTCGTGGTACTCAAGTTTGTTTCTCACACTCCCTTTTTTTTTTTGCCTACATTATCTGTCAAGAGACGCGAAAAAAAAAAATTATTAAAACTTGACCAATTAAAACTTGGGAAGATTTCTTTTTAGCACATCTTTATAAACCCAATACTCTCCCTTTTTGTTCTCAACATGAACTTGCACACTTGTTATTACTCGCTTCATCACCACTTGCTCGTGAACAACCTATCCATAGGAACCCATGTTTTTCTAGATAATTGGCGAGTGTGATATGGTTCGATGAAATGATCTTTTGCTCAATCTACAAAGTCCTTGGGAATTTTATTTCAAAAAGTTAAAATAGCATGGCTCGCTGCTCCTCTTTTGGTATATGATTTCCTACCAATGCCATATGTTGATCACAATTTTCAAACTTACACACATATGCTGCTTGTGTTGCAATGAGCTTTTCCAAAATTTTGTGACCCTAGTGAGATACTTGTCATGCTCTCTTGATCAAGATCACGTACACACATCCACATCTACCAAATATCTCATCATGCCCCATGCTAAACTCCTACACTGGGAGTTAGCACATCCACCCATCCAAATAAAGACACTCCTCACATTTATCCCATTTTACCTCTCTCCCAAACAAGCAAAAAAAAAAAAAAAAAAAGGGACATGGCTATGCAAAAGAAAAAGAAGGCTCACAAAAAGATGAGCAAAACAAAGAAAAAGAAAAAAAAATGCTCACACATAGAGCATGAAAAGAGAAGAAAAGAAAGAAAAATGATAGCCATGTCTCGAAAATACAAAACAAAGAGAGGTAAAATCCAATAAAGGAGTCGTCACATACAAACGTCTACACATCCATCCACACATGCACTTCTTGATCAAGGTTGTATGACTTGAATTCTCCGTGGATCCTTACTTTTGGTTCAGCAATATTTGTGATACAAGTATGCCTCTTCTATCCCTACCTTGAGCTCCACATACAAGCCTTAGAAGTAGGATAAAAGAGGCAAATCAATGCCTTGGTGAGGAAAATACACTTTTGAGCGATTCGGGAGAATCAATAGAGGAGCAAGAGCTATGTTGCTTTATTTTCAAAACTCTTCCAAAAACCCCAAGGTACTTAGTGGATGAAAGCAAGGTGACTTGAGTCATGAACCGTTTCACTTTTCAATCATCCAAGAATACATGTTAGCCACCATCATGTTCGCAGGTAAAAAGGTGTGGCTTGTAATAGCTTGTGTGCAGGTTTCATTCATCAAAAGGGATGAGTCCTCCCCAAATTCCACTCAAAGCTTTACTCGAGGACGAGCAAAGAGCTAAGTGTGGGGGATCTTGTTGACGGTCCTTACGACCCATTTTTACCGTCAACTTTATGCACCTTTTTGAACCTAACACCATCACCAAGTGTAGACATAGGGTTTATTTCTAACAAATTCCACTAGTCTTGATGAATTATGAGTGCAGGTGCAATTCATATAAAAACAAGGGAAAACAAGCACCAAACGTGGACTTTTGCAATCGACAGATTTTCCCGGATTAAAGAACTTAGTCCAAAAGCCCAAAACCACAGAATCAGGCTTCAAGACCAACCAATGCACGTGGATTGGGCACATACACAGCCAGGGGAAGGAGCCAGAGAAGGCCCAGGACCAGTGGGGCCCAGGCCAGGTCGGCCGACCCCCTCTGGCCAGGTCGGCCGACCTGCCATAGAGGCCCCACTGGCCCATCTTTTTATGGCGGTTCATCACCGACTTCTGGAGGTCGGTTCCCCCTGCATTAAATGTCACCGACCTCGGGAACCGCCTCAAAGTTGCCGACCTTCCAAGGCTATAAATAAAGGGGCACCTCTCCCTCTCAACACACACCACAAGACACAAGACTCTCCTCATTTCCAATCCACAGGCCGAGAGCCTCTTGTATATTAGTAGAATAGGAGAGAGGGAAAGGAAGAGATAGGAGTTCTCCTCCCCTTTTCATTGGAGGATTAGTTCCTATTCTTTTACCTTGGCGTGTAAACACTTCTAGTGATTATACGTGGTGATTATTTATCTAGCGAGCAATATTACTTTTCTAGGCGTAATTCCTGTTATACTTGTTTACGGGATCATCGCTCCGCAAGGGGTGCTCTAGCCTTCTAAATTCAGCTTTGGGCCGAGGTTAGAGTAGTAATCAACGGCATAGACGTGGTGTCTAGGCTAGAGGTTACCTTTGTTTGCTGTGTGCTCCACGGTTTGTAGAGATAGGCGGCAGGAAGTGACAGCCCTGTCCGTCCAAAGGAACCCTCCACGTTCGGGTACATAGTAGAGCTACAGGTCGGAGTGGCTTGGCAGACCAGGCCTAAGCCGGCGCCCGAAGTAGACAAGTAGAGCTTGAGTTCGTCTATCCTCTAGGATAACTAGATATAATCACCCCTCTCGATCCTAATTTGCTAGTTGTCTTGGTTGTCCTTGGGTAAAAATTGCCTTGCGGTAGAATAACTCTGTTCCTTGGGGAAAACAAATACGATACCTTGGAATACTCCCGGGTGAAGTGCTACAACGGTATTCCGTGCGCTTGCGGATTTTATTCGTGTCGTAAGAAATACCAACACCTAACGATCTTTTATGTCGTTTCACTTCAAGATCTAACAACCTCCTTCTATCACGAACTCAACTCCCAACCTAGCCTTGATCGATCATCGCTCAATCAACTTAACCTAACAATGCCTGCAACACCTATTCCAAAGCCCTCACCAAATCCTACCAAACCTTATCAATTCGTCGCCCTCTTTCTAAGTGCTCTTTATTGGATCTTATTGGAGTTGTAAATTCGTTGTTATCTTAATTGCTAGTTGTCTTTAATCGATCTTAGTTTTTTATCTGCAGTTGTGCATTCATGTCGTACATGCTCACGTGCACGTACCATCGTCATGCGTCCGACGCGTGACAAGCAACTTAATTAATAATAACTTAGTCTTAGTAATTAATCAATCTAGTAAGTAATTAAAATCTAAATCATCATTAGTTAACGATATAAGGTATAGGAGCCCTAAGCTGACAGACCTTGTACTTCGTACACGTGTTGCATGAACTTTTATATAGGTTACTACCTGTATGAAGGCTTGACGGATACCCAAATCAGGGTATCCTGATCTAGGATACTTAATCCCGCTAACCGTCTCAGCTTAATTGTGTAGGGCCCACAGGAACAGGTGCATGACAACAGAAGCGCTCGAGGGGGCCCACGGCCGACCCCGAGGCACATACAAGTTCCGCCTCGCCCGACCCCAGTCGGGCGGGCCCACGACTTCCGCCCCGCCCGACCCCGAGTCGGGTGGGGTCCACGAACTCCGCCTCGACCGACCCCCAATCGGGCGGGCCCACGACTTCCGCCCCGCCCGACCCCAAGTCGGGTGGGGCCCCGAACTCCGCCTCGCCCGACTCCCAGTCGGGCGGGCCCACAAGCCGCGCTTCGCCCGACCCCGAGTTGGGAGACTTCGTCGAGAAGATTTTCCTCTGACAAGGAGGACAGGCATTTACGACGAGTAGCTGGGAGCCGTAACTCTACCCAGCAAACTCATATACTTGCAGGCACGCGATGTGACCCGCACAGTGGCACCCGTCCCATCTCGCGCGCCGCCGGACACCTCGCGTAGCAGCAGCGGGATGGCTACGACATCATCATCACCCAGGGAAGAAGACGCGGACCGGCGACAAACGGCCGCGACAGTCTGGGTTTGACATCTCGACCACCTGCCCGGCGACCGGGCTGACGGACGCCGCCGGACTAGGCCACAGTGGCAGCTAGGGTTCAGACATAGGCGGCGGGTAGCCGCGCTAGCCCACAACTCGAAAGCCCCGTGCCCATTTGTAAACCGGCTCACTCCTTGACTATAAAAGGAGAGCTGGGTGCATGAGGCGAGGGGATCGGATCCCCCGGATAGATAGACAACACACCACGAATCCATCGAGAGATACACACGAAGAGGTTTGGAGTCTTTCTCCTCCCTCGTCAACACTTGTAGCTCCCCTCTGCAAGTCGAAACACGAAACCACCCACGAACTGGACTAGGGCATCGATTGGCCTGAACCAGTATAAGCTCGCCTCTCCATAAAACCCTCGCCATCATAGAAGATTGTTAGGCCCGTAGTTACAATTTACTTGTCGGCCGGTTTCCTTTAACACCGACAGTTGGCGCGCCAGGTAGGGAACCTCAGCGCGTTTGACATCTTCAGTTGATGGCGAGCCACGACATCGATTGGACTCGGGCGCTCCCGTGTACTTCGGGAGCTGGAGTTCATCGTGGTCCGGGATGGGGGGCTTTCGCGCGCGAACCGCCGGCACCCCCACAAAGGGCCCTCACCCCCGCCATGTCCGCGAGCGCGGAACTCGTGGGTATGGCGGAGACGACGAACGACAGCGACGAGGATGACCTCCTCGACTACGACTCCGACGCCGGCAGTCACCATCCCTTCGCGCGAGTGCATGGGGGTGGAAGCTGGTGGAGGGCAGCCGCCGCAACGTTTCACGACGTGGCGGCGCAGCCAGACCCTGCAAGCGGTCGCGACGACGCGGACGCCGGAGCGGCCGCAGAAGCCGCGCCCCTGCTCGTGACACAGGCGCAACAGGAACCCCTCCGGCGAGCGCCGACCTCCGGAGGGCGATGACCTGGAGCGTCTGCTCCAACGCCAACACGAGCTCGCAGAAGCCGCGCGGCGGTCTCAAGGAGGAGCGCGAGCGGCTCGAACACGAGGTGGCGCAGCGCCAGGCCCTGCGCGAACGCGTGCGTGCCCATGGGCGCGAAGCCCGGCAGCGGATTCGCCCGAGGCGGGCAACCTCGTGCCCAGATACACCAGGCCCAGCCAAAATGTCGCCGCGGCTGCGACACTTTTGCGCGCGCTCCCCGCAAACCGTCCGACGAGGACCAGCGAAGAATCCAGGGGGAGCTCAAGGACCCCTGGACTTGGCGGCGGTGCAGCAAGGCCGAGCGCGAGCAAAGCTCCGCTGCACGGCGGTGGGAATCCAGCGTTTCCTACCGCACGCAAAGCAAGCCACGGCCACAACCCGAAAGTTCCGTCCACCAAACCCCCGGCAAAGTGGGAACTGGGGACCGCGCCGCCGGTCCATCAGCGGATCGGCAGAATCCGCGACGCCCGCGACATTCTGGCGGGCAAGACGCCGCGAGCAAGGCGAGGTCCACCGTGCAAACCGAGGACTTTGTCTACGCTCCGCGGCGTGGCGGGAGATTTGACCCGGAGGAAGACAAGCCCTCGGGCTCGGTCCGGCTGCCCACGGGCTTTGGCCGCGCCATCTTGCGGCTCCCGTCCCCCAGCGGTTTCGGCCGCCCAGCAATATCAACGAAGTACAACGGGAACGAATCCCGCGTTGTGGCTGGAGGACTACACGCCTGGCGTGCCAAGCCGGCGGTGCCACCGACGAGCGGTTCATCATCCGCCAACCTCCCACTCTTCTTGGCCGACTCGCCAGGACGGGGCTCGAGCATCTCCGGAGGGCTCAATCCAGGATTGGGTTGACCTCCAGGAGGTGTTTTCATCGGCAACTTCCAGGGCCACGTACGCGCGCCCGGGGAACCCGTGGGACCTTCGGAACGGCCGGCAGGGCGCCGAGAGTCCCTGAGACTACATCAAGCGATTCGCCAGCAATGCAACCTTGCCCAAGATCGCTGCTGCCGAGTGATCTCCGCGTTCATAGCGGGCACCAGCAACGAAGGGCCCTCGTTCAGGAGCTCGGCCGCAAAGCCCGCGCTCCATCAAGGAGCTGCTCAGACGTGGCCCACCAGCTACGCCGCTCGGTGAGATGCGTCGATGCCCTCCTTAACCGGACTACAGGCAAGGCAAGCGGACGAGAGTGTCCGGTGCGGGTCCGTTGCCCGCCACGACCAAGAAGCAAAAGCAGAAGAAAGAAGAAGGGCGGCGATCAGGCAACGCCGCAACGACGCACTCGTCGCGCCGTCGAGCTAAGCAGAAGAAGCAGGCCTCCGACAACGACGGCAAGAACCAGGCATTTCGAAAGATGCTGAAGCGACCGTGCCCAACCACGCCCTATCCCGTCAAGCAGCCCTCAAGATTCGGGCTCATGCTGAGTTCCTGGCGCGAAGGCAAGGAGTCACGACCCCAAGGATTCTGACCGGGGATGACGGGAAGGACGACAAGGAGGCGGACGGTGGGGTGCCGAAAACCACCGGCTGCTCATGACTTCGGAGGCGAAGAGCAGCTCCTCCAAGCGGAGCCAGAAGCGGGAGCGCCGGGAGGTGACGCGCGAGCCGGCGACTCCGGCCTTCTCAAGTGGTCCGAGGCCGGCCCATCACCTACGACCGCGCGACCACCCGAGCACGTTGCCGCGTCGGGCGGTCCCCTCGGCGGCGACCGAAACTGCGAAATGCCATCGTCTCCAACAAGGCGCCTATCCAAGTAGTGATGATGGTGGTAGTGGGCTTAAATATTTTTGTATGCAGAGCACCCTCGATGCTACTGGGGTCAGTCGCTCCTCGCATCCGACCTTCGGGCGCACTCCTTCCATGGGGTTCGTGCCCGGAAAGACGGCCATGCGCTCGGGCAATCGCTTGCCCGGCACCCTTTCGGCACGCTCGATCAACTACCGCACGGGGTCCTAACACCTGCGACGGGGTGACTTCCCCCGGCGCACCACGCGATCCTTGGTCGGCATGTGACGCGAAGTTTCATGGCCCCCGCCCCACTAAACCTACCTCAAGCTCAAGATGCCGGGGCCGAGAGGTGTCCATAACCGGGAGCAAGTCCGGTCAACGTGCCTTACGAGTGTGAAAGTAGAGTGCTTGCGAGCTGGCAGGCGTCATCAACAAGCCCGACCTCCCGGAGGCGCCAGCGTGAGTCCGAGGAGACGCCGACTCCCGAAGAAGGCGTCCGGCTCGTTCGAGCCATCCAAGGGACACCAAGAAGGGTTCCCCGCGACCCATCCGACCCCCGAGGGGAAGACGATCATCGTGGGGCGACACTTTCTGCCAAACTAGGAAAGCGCGCTCGTCGATGTCCCTTCGCGCCACAAGGACATCGTCGCGTGGAAACCTCGGACATGCCGGGGATTCCTAGGGAAACTCGCCGAGCA